>ML778850.1:324461-378300 GCA_009831015.1 Picea engelmannii | reverse complement strand
TTGCTCAAATCAACTTGTTCATTCTGACATAGCTTGCTTACCCTTTCTGTTGATCTACTCTGCATTCTTCATTGTCTCTGATCTGTTGCTCTGCTTCACTGTCCTCTGCAACCCATTCTCAGTTTCTTCGCCTGTCACGCAGATTCTCCTCTCCCTTTTCTCACCTTCAGAGCTCTCTCTCTCTCTCACTTCAACAACCCTTCCATCTTGGTTCCAGCGCATTATATTGTTTTTCCACATGCAGAGGTTTTCCTTGCTTTTCTCAATTCCAACTGCAGTTTCCCTTTCTTTCATTCTTTCTTCTGCTTTTTGCATGCCAGCATTCTCCCTGATTTTCTGAACTGGCTCTTTGCATGCTTCCTCTACGCATGCCACATCATGCAACACTGTGTTCTTCCTGTCTTAACTGCCATTCTAATTTTAGACTGAAATTCCTTCCACCATCCAGAGTGATTAGAGAAACCCAACTGGAAAAAAATTCCAAACTTATCAAAGCAGATGAAGGGCCCCCGCAAAACCCTGGATTTAGCAATGTTAAGCTCCGTTGATTTTTCATTATAGCCATTTGATGTTGGCCACACCAATCGCGTTGTGAATAGCATCATTCGTGCTTTTCTTAAAAAAAAAATGATTGGTAACCCAAAGGCGTTGTGAATGGCATTATTTGTGTGTTTCTTAAAGAGAACGATTGGTAAGTGTTGCTGCTAGTTATGGCCATGGCTAAGGCGTGTGTTTTTATCAGCAAAGATCCCCATGGGCGAATGCTGAACTAGAAGCCTCTGTTTTTGTTTCAATGGAGGCGCTTGAATCGATTTGAGCTTTCCTTCAAACGTTTATTGCTCAAATGGGTTTATTCCCTCTTTTTCCTTGAAACATTTCAAATGGGTTTATTCCCTCTTTTTTCCTGAATAACCTAGCGCGATGGATACTTGTATAACCTAACGTAATGGGGGCTCCTCTTGTAGAGAAATTTGTTGAGTGGAACCCAATCTCAACATCCCCACTTGGATAGCCTAACACAATGGGTCTCCTTTTGTAGAACAATTCGCTGAATGGAACCCAAGAACCCAATCTCAACGTCCCCACTTGGATATTGCTCCGACGTCATCTAGCTTCTTCTGTTAGTTCTCTGGTGCGTGCTCCATAACCAACTGCTCCATAACCAACCGATTGCCATCAATGACAACATTGACAGTCTGCGTCATCTCTGCTATAGCCATATTTCCAACACAATCACACCTAATCTGATGAACTGGTCGAAAGTACAGTTGGAATGGTTGCCCCGCTTGTTTCTCTTTAGTTGTATGACCCTCTATTAGTCTTGAGCTTCCCTCAATCGATGAAGAAAGATCTTAAAGTACCTGCCAAAATCATTCAACCTCCATAAATATCTAAAAAATCAATACAAGTCATATTTTTAATGTATTATTTACTTTAATATGAATTTTTACGAGAGTGTCGGAACATACTTGAATGATCTCCTCTTGGTTTTGAGAATAAATTATTAGATCCACATGTCTAATATTTTATCAAACTGCCTCCCTTGATTTGAAGTAGCAGCAACGAAGTCAATATTGACTTTGTTGTTGCTCTGTTGGATCGAGGGAGGTTTGCTCCAAGATTAAACGGATCCAATAAATTATTCTCTACTGAATAGTAAAACCACGTGAAGGCATAAGATCTTATGGCCCATCCCCCCTATGTCACATCACTCCGAATTCCCCAATACCCAACATATAAAACTATTGAAATATTTAGAGTAAAAACAAACATATATGCATATCAATATTCACAATTGTTTACAATGAAATAAAATGTTTCCTTGATCCATTTGGAGTGAGCTCAATTCTCCTAAGAGAAAAGTAATAACTATTCCATAACATCATACACTACACTAAAGCACTTTACATCTAAAAACTATAGAATGGAAATTGATGTGAAAAGAGGCTTTATTCTATTCCATCATATGACTTGGTTGCAGTATTAAAATGTACCTGTAAACATCATAGAACTCATCCCACTTTGATATATAAGTGAATACATGTTATTTTTCCAATATTTAATCATAAACTCACTCAAAATACTAAAATTAATGCTTTGGAAAATAATAGGTCTAAACTCATATGTAACCATGAAAATGGTCTTAGTGTAAGGTTGCGCAAAAGCGGAATATGGTGAAAAGTGAAGTAAAAGGTTGGTAAAAGAATGGCATTTTGGCGACTTAAAAAGTAAAAAAATGTATTTCATAGAAAATAGATTTTATATTAAATAGTTATTAAAATATTCATGTACATCATCATTTAGTACTTTTAGCTGGCCTCTTCTTCTTATTTCTATAGTTCCTAATCATTTCATCAATATCTACATCTTCATTCTCTGGGTGCTCTTCAAAATCTGATTGTGATTCTGTCCTCTCATGCAGAGCACTCCTAGTCGCTGGGAACTCACGGGGTAATGGAGGCCGCTGTGATGAGGCATCACCTACAAAAGAAAAAAATACAAAATTTAGATGGGCATTTTTTAAATAGCAATGAACTAGTTCATTAATATTAAAAGAAACACATGTAATGTCATTATTTACCTAGTTCATTGGTCGACACCATTGGAATGGTTGTCCCCGCATGCTCCTCTTCAATTGTATGAGCCTCAAGTACAACATTCTCTGCCATTGAGACAATAAAATTTATAAGGACAATCATAAATGTATAACTACGAAATTATTAAGTATATGATTAAAATATAGCCATATTATTGTCATATGCCAGCTCGATCATAGCACCATCGTGGGGCTTCACCCCTGTGGAATATTCGAACTGCATGGGAAAACCATCTTATGGTTGTAAATTGATATCAACTCACTACTCTCCAATACTAGTGCGTTCGTTGATAATGTTGCTCCCCTAATTAAAACATATTTGTAAATATTAATAATATCCAACATGATTGTATTATATTAATAATAAAGGTTAATGTGGATTGAATTTTATTTACCTTATCCTGCAAAGTGGTTCTTGGTAACTACCCCAAACTTTTTCAGTGTTCAACTAAAACTTTATAGCCATACTTGTAACCAAGCTGGAGGTCCTCCTCTGTGGTTTCAGTACCAAACTCGTCACCCTGCATTGCATAAGAGTATGTATTTTTAATGTTATTCTCCGTAATTACCTAAACGCTTTAAGGTGATACAAATAATATGTTTAGGTACTTACAATTCGTGACTGCAACTTCAAGTATCTGCCCTGGCCTAGCCTGTGCTGGCAACATTTGGAAAGCCTTGATTTTGTTTCCTTTGACGTGTCAATCAACCTATCATCAAAAGTTTCAAGTATGTTAATATATACCACAATTTTATTTACATCTACAAAAAATTGAAGGTATTGAATTTAAATTGTAATTTACCTTCTGGGACCAGAGGGTGTTTTTCTTTCATCTGTCAATTTCTTCTCTTTTGCATCCTCAATGAGGGAATTCCACTCCCTCTCTAGAATCATCAGAGGATGCTCATACCTATCATTTTGTTTCAAGTGATTCCTACATGTTTCTCGCGTATATTTTAAATATTGGCCAGTTACGGCAGTGGCCAAGGTCTTATTAAATGTGTCTACACCAAAAAGGATTTCGAGATAATCCATCAATTCTTTTTTGAGGTTGGAATTCTGGGAATTCCACCACTCCCGTATGGTGGGCCCAAAAATCAGCAACGCCCTATTCTCCAAGGACCTATAAAAATCTTTAGTCCCTACACACAAAATGATTATATGATTATTAATTTAAAAATAATAATTTAGATGATTTATATTTGTCTACATAGAGAAAATGAAACAATTAAAATTTTAAAAATTACCTGGGACTTTAACTTTCTTTAATGGAAGCCCTTCCTCATTGACTATAAATGTTCCCTTAAGGGTCCCTGTGTTGGTCACATGTCTTTCTTTAGGAAAAGAAACCATATAGTTTGTCAAGTCATAGGCCTCATCTCTGTCACCACCTCCAGAGCCTACCTATGTGGCCACTTCCTCGGTGTGTGTGTCATGACTCCCACCTAATGGTGTGGAAGGTGGAGATCTGAGTAACTGTGTCCTAGAAGATATATGAGGGCTTTCGTCAAGACCCTTTGGCATCTGTGTAGTGCCACTACTACCGACACCATGCATGCTAGGGTCAACATGATCCAAAAATCTATATATAAGAAAGAAAATATCTTTTCGTTTAGATAATGTAAAAGTTAAAAATCAATCTTGCATAATTGATATTATGACATAAAAACAAAACCACTTGAAATTACGGTTATTACCTTATATGTATTAATCATTTTCATAACTTCTTTGATCATTTCTTCGACCTCATGAGATTGATCTAGAATATATAACAAGTGAGCTAGTTCCTTGTTTTCTTTATTGATCTTTTTTCTAATTAAAACCATAGGGTTGGGGGATTCATACAAGTTAATTTCGTTGAATGAATCATCATCAGTATCATGTCCCACCGACTACATATTCAACAAAATAAATGATAATTCAGTTATGTAAACAAATAAAATAATTGATCGCCACAGAAATAAAATGCACATTAAATGCAATTCGAAAATTGTTGTTTGTTTACCTGTTCTGAGACTACTTTTGATTTACCACGATCAACCTTCCACATTAAAGTAAAATTAGAACCATGATCATTATCATGAGAAATAAATTCAAATGTATGAGAAATCCTCCCTCTTTATTGACATCCAAGGAGGAATGTTATTGTTGATAACAAAAATAGGACACACTGAGTAAACAAATTGAAGCTCTCCAAATGGATTAACACCGTAAAGAACATAATGAAAATCATAAAATATAAGAGTCGTTTCTTATAGGTTGGGTAAATTAGTATACGTACCTCCCCCCATAATAGCAGCATTTGTATCTATTCGATTAAAATTGTAATCAATCAATAACTCTTCACTTGTAGCTATTAATTTTATTGCACATACGAATACACAGTTTCCTTCATGCCCCTCAAATACACAATTGGGTGTCTTATTTGTGGTCGCAGGTCATGTACTGTTTATAAACCCTGCAATATTCCCCATTTCTTTTGGCCTTCCATCAATATAGATAGTTTCTCCTTTATTTTGATCATTGTCTTTTAGTTGTATATAATTTGGAGCCAAACCATATCTTTGCATACTTTTTTTATATTGGACTATTTGTATCCAATATTTGTAGATATAACAAGGTCTGACGTACTCCACCAATTCAGTTAATCTTTCATAATAGACCTTTCGACCATCCATGGAAAATATCCCCAAACCATGTAATGATGATGGAGCAATCTAGTATATCCTTTCGTTTACACAAAAATCAATGTTTATTTCAGGAAGATCCTTGGGTACCCATCATTTCACTATATGTGTGTACCTCAAGGGAACATCTATGTCGTCTATGCTCTCATGATGATAATAACATGATCCCCCTTTCGCAAGAAAAATTTCCATGCGTCTGTGGAATTTTCTTCCGATCTTCTCACCTCTAGTTGATCTCTGCCTATTAGACCTACTAGATGTCTCACATTCCTCTATTCTACCTGAACTTCCCTCACTCAATGAATATATATATATATGAGAAATACATTTTTTCTTGTACATCCTATAGCACCATTAATGACATAAACAGTCAGTCAATCAAGATGTAACACTAGTTCATTACTAGTATCCTGTTGGTATCAGAGTAAACTCATAATGATTACCATAATGTTACTCTTTCACAATTGTATTATGATCTATTACTATTGGTATACTATATGGGAATTATAGGGGCATGTTTGGATTTAAATGACACATGCCAACAAGTGGAGGTAATAGGACACGATGCTAGTTGGAATACCCCAGAACTGATGTCATTCGACACAGACTCAATCCTAAAGGGTCGCAATTAATGTAATGACAAGGAGACAATCCTCAATTAAATTTGAGAGAATTATTAAGACGCACACCCACTATAATTTGGGTGATAGACATGTATGTTTTCATCCTAAAGATGTGAAACCCACTGTCTAAATGTGTCAATTCACTGGTTACTCACTGCTCTAAATCACACGTGCCATATTCTGTAATAGAGGAACAACATCCTAGGTGAAAACCTGGGGCGTCCTTCAAAGAACCATGTCAAGGGCATCGCAATAAAAAAAAATATGAAATCAATTAAATACAATTTTCATAAGATATAATAGTACTTAATTCATGCAAAGTACATTGTTACTTAAGATATAAGCCACATGAACAATTCACATCAGTATCCCTTTCAAATTTCACACTAGCTCGGGACTCTATGTAAGTTGGCAAGTTTGAATATGGGAGGACCTTCTTCTGGCTCGATTAGGTGTGCCAACCAAAATAGTTAACGAAAAGACCCAAGAAGAGGAATATGTCCCCGGGGAAGCAGTGAAAGAAAAGACCCAAGTAGATAAATATGTCTCGGCGGAGGTAGTGAAAGAAATGAGCCCTTCGAGAGTAAGTGTGATATTGATATGGATCGGGGTTACTTCATAGCTTATGATGTCATTGAGTCCATTTATATGAGCACCTTTGTGGAGGGTGCACTTTCTTTGAGTTACCACTTTCTAAGCGCTATGTTTTTCCAAACCCATTAATCTACCTTTTTATTTGTCCTCTTATCATATTTGCAGGTCCCCTTCATAAGGTTTCAAGCTATGGCATCATTTCTTTGGGACTAGGGTGAACATGGAAAGGGTAGAGCTCAATTTTGGAATGGCTTTTATATTCCTTTGCTACTCTTTCTTTCTTTCTTTAGAATTATTTTTTTTGTATGTTTCTTTTTCTTAGCAGCTGCCATCAACCTCTGGACCTTCATCCCCTCTTCTCATGAGAAAATGGACCATGACCCATTACCAAAGCTTAGTAAACTGTGGAAGGCTCCAAGATGGAAATTGTCAAGTATGGTGGGAAAAAGGAACGTTACCATTGTGAGGGCCCCCCAATGGTAGCCATTTTCCCTTGGTGGTGAAAACACAGGACTAAGGAACACATGTTGGCAACCAAGGTGAAACAAGGAAACAAACATAACTTCTTGAGCTAGTGATCCATTATCCACAACTTCAACCAATGATCTTCATCCACATGCCTAGTATATTAAGCACAACACTTTGCATGAAAGAAGGACTAATATAACTCATGGTGACACTTTCTTACCATATCCCATACACTGATTTGACAGGATGTGATGAGCTTGTCTGATCTTGTTGCACAAAATTGGAAGTAGTCAGCGCTCAACGTGTGTATCGTGAAAAGGGACTAACCACCTCTTGTGGATCCTTGAAGTCTAGCGGTGATGAGTTTACCAATCACCCACGGGTTTTGGTGTAATGGCAGTTGTACTACCACAAAAATGGTATCATAGCTAGAGGTCACAATTTCGATACACACTCTGCTCGCGTTGAGGGGGTGATTGTTGCACGAAATTGCAAGTAGTCAGTGCTCCCCACGTGTATCGCGAAAAGGGACTAACCACCTCTTGTGGATCCTTGAAGTCTGGCGATGATGAGTTTACCAATCACCTGTGGGTTTTGGTATAGGGGAAGTTGTACTACCATAGAGAGACATTGATGTAGGTCTTCCATGCCACAATTCATAAGGTGTCTTGTCATTGTGTGGTCTAAGGTGAGCAGAGAGACACTGATGCAAGCAAAGAAAAGAAGTGTAGCAGAACAGTGATGAGACTGGTAAGCCATAGATAAATGTTGTATCACTATGATAAAGTTATAAAGAGAAAAGATTTATATTTCAAGGTGGTAGGGAGGTGCTAGGGAGGACTGATGTCCTCAAAGTTTCAAGTAGGTGCTTGAACACAAGGAGTTGTAGCTTCCATCTGGTTACCGCCAGAAAAACCAAGGTGGCAGGGTGGTGCAAGGGAGAACTATTGTTCCTGTTATACAGGTCGGTGTCTGTGTAACTAGAATTTGGTGCATCCATCCAGTTGGTGCTATAACACTCAGGGAGTTGGTGCTTCCTTCTAGTGAGTGCTAGAGAAACCAGAGATTTGGTGCTCTCAACAAGTTGTTTCTTGTAAAACAGAGGTTGTAGCCTCAAGAGGAGTTGGATCTCATAAGAATGATAATGTATAGAAAATAAAGATTACTTATCATATCAAGAAGAAGAGTTTTTTCCCTTTATGGGTTTCCTCAGGAAATATATGTCTCTGTATATTTTATGTGTGTGATTGATGTTGAATATTATATTGCTTACATGTCTGCATTATTGTGATCGTCATTAAGTGTTCTGTAAAGAGTTTAAAATGGGCATAATTGTTTAAGAACAATAACAAATGATTCACCTCACCCTCTCGGTTGTCCAACAATTAGTATCAGAGTCAGTTCCTTTTATTTAAGGTTATATCAGTAAGCTTAAACATGTCAAGCCATGAAGGAACTTCAACAAATAAGGGCCCTCTATTCAATGGAACAAACGTTGACTTCTGGAAAGTTAGGATGAGAACCTACATAATGGCTTTAGGTGTAAATTTTTGGGATGTGGTAGAGACTGGTTATGTAAAGCTAGTTGTACTAGCTAATAAGGATGACAAGCTATAATTCATCTTCAATGCTAAGGCTATGAATGTTATTCTGAGTGGGCTTGTAGAAGCAGAATTTGTAAAAGTTATGCACTTAGAAACTGCCAAAGACATGTGGGACAAACGCATTAGTAGTTATGAAGGTAATGTGAAGTTAAAGGATGCCAAGCTTCAAACCTACAGAGTACAGTTTAAAAATCTACAGATGAAAGAAGATGAAACTATTGGGAAGTACTTTCTGAGAGTTAAAGAACTAGTAAATGCAATGAAATCTCTTGGTGAAAAAATTGAGGAAGCCTCTTTAGTTCAGAAAATTTTGAGATCTCTGCCAGATAGGTTCAACCCAAAGGTCTCTGCTATAGAAGAACTCAATGATCTAAAAGCTTTTGATTTTGATCAAATTATAGGAACGTTGACTGCATATGAAATGAGGATAGGTAAAGATAAATCCAACACTAGAGAAGCTTCTTTTAAAGAAGATAAGAATGAGGAATCTGAGCCTGATGAAATTGAAGAAAAATTTGTGAGTAGACTAAAGAAAAGATCAGGCAAGTATCAAAGAAAGTTTCCCTTCAAGTGTTTTAACTATGGAAAGATAGGTTACTTTGCATCTAAGTGCACACACAAGAAGCAGGATCAGAATTCTGAAGGTGAAAATAAGTACAAACCTAGGAGATTTGGTAAAAACAAAAGTTTATGTGTAAACAATGATGACTCTTCCTATGAATATAAGGTTAATGAATTTATTCTTATGGCCAAAGAGGATTATGATAATAAAAACACAGGAAGTGATGCTAATTATGAAGAAGTTGTGTTTGATATGGAAGGTAAACTAATCAGTGCCTTAGAAGAGATTGTCAGGCTCAAACTCGAGAAGAGAAAACAAAAATAGTTGTTGATGCAGTTTGAAAGAATGCTAAAAAACCTGATGAAGACTTTTCCCTACTAAAGGTGGAGTTAGAAGAGGTAAAGAAGATAGAGGACATCATGAAACAACAATTATAAGAAAATAACACAAGATGTGAAGCCTTGGAAGAAAAGGTAGTAAAAACCAGAAAAGAGATGGAGAAGTTTGAAGCATTGTATCTCCAAAATCTTCCAAGCATTAAAGCCTCGGCAGAACTAAATGAAATTTTGAACAAATAGAGATATCCTTTGTTGAATATTGGTTTAGGCTATGTAAGTGGTTCAAGCAAAAAAGAGACAGAAAGCAAAGAGACAGTAAAGATGACCAAGTTCCAAGTCAGCAAACAATCAGACCATGAGAGTACTCTGTCACCAAAATCTAATAAAGACAAGATGATCCATGATAAAAAAACAAAGAGATCAGAAGATGGAGCAACAATTGCCAAGAAGAAGGCCACCCTTCAGGTACCAAAATTTCTTCTATGGTTACTACTTTTACTGTTCTAATTTTGGTCATAAGATTGCAAATTGTCAAATTACGTTTAGAGAGATGCAACTGAGGAGGTCAAGAAATAAAAAATCTTTACAACATAGAACTAAGCAGCCAATGAATAGACAAAGTAGCACCAATCACTTTGACCTACTGAACAATGAGCTCGAATGTTATAACTATCATAACTTCGGCCACAAATCTGCAAACTTCCATCTAAAGAATTACAAAATAGATACAAAGATAAAACCCTTTTCTAAAAATGTCAGTACATGGAAAAATAAAGATAGTGAAAATTGGGGTCTAGTAAATTCAGCTCAAAAACAAAAGGACCCCTGGTATATAGAAAGTGGATGTTCCAAGCACGTGGCTAGAGACAAGGACAAATTTATGTAAATAAGTAAAGGCAAAATAGTAAATGTGACCTTTGGAACTGATGAACCAGGTATAATCAAGGGTAAATGGATGGTGAGTTTAAGTAATGGAAAAGGAAAATCCCAGGATGTCTTTCTTGTAGATGGGTTGAAACATAATTTTCTCAGTGTAAGTCAAATGTGTGACAGAGGATGTGAAGTGGTGTTCACTTCCAAATATTGTAAGATAAAGTCTGTAAATTCAGGACAAGTGGTGGCTAAAGGCATAAGGATAGACAATAATGTATATGTGTTGAAAGAAGATAGAGAAGAGTGGCATCTAAGAAAACATGATGAGAGCTGGTTACAGCATAGGAGACTTGGACATCTAAACTTTGACCACTTTATCAAGCTCAAAAATCTTGAGGCAGTAAAAGATATTCCAAGAATATCAAAGCCACAAGATTTTGTGTGTAAACCCTGTCAAGTAGAAAACCTAACCAGGACACAATTTAAATCCAAGAAATCTACTTCAACAGAGAAACTACTCCAATTAGTTCATATGGATCTATGTGGACCATCAAAACAGGAAGGCACAGGGAAGGAAAACTACTTCATGTTGATCATTGATGATTACTCTAGACTCACTTGGGTTGCTTTCCTCAAAGAAAAAGATGAAGCATTTGAGAAATTTAAAATATTTAAGGCTTTAATTGAGAATCAAATAGGCAACAATTAAAGGTTGTGAGATTAGACAGAGGAGGAGAATTTATGTCAATTTATTTCAAGGATTTAGGTGATAAACATGGGATCAAAAGAGAATACACAATCCCATGAACCCCACAGCAAAATGGAGTAGTTGAGAGACAAAACAAAACAATTCAGCAAATGGCCAGGTCAATGATGAATGAGATGAACATTGGTCAAACCTAATGGGTAGAATCAATACACACAATAATCCATATTCTTAATAAAGCTCACCTCAGACCACACAATGACAAGACACCTTATGAATTGTGGCATGGAAGACCTGCTACAATCAAACACTTCAAAGTCTTTGGGAGTAATTGCTACATAAAGAATAATAATGAGAATCTTGGCAAGTATGATGACAGGACTGATGAAGGTATCTTTTTAGGGTATGCTACAAATAGTAAAGGATACAGATGATATAATAAGAGGTTGCATAAATTGGTTGATTGTATTGACATAAAATTTGATGAAGGAGTCCCAGTAAGAGAGGTGAACAATACTAAATCAACAACAGAGGATATAGGTGAAGTTGAAGTTGAACAGGTCCAAGAATCATAAAAAGAAGACTTTGAGTCAGATGAAGATGTAAATACTTAGGCAGACTCAAATCAACAAACAACATCAAATTCTTCCTCCCGAATTACTCAAAAGAATCATCCTGCAAGTCAGATAATTGGTTAGAAAGACAAAGGTGTACAAACCAGGATAAGGATAATCAAAAACACCAAGATATCACATATAGCCTTCATATCTATGGTGGAACCCAAGAAATTCAATGAAGACAGTGAAGATGTAAACTGGTTAAAATTAATGAATGAGGAACTAGACCAAATTGAAAAGAATGACACTTGGGAACTCGTTCCTAGGCCAGAAAACAAAAATGTAATAGGATCCAAATGGGTCTACAAAAATAATATGAATGAGCAAGGAAATATTGTAAGAAATAAGGCTATATTGGTATGCAAAGGATATTATCAAATAGAAGGACTGGAATTTGATGAAATATTTGCACCTGTAGCAAGATTAGAAGCTATTAGAATGTTTCTTTCCTATGCTTGTCATAAGAATTTTAAAGTCTATCAAATGGATGTCAAGTCAGCCTTTCTAAATGGAGATATAAAAGAAAAAGTCTATATAGAACAACCAAAAGGTTTCCAACTGTCAGATAACCATGACTTTGTCTTCAAGATAAATAAATCCTTATACGGGTTGAAACAAGCTCCTCATGCCTGGTATCACAGACCAGATACGTATCTACAAGACAAAGGGTTCAAGAGAGGAACAATTGACAATAATCTATATATCAAAACAGAGGTTAATGATCTACTCATTGTGTTGGTCTATGTAGATGACATCATCTTGGGTAGTAATAATGTTTCATTGGTACAATGGTTTTCTTATGCCATGTAGTTTGAATTTGAAATGTCTATGATAGGGGAACTTTCATTTTTTCTTGGCCTACAAATTACTCAGAAGTCTAAAGGAATATTTCTTTCTCAAGAAAATTATCTAAGAGAAATATTGAAAAGGTTTCAAATGGAATATTCTAAACCTATGAGCACACCTATGGTCATTAGATGTAAGTTAAGCAAGGATGTTGATTCACCTAATGTTGATCATAGTTCATATAGGTCTATGATAAGTAGCCTATTGTATATCACAGCATCCCGTCGAAACATAATGCATGTTGTTGGAATGGTAGGAAGGTATCAGGTTGCACCTAAACAGAGTCATTTGTTAGCTGTCAAAAGAATATTCAGATACTTGAAAGGAACAATGGACTATGGCCTATGGTATCCTAGGAATCAAAATTTTCAACTATCAGTCTATTTAGATGTTGATTGAGCTAACTACGCGGATGAAAGGAAAAGCACAAGTGGAGGTGCATTCTTCTTAGGAGATTCCCTTGTATCATGGTTGAGAAAGAAGCAAGGTTCCATTTCCTTATCGACTACAGAAGTTGAGTACATTGCAGCTGCCATTTGTTGTACCCAAGTATTATGAATGATTCAGACACTTGCATACTTGGAGGTAACATATACTACACTGATCCCAATTCATTGTGATAATACTAGTGTAATCAGTGTGTCCAAGAATCCTGTATTTCACTCCAAGACCAAGTATATACCCATCAAGTATCATTTCTTGAGGGAACAGGTGACCGACACTTTTGTTTCTTCGCATTATATTCCTTCCAAAGATCAGATTGTTGATATCTTCACTAAACCGCTTGCAAAAGCTCAGTTTGAGTATCTACGCGAGAAGTTGGGTTTGAACCCATTATCAACCTAAGAGAGTCCATCCTATCAGGGGGAGTATGTATTGGTTGAATATCTTATACCTCCAAAAAATACTACAACGGCTTAGGGGGAGCATGTTTTCTTTGACATTGCTATCAAAAGGGGGAGAAAAGGAGTGGTATGGATGCTATAGTTGGAGAATAGCGTAGCCTTCAAGGTTGTCATCAATGCCAAAGGGGGAGATTGTTGGCATGTTTACAGGCAGCGTGTGCTTGTCATTGATGGTAAGAAAAGAAACAATGATGGAAAATAGGGAAATCATAAGTTTAGGAGGAAGAGTGAACAATATGCAGAGATCAAAGCTCAAAAGAGATAGCTCTTTGTGCTTTCCAGAAGTGCAGTCAAGGTTCAAGAGAAGGACTCGCAAAAAGAGAAAAGGTCAAGACCTTTGAACACTTAGAAAATATTCTAAGTTAGAGAGATCAAAAAGCTTAGGAGGAAGATACACAGTGGTCGTTGGATCAATGTCCAAACAGGAGGAGCACGCAGAAATATCGATTCGTCGATCTAAGAACATGATCGACGAACAATGATTAGTCTGGGTCTAAATATGTGAGGATTTTACACTCAGGAAAGTTTTAGATTTGAAATCTCCGGAATGCGAAGTTTCATCAGCTGTCAAATCAATTTTGAGTGGAAGGACAAGATAATCTAGCAAAGTTGCATCACAAAAAGATTGAGTCATCAATCCAAGATCCCGTTCGAACGAACAACATTCACTTCAAATATAGAGATGCGAGGAGGTTATGCTCCTAAAAGTTTGAGATTTGAAATCCCTGGAATGTGAAGTTTCATCAATCGTCAGATCTGGAGATCATACAATTACCATTAGATTAGGGAGATCTATGTCAGCAAATCTCATCCTCAAGGACATGTGGCAGAACACATCAGCAAGGACACGTGGCAGACCACGTCAGCAAGGACATGTGGTAGACCACGTCAGCAAGGACACATGGTGAAATCAGACAATGACAAGTGTTAAGTTGATTTGGCATTTCAGGTATGTGTAAATCAAAAATACGAGTGACATGTGGTAGTTTCTCGGCTCGTGACATGTCATCGAATGATGCAAGAGTTACATCACTCTAAGAGTTTTGCTTCGGGAGTTTTACCACTAGTACTCACTCAAAGACCCGAAGTCCTGAATGTCGAAGACCTGAAGTGGATACGATTTGTTTGATATGAATATCACTTTGGGTGTATTCTCGATCGTTGATCATGTAGCAGGATATGTTCCAACATATTGTGAGCTCCGGGTGAAACTTATTCGGGAAAACATGAAGGAGAAAAGTTTGAGATTATCGAAGGCCAAAGTCTCGAAGTAGAGTATAGTCATTGGATTAAAGAGGACATGTGTCAGTAGATTTTCATCTCTGGGAAAATGCGAAGGAGAAAGGTTTGATATTGTCGAAGTCCTGAAGTGAATGAGGATTGTTGATTCAAGGAGGACACATGGAAGGAATCTATGGACTCCGACTAAAAGAGTTATGAGAAAGTGGAGGTTGAAAATTGAAATCTCTAGAGTTTAGAGACCCAAAGGAGATCTCGACCATTGATCTGAGAGGGACATGCATTGTTGGATCATGGAATTCAGGTGAAATGATCCGAGAGTAAGTGGAGCTTGAGAATAGAAACTCCTGAAGCCCAAAAGGAGAAATCGATCTCATCTGTTGGTTTGGAGGGACATGTGTCATATGATTGTTGAGACCAAGGATTGTGCATGTACAAAGGAGGGAAGACAGAGTCATCGATTGAAGAGGAAAGATGTCAGTAGATCTTCCATTCCAGAATATATCCAGTCAACAACAACAGGGTTTGAGAGTTGAAACTCCCGGAGCCCAGATCATGAAGGAAACCTCAGTCGTTGATGGAGGAAGGAGATATCTGGTCTACAAACTTGAGAGGATAGATATGAACTGTCCATTCAAGAGCACCATCAAGATAGTGATATCGATGGTCATGCTCCATTGCAGGGCCAAAACATGCTCGGGCCTTAATTTTTTGTAAGTGGGCCGCAATCAAAACCACGGTTTTGGAGAAAGGACACGTGGAGGCTCGTAGTGAATTGTGGGGAGAAAAGTAGGTTTCCCTCAAATCTCTTATGGATGTGCCCACAATCGCTTGGTCACATGAAGCTCATAGTGAAAGGTCATATTGTGAAATGGAGCCAGCACCCACTAGACAGAAATTGGGAAGCACCTTTTGAATAAGTGTTTGGTCACCGTCGATGATCATGCGAAGGAAGGGGCTTATAAGACAAAGAATTCATAGTCGAATGGTTGTAACTGATAGAGAAGACAAAGAGTCTTGACTGCCATAGAAGCTAAGGAATCTCAGCATAACACCCATTGATGATGAACGCATTGAGCTAACCTCCAGGGATGACGAAGAGTTGCCATGATGATTAGGCAGAGGAATCGACGTGACAAAAAACATGCAGAACAGAGAAGTGAAAGTGTTTTGCAATTTAGCTATGTAGTAATGAGGAAGAGATGCAATAAACAACCTCAAGGGTAGAACAGTGAAATTGTGAAGAGCATGCAAAGGCATTGTGCATAGGATGCAGCTGGTGCACAGAGAATATAAAAATGCATAACAAAGAAGATATGAGGGTGGTGGTTGAGAGTGATTCATGAGAGAAAAGAGACATTGATGCAGGCAGAGAAGAGCAATGTATGAGAATAGTGATGAGACTAGTAAGCCATAGATAAATGTTGTATCATTGTGATAAAGTTATAAAAAGAAAATATTTATATTTCAGGGTGGTAGGGAGGTGTTAGGGAGGACTGTTGTCCTTAGAGTTTCAAGTAGGTGCTTGAACACAGGGAGTTGTGGCTTCCATCTGGTTGCAGCCAGAAAAACTAGGGTGGCAGGGTGGTACAATGGAGAACTATTGTTCTCTATTATACAGGTTGGTTCCTGTGTAACTGGAAGTTGATGCTTCCATCCAGTTGGTGTTGGAACACTCAGGGAGTTGGTGCTTCCTTCTAGTGGGTTCTAGAGAAACCAGAGAGTTGGTGCTCTCAGCAAGTTACTTCTTGTAAAACAGAGGTTGTAGCCTCAATAGGATTTGGAGCTCATAAGAATGATAATGTACAGAAAATAAACATTACTTATCATATCAAGAAGAGGTTTTTCCCTTTATGGGTTTCCTCAGGAAATATCTGTCTCTGTATATTTCATGTGTGTGATTTATGTTGAATATTATATTGCTTACTTGTCTGCATTATTGTGATCTTCATTGAGTGTTCTGTAAAGAGTTTAAAATGGGAATAATTGTTTAAGCATAGTAACAACTGATTTTCCCCCCTCCCCATCTCAGTTGTCCAACAGATCTAAAGTATAAGAGGCAATCTGAGGGGGGTTGTTGGGATGCTATTTTAGGACATGTTGATCATCATAATGGTTGGGATCACTATATTCATTTCATACCATGAGACATGGTCTCCTCTAATTACCCCTAGGCATTGGGGGGTAACATGAACAAAGGTATCATTATAGTCAATGCCTTCTTCTTGAGAAAATCCTTCTGTGACCAAGAAAGTTTTATGACACTCAACAACACCTTCGGAGGTAAATTTGGTCTTATAGACCCATGGACATTTTACGATGTCCTTCCCTTGAGGAAGATTCACAAAATACCAAGTATGATTCTTCAAAATATGATTCATCTCATCTTGCATAGATTGTTACCATTCAGGTTATCCTTGTGCATCTGATTAAGAAATAGGATCACAAGTCTCAAGAACACACATGGATCCATCAAAGCAACACTAGCATGTTGCTTGTGACTATGAGTTTGTCAACCTGAAGAGACATCACCAACATCAAGTCTAGCATCTTCAATCATTTTAGTGACCCATATAGGGAGGAAAGAAAAAGATGAACTGATATCCTCTGTAGAAGGTTGATCAAAAGAAGGAATAGTTTCAGTCGAAGGAGATAGAGACCTAGTCAAAACAATGATCGACTATCTGTTCAACTCGAGAACAGAGGTCGACGACCCTGTAAAAATAAGAATAAACTTCGATTGCCTGGTCGAAACACTAAAAAAAGGAATCGATGAACCATTTTCGAAAACAACATCAAAGGAATCATCCTATAATAAACCAAAGGAAGAATTCAACAACTTACTGCCTAAAGAATTCTCATCAAAAAACACATTTATTTTGATAATGATTTATTGTTTGACATAGTCAAACAATCGATAGGTTGTGGATTATTCAAAGTATCCCATCATGATTCAAGCATGACTCTTTGCATCCAATTTATTCTTGCAATCATTTGGAATATGAGCCAAAGAAACATAGCCATAGACTTTGAGGTGACTGCCGAGGGATTTTTACCACATCATCTATCGACTAGATTCATAGAGCTGATAGCTCCAGTTGGAATACGATTCAAAAGATAGTTGGCACAGTAATCATATTCAGTGAAAAAATGAGTCAAAAAATCTTTGGCCTACAAAAAAATATGAGCCATTTGGACCAATGTTTGGTTCTTTCTTTCTGCTACATCGTTCTGTTGAGGAGTATGAGGGACATACCTCTTCCAAGCAATACCAAATCAAGCAAGTTATTCTTCAAATTATCAATTCACATACTCACCACCATTATCATACCTTAAACACTTGATAGGTCGACTACATTACTTCTCAGTCAATGCCCTAAATTCCTTGAATTTTTTGAAGACATGACTCTTGTTTTTCAAGAAATAGACCCAAGTAAATCTAGAGAGATCATCGATAAAGTTCAAAATATAATTTCCACCTGCTAAGGAGGTTTGATTGAGTAAATAGAGATCATTGTGAATATGATCCTGGTGGATTTTGTGCTCGTCATGATTTTCCAGAGTCGAATGGAATCTGATGATGTTTGTCTAGCACATCCCCTACAAACACCATCAGGTGGAATAAATTTGGGAAGAAAAACAACCATATTCTATGTGGCCATTGACTTTAGACTTCAAAAATTTAGGTGTCCAAGTCGTTCGTGCCAAATTATGTTTCGTTCATCAGTGTGAGAAACAAGGGAATTTGGTCCATATTCAAGTCAAGGGAGGTCACAAAACTTGTACAGTCCATCCTTTGAGTCGAGAAAACCTTCAGCAAAAATTGACTTGTCATTATTAAAATCCTTATCGAAGAATCGATATGGCCAGAACTCAAAAATCTTACTTGTCTCTGTTAGTTTGAGAAACCAACAATAAATTTGCACTTAGTTTTGGCACATGATAGACATCGACAATTTTACCATGTCGATAGGGAATATCACCATGACCAACAATGTCGCGAACAAAATCATCAACAACATAGATCTTTCTCTCGACAACTTTATCCAGGTACAAGAACAGGGAGGCATCTTTGGCCATATGATGAGCATGACCAGAATCGACTACCCACTCATGTTGTGAGGTATGAGTAAGAAACGCTTGGGAATTTTCAACTTGGAAGGTAAAATTGTTCGTCAATTAATTGACAACTAACACGTATCCTTCGAGATTCTTAACCTTCACTTCTAAGTCATCCCTCTTCTTCCAGTAGGTTTTCTCCACATGTACATACTTTCCACAATATAGACATGTTTCCTTCTTTCAATTCCTTTGAATGGATGTTAACTCATCAGTCTTCAATGTATTTTTTTGGTTGAGACATTCTTGTCTGTGTATAGGAGCATCGGAACATCCTCTTTCCATCTAATTCATCTTTCCTTTTCCCTTGAGCATGTGAGATTTATTTTTTCCACCAAGCTTCCCTTCATAAAGAAATGTATGTTTCTCATTAATCAGTAAGCTCAAGGGACCTTATATGGACTGAATATTGTAGCCTGGCGAGTGACAAAGGGACCCAAAAGATGTTGTGGCTATAGGTTGAGGATTTACTATAGGACGAATAGGTGTGATGATAGGAACCTCCGTCACTATACCATAGTGGTTGAAGGTGTCGAAGGAGTACCGTTGACTATAGTGGGTATGGGAGTTGAAGGACTCCCAGTATATTTCTGACTCGATTCAGTACTCATCCTCGTATGATAACAAGTATGGTAAGTGGAGGTGTATGTACCACATATGATAAATTTACTCCTTTTAGAAGGAAAAGACTCAAAATGCAGTGGTAACTATAACAAGTGACAATACCTGTGGGTAATCTAGTCTGGATCCATGATGACTCGATACTTGTGATAAAATAAAAAATAAAATAAAAATCCTAAGGCCAACTAGTAATTAAAGAGCACACCAAATTAAAATAAACAAAAGGCCAATATGCACACAAACATGATAAAGTGGTTGAAAGGGGCCTCCCTCTCTAAATTATCTATGCCTCACCCAAGAGGGGCCTAATACTCTATTGGACACACCTACCACACTTAGAGGGGGGGGGGTGAATGAGTGTGGGGATATTTCTCCCAAAACTTCCATCTTACACAAAAACTCCTTAGTTAACATTCAACATTTTCTCATTACTCATTGCTTTCATTTATAATCATTTAGATGTGAATACATATCAGCAACATATCATCAACAAATCATTTCCACAAGGAACACAAAGAACACAAGATGTATGTACAATTTTTCTTTTTATTATGGACTTCAATCCAGGGGTTTTTCAGCAACAACTGAATAGAGTACAACTCTACAAGAGCACCATTTCTATATGAAAGACTCAGCTTACATTCTTAGCACCAACTGATATGAGGAAAAAATCCTCAACATATATCAATCTGTCAACATAAACAAGTGCATCAACCATGCACCAACCTGTGCCAAACAACCTGTAATCAACCTGTACCATAAACAAGTGCATCCAACCATGTACCAAGTATATACCAATCATGTTTCAAATAMTCATCAACAATGACTCATCAATATGTACCAACATCATCAACTATACACCTCATGTATGTGCCAACTCATCAACTGCTTGTCTCAACCATGACTAGTTTTGGATTAGTCAACAACCCCAACTTGAAATAATCATAACTTTGTACCTGTAATGAATAAAGATATGAAACTGATACATAATGTTTTTCAGTGTGTTTTGTGCAATTCATCTAGGTGGCACTACTTGGAACCTTTTAGAAAAGGCATTATAGCAAAAATGGCATACCTTGTTGAATTCTGGCTTATTTTAGAGAGCGAACTTGTAGAGCGTGTCCCACACAAAATATTCATTTAATTGATTAAAAAAATTTACCCAACATACTACATCCTGTACCCTAACCAACACATTTGGTCTCACTGAATTTGGATCTGTTATGAATAAGTTATGACGTTGTTAACCGAAACACATGTTTTTGACTAGTTTCAAGACTAGCCACAAACCCTATTTTCCATGGAGTGTAACTCCAAAAATACAACGACCCACAAGCTGAATTTTTTACCATAGATACTTGGATATGTTTTTACAATTTAATAGAAATTTCATGGTTTGAATCATTATAGAAAAAAATTTATAGCGAAAATGGTGAGATGACCTGTAAATAACATACCTTAGAAAGCACCATCAAAAGAATTTATCCTTCCTTTCATTTCGGCCTTCTTTTCTTCACCTTTCCTCAGAATTTTGGCTTATATATCCTTGGTTACCTCACACACATATATATATTCAATATTCTCAAGTTTTTTTAAAATGAGAGAGCCTTGCCTCTCATTTATACTCTCCAAGTAGCTTCCTTAAAAACATCTTCTAGGTCACTTGGCCCCACTTTCCTTATTTTAGGGTTAACCCACTTCTAATTTATCCATTAAATTTATTATTGAAACAATTTATTTTGTATTCACTTTGAATTATAGTACACTCATCACTTCACTTTATTATTTACCTTTTAAAAACCCTTAAACCACTTTGATTACTTTGACCTTTTAGCGCTTCTAGATGACATGTGAGGGTCCTCCAACTTCGTAAGACCATAACTCTCAAACCGTGAGGAGTTATGTGACGTTCCACATACCACCAGAAATGTCATGGAATGTAATATCCATATATAATAGTATTTTCTGAGAATATATCATAACTCATAATGTTACCCATCAAACAAACTTGGGTCCATTACCCAAACCTGGGGTCTCCAACTTCTCATGGCCATAACTCTCTAACTGTGAGAAGTTATGTGGCATTCTACATACCACCAGAAATGGAATGACAAGAAATATACATCTAGGATAGTTTCCCTGACAAATTCAATGTCCTTCATCTCATTATTCCACATACAAGCATGGGTCCTCCAACCATGCTTCTAGGATAACTCAATCCGCAAAGCATCTTCCCATGAGGGCTTTCACCATAAGGGGACCACTTTGGAGTTCATCCATTTGTGCACCTTATCAATAATAATAATACAATAATGAGAGCATGGGTCCTCCAACCATTATTCTAGGATAACTCAATCCACAAAGCGTCTTCCCATGAGGGCTTTCACCATAAGGGGACCACTTTGGAGTTCATCCATTTTTGCACCTTATCAATCATGATAAGACAATAATGAGTCATATAAACATTTTTCCAACAATGCATCATATACCAATGAAACCACATCGATCCATCTTCATCATGTATCAATGACAACTCATTGATCCATCTTCATCATATCAATGACAACTCATTGATCCATCTTCATATGTGCATTCTCATCAAGGAAAATACATATTATATTACATCAATCAATCCTTTGACATCAATCAATCACTTGACATCAATCAATGACATAAATAAATCAAACCATTGGCATCAATGAAAACATGATCCAACAGACTCCTCTGCTAAAGATCAGAGGTAACAGAATCAGTTATAAGGGCCCTCATGGGGTTAACAACCAGTCAGTCAAATCCCCCTGGAGAGGTAATCCTCCATAAAGGTTGTGTGTTTTACAACCCTTATCTAACCCAAGGTACCTACAAAATAACCCCTGCAAGTAACCTATGTGGTGCCTAAGTCAAGCAACTAAGCAACCATGATATAATTGATGCACATGTAGACAGTCATAAGTCAGATCGACCAAATGGGCAGGGTAACAAAGCCTGAAACCTCAAAAGAACTACCTCTCACAAAGGTAAAGGTACTAGAAAGATCCACATATACGAATAGATCCCCAGAAATATATCTGATGCTAAGAAGGTATTGAGGGGATATCCCTTCAACCAACCTCACGCGACCTCATTCTTAACTCCAGTGTAAGTGGAACCTCCTGATATTACAGATTATACAATGGATTTCTCGACTCCCTTAGTCATACACATATGTTGATTTAATATCCTTGGAGAAGTTTACTCACAAAATCCTATTCCAAGGCTCTAAATCCTAAGCTAGTTTGTGCACCCTAGAAAATAAAATTGTCACTAATCAATTTTAAATTGTAAGTGCTACTTTTAGTGGCCTTTCTTACTCAAAAAGGTGCGGTCGTGAAACTAATGATGTTATGACTCAGCAAGTAAAATAAATGAACATGAACACAATGCAAATTCCTAACTTCAATTCCCAATAAATGATATGCTTTTCAAAATGCAATTTTCAATTTAGTTCTGCAATTCTAAATAAGATGCAATATTTCTTTACATGTAATAAGATCAATGATAAAGACCATACATTCATGTTATAATTTATCCATTGGTGAACCATATATTCATGTTAGAATTTATCCATTGGTGAACCATAAACCTACACTGACAGATCCATAATATCTAGAGGACATAATCAAAAGATTATACTACCTAAATGGTGATTTTTCAATTTAGCAATTGAACATGCAACAAAGAAATTGAGATGGTGCTCAACATCATTCCTCATACATGGCGAATAAAAATGTTGTTTTAAATTTGCAACTATAATTGATGTGACAAAATCCCCAACCAACTTCAAGAAATGAGATTACCAAATCAATAAATCCCTAGGTTCACTTTCAAGTGAGCACATCCTATTAAGTCAATACAAAAGATCTTTATTCATATGAAAATCAACTGAATTAATAATAAGTCTTCTGTAGGTAGTGTGGCATCCTTATTGAATGGTTGCATAAACTTTCACAAAATTTATGTGTATTGTAGAACTCTTGCTAGTGTTCTATATCACACATTTTTGTGTTAAGAACCACTGTGAATGTTATTGGTGGTCGACTCGAATAGTAGTCTACATTTTTATCACTTCAATGTCAATGTTTGATAACCAATTGGAATTTCTATAATAAATTACATTTCATATGTGGCGTGTTCTCAATTTTTCTCTAGGTTTGTAGTGGCTTATGGTTAGATTGAATAACAATTTATTTTCCCTATACATAGTGTCTCCACTACTAAACTACTTAAGCAATGGAGAACATCTCTCTATCATAACTTCAAAAGTTGTGGATTGTGTCAATGAATGTATCTAAGTAAAACACAATGGAATGACATTGTTGTATTAGAAAAATAACTATCCCATAGTCATATGCATCATCTTCTATATCAAAAGGATGAGCAACATATAGTAGTGTAAGCATAGGTTTAGTACATAGATTCAACATCTTCACTTCTTCAAAAACATGTTGTTGCACCTTGGTCTAGATGATGAAGCCTTGTTTCCTCAAATTCCCTATTAAGATTAACATCATAGGGTTGAACTAGTGAAGGAAAGAGAGGTGAGAGGAAACAACTATTATGAGGGAGGGTGAAATTTGGAAATTCTAGCCTACAACTAGTGAGGGCATTAGAGGTGGAATTATCGTGAGGTGACATGAATGAAGACATGAAATGATGTTGTTAAAAGGAACCATCAAATCCATTGATGATGATGAGGTGATATTATCAATATTTTGAAAATGAACCATTGAAGGAACTAATATTAATTGTAAGGTGACATTAGTGAGGGCATGTGCCATTGGTTCTAGATGAAAGGCATCGTTGAAGGCATGAGGTGAATATGTTAGCATGGGGATGGAATACCATGATTTTCTTATGGATATGGTGAAACATACATTCATGTTAGAATTTATCCATTGGTGAACCATAAACCTACACTGACAGATCCATAATATATAGAGGACATAATCAAAAGATTATACATACCTAAATGGTGATTTTTCAATTTAGCAATCGAACATGCAACAAACAAATTGAGGTGGTGCTCAACATCATGCCTCATACATGGCGAATAAAAATGTTTTTGTAAAGTTGCAAATATATTTGATGTGACAAAATGCCCAACCAACTTCAAGAAATGAGATTTCCAAATCAACAAATCCCTAGGTTCACTTGCAAGTGAGCACATCCTATCAAGTCAATAAAAAAGATATTTATTCATATGAAAATCAATCGAATTAATAATAAGTCTTGTGTAGGTAGTGTGGCATCCTTATTGAATGGTTGCATAAACTTTCACAAAATTTATGTGTGTATTGTAGAACTCTTGCTAGTGTTCTATATCACACCTTTTTGTGTTAAAAACCACTACGAATGCTATTGGTGGTCGACTTGAATAGTAGTCTACATTTTTATCTCTTCAATGTAAATGTTTGATAACCAATTGGAATTGTTATGATAAATTCCATTTCATATGTGGTGTGTTCTCAATTTTTCTCTAGGTATGTAGTGGCTTATGGTTAAATTGAATAACAATTTATTTTCCCTATACATAGTGTCTCCACTAGTGAACTACTTAAGCAATGAATCACATCTCTCTATCATAACTTCAAAAAATTTGGATTGCATCATTGAATGTGTCTAAGTAAAACACAATGGAATGACATTGTTGTGTCAGAACAATTCCTATCCCATAGTCATATGCATCATCTTCTATATCAAAACAATGAGCAACATATAGTAATGTAAGCTATTGGATTACTGAGAGGGGGGGTGAATCAGTAATAGAGAAATTTAATCCCTTTTAACCATATAAAGAAAGTGTTATATCAATGTAGCATTATCATACAATAATTGCAAATTAAACAAGCAATGAAAAATCATACACATACATAGTACACCAGTGTTTTACATGGAAACCCAAAGCGGGAGAAAACCATGGAATGATTTTTCTTATATGTTTTGAAGAATTGCATTCATTGAAAGAACCAAATTCCTTTGTTTTCTATCTACAACGGGAAGGAGGCTCCAACCCCCTTGTTTCTTAGGCTACAACCTGAGGGAAGATCCAACTCCCCTATTCTCTGGATACAACCAAAAGGAGGCTACAACCCCCTATGTTCTCTGGCTACAACTTGAAGGTGACTACAACCACCTATCATTTCCCCATCCAACCGCCCTGAAGTAGAAGTAGAATGATGGAACCACTATCACACTATCATTGTGAGATATACCGTTGTAAACCTTTACCAATAAACTTGAACCATGCATCAACCTATACCTCAACCTGTAATTGACATGTACCATAAACAAGTGCATCATCCATGCACCAACCTGTAATCAACATGTACCATAAAAAAGTGCATCCAACCATGTAGAAAGTATGTACCAATCATTTTTCAACTACTCATCAACTATGAATCATCAATATGTACCAACATCATCAACTATACACCTCATGTATGTGCCAACTCATCAACTACTTGTCTCAACCATGTCCCCAACATGTACCTTAACCAAAATCCCTCATCAATTTCATCATCCAAATATGATTTGTAACTCTATAATAGACTTGTTGTATATGATCACATACCTGCAAACCTTCCTTAACGTTCACAACAAGAGACTAGCATTTTCATCAAACTTTTCTTTAGTCTCACATGACTAGTTTTGGATTAGTCAACAACCCTAACTTGAAATAATCATAACTATGTACCTGTAATGAATAAATATCTGAAAATAGTACACAATGTTCTTTAGTTTGTTTTATGAAATTCCTCTAGGTGTCACTACTTGGAACCTCTCTGAAATGGAGTTATAGAAAAAATGGCATACCTTGCTAAATTCTACCTTATTCTAGAGAGCGAGCTTGTAGAGCGTGCAACGCACAGAATATTTGTAGAATCGATTTGAAAATGTTAAACATAATACTATAGACTGCACTCTAACCAACACATTTTTCATTACTAAATTTGTATCTATTATGAATAAGTTATGACATTTTTACCCGAAACACATGTTTTAGACTAGTTTCAGGACTAGCATAAACCCTATTTTCCACGGAGTGTAACTCCAAAAATGAAACGACCCACAAGCTAAATTTTTTACCACAGATACTTGGATATGTTTCCTCAATGGACTATAAATTTCATGGTCTGAATCATTCTAGAAAACAAATTATTGCGAAAATGGTGATATAACCTATAAGTAACACACCTTAGAAAGCATCATCAAAAGAATTTATCCTCCCTTGAATTTCCAGCCTTCTTTTCTTCACCTTCCCTCTGAAATTCGGCTTAGATATCCTTTGGTTACCTCGGCCACCTATAGATATTCAATATTCTCAAGTTTGATTTAAAATGAGAGAGCCTTGCCTCTTATTTATACTCTCCAAGTAGCTTCCTTAGAAGCATCTTCTAGGTCACTTTGCCCACTTTCCTTATTTTAGGGTTAACCCACTTCTAATTTCTCCATTAAATTTATTATTTAAATGATTTGTTTTGTATTCACTTTGAATTATAGTACACTCATCACTTCACTTTATTATTTACCTTCTAAAATATCTTAAACCACTTTGACTACTTTGACCTTTTGGGGATTCTAGATGACATATGAGGGTCCTCCAACTTCGTAAGGCCATAAATCTCAAATCGCGAGGAGTTATATGGTGTTCCACATACCACCAAAAATGGAATGACATGTAATATCCATATAGAATAGTCTTACCTGCAAATATATCAAAAATCATACCATTATCCATCAAACAAACTTGGTTCCATTACCCAAACCTGGGTTCTCCAACTTCTCACAGCCGTAACTCTCTAACCGTGACAAGTTATGTGACGTTTCACATACCACCGGAAATGGACTGACATGTACTATCCATATAGAATAGTATTACATTCAAATATATTAAAACTCATACCATTATACATGAAACATCCTTGGGTCCATTACCCAAACCTTTGTGCTACTGAAATTCACTATCGTACTTTCTTCAAGGGTTGAAATCAATGACAACCAACCTTAATCAACAATATCCCAATTTGGAAGTGGAGGAAAAAATCTGATGCAATACTGAAATCATGTCATTCAATATTGAAGTCATATCACTCATGCTCCCCCTGGAACCATGCCTCTTTCCTCTGCATCTCTATGACCATTTCTCTCATTGGAGTCATGCATCTATCCTATGCATCTAATAAATCTCTCCCCCTTTGTCATCAATGGAAAAGGTATCTTTCCATCTGGGGTTGCTCCCCCTAATTGAACTGTTTGATCTCCCAACTTGAACTATCCTCTTTATGGTGCTTCCTCATGTACATCTAAGACATATAAGATAAGCATTCAAAAACATTCATTTTGGAGTAGAAATAACTATGAGTCTCTAGCGAAGATACATAAAGGCTTCCTGTGGAAGTGGTTTTCTAAAGATGTCTTCCATATGTTCTTTTGTTCGCACATACTCAACCCTGGTGTTATTTTCTGCAACTTGTTCCTGTAGAAAGTGATACTTGATTGGAATGTTCTTCGTTTTGGAGTGCATGATCGGGTTCTTTGAGATATAGATGGTGCTTGTATTATCACAATAGATTGGAATGGGCTCATCATACTCAACCTATATAACTATCAAAGTTTGTTTCATCCATAGAACCTATGTACAACATGTTGTTGCTACAATATACTCTGCCTCGGCTGTAGATAGAGATACTGATGATTGTTTGTTTCTTAGCCATGATACTAAACACTCACCCAAGTAGAACATTGCTCCACTGGTGCTTTTCCGGTCATCAATACAACCTGCCCAATTTGCATCTATGTAGGCAATAAGTGATAGATCCTTTCCTTTTGGATACAATAATCCAAACGCTTTTGTTCCTTTGAGATATTTGAAAAACCTCTTCACTGCTAATACATGTGATTCATTTGGTGCTGCTTGAAATCATACCACCTGTCCAACTGCCTGCATTACATGTGGTCTAGATGTTGTCACATATAGTAGGCTACCAATCATTGACTTGTATTTCCTCTGATCTGTAGACTTTGAATCATCATCTTTTCTTAACTTGCAACCGGTTTGCATGGGAGTGATAACTGGTTTGCAATCTTCCATTCCGAACCTCTTTATCATTTCTATGATATACTTGGTTTGAGAAATAAAAATTCCTTGGTTGCTTTGACATATCTAAAGTCCCAGAAAGAAGGATAGTTTTCCAAGTAATGACATTTCAAATTCATTATGCATATCCTTTTCAAATTTCTAGCTTAACCTATCATCATCACTACCAAAAATAATATCATCAACATAAACTTCAATTAATAAAATACTATCTTGAATTACCTTGATGTAGAGGTTGTTGTCTGCACTTCCTTTTCTGAACCCTGCCTACTGTAGATATTTATCCAGTCTAGAGTACCATGCTCTAGGAGCCTATTTTAGACCATATAAGGCCTTCTTTAATTTACACACATAATTTGTGTTCTCTGACAACTAAAATCCTTCTGGTTGTTCAATGTAGGATTCTTCTTCAAGTTCCCCATTCAGAAAAGTTGATTTTATCTCCATCTATTACACTTTAATATTTTTGGAGCATGCATAAGCTAAAAGCAATCAGATTGCTTCCATTCTGGCAACTGGGGAAAATGTCTCTTCAAAGTTGATTCATTCAACCTGTGCATATCCTTTACATACCAATCTAGATTTGTTCCTTGTAACATGTCCATCTTCATTCAATTTATTCTTGTATACCCACTTTGTGCCGGTCACATTCTTATCCTTTGGTCTTGGAACCAATTCCAAAGTGTCATTTTTCCCTATTTGATCCAATTCTTCATCCATGGCCTTGTTCCAAAATTCATCCTTGTTGGCCTCTTCAAAATAGGTTGGTTCAATCGTAGATGTGATTGCTACATGTGTTTGTTCTGGTGAATGGATTCTTCTTCTAGTCTCAACTCCTACGTCTTTGTTTCCAATAATCTAATCTGAAGGATGATTCTTTTGTACTCGTCTGCTAGGTGTTTTTGGAGTTACTTGTTGAACATGATATTTTTTTTTCTGTCAAATCCTCTTCGTCTTCCCCTTATTTTTAATCTTTTTTTTCTTCTTCATAAATTTATTCCATTGATTCATTTTTTTCTTCCTTTAATTATTGTCTACGTGTTTTATCAATTGTTACGTTGATGCCTTCCACCACTTTGTTCAATATCAGGTTGTAACACTTGTATTCTTTTCTTGTACTTGAGTAACCAACAAGTACTCCTTTGTCCACACGAGAGTCAAACTTCCCATTCTTCCATCTTATCTTTTGATGTAGCATTTGCTTCCAAAAACTCTGAAGTGATTTACATTTGTTGGTCTTCCTTTCCATAGCTCGTAAGGTGGTTTTTCAGTGTTTCTTATGAGCATTAATCTGTTTTGAATGTGAACTATTGTATGCACTACCTGTGTCCAAAACATATCTGTCAATTTGGAATCCATCAGCATTGTTTGAGCCATTTTCTGTATTGTCTTGTTCTTTCTTTCAACAACTCCATTCTGTTGAGGTGTCCTAGCAATGGAGAATTGCCTTTTTATTCCATGACTGCTGCAATAGTCCATAAATTCCTTTGAAGTGAACTCTCCTCCATTATCAGATATCAAGCATTTGATTTTTGAATCCATTTCATTTTCAACCATTTCCTTGTATATCTTGAAGTTTTCAAAATCTTCTGACTTATTCTTGAGAAATCGAATTGTGGACATTCTTGTATAATCATCAACTAATAACATAAAGTATTTATCACCTTTTAATCCCTTTGTTGTAGTTGTTCCAACTAGATCAGTATGCACAATTTCCAGTGGTCTTGTCATTGAATATTCCTTTGATTTGAACATGGTCTTTGTTTGCTTTCCTTGTTGACAATGCTTGCATAAAGTGTTTGTTGGTTTTGTGATCTAGGGAATTTTTCTGACTGCTTCTCTTTTGTTGATGTTGACAAGGTTATCAAAATGTATGTGACCCATTCTTCTGTGCCATAGTCAACTTTCATCTTCCTTTCCTAGAAAACACTTTTCATTTCCAATTTCACTTAACACATACATGTTGCTTGAAGTTCTCACAGTTGTAGCAATCAACTTTCCTGAACCTTCTTTTCTTATCTCGCACTTTTGTGAATCGAAAGTAAATTTATGATCTTGGTCACACATTTGACTCACACTTATAAGATTATGTTTCATATCTTCTACTAGTAGAACATTTTCTTCCTTTGTATTCTTGTTCCCAATTCTGACTGTGCCTTTTCCAATGATTTTGGTTGAATCATCATTTTTGAAGGAGACTGATCCATCTCTTTCCTTTCATAATGTAAGAAACTTGTCTCTATCACCTTTCATGTGTTTTGAACATCCATTGTCAACATACCAACCACATTTCTTCTGCTTAGATTGTAGAGCGAGTGTGCATTATTCATTTCTATATTGATCTTTCTTTCTTATCCAAGTCCTTTTCTGAGGTTCCTGTCTGTGATTGTTGTTATTATGTTGTGGTTCTCTAGGAGGGACTGTCATTCTTCAATCTTTGGCCATGTGTCCAAAATTTTTACATTTGTAAAATTCCACTTCAGTGCTAAAAGATTCAAACATGTTGTAACTTCTCTGTGTTTCACTAGGCCTTCTTCGATAACCCCTTTGTGTATGACTTTCAAAGTTGTTGTTGTTCATGTTGTTATCTTTACAATTCACAGCTTTATGTCCAAAACTATTACATGCATAACATAAACCAAAAAATATAGTTTGATACCTAGGAGTTGAAGATATTCTGAAAGGAAGTACTCTTATGAATTCTTCTTCTTCCTGAGGCCTATCCGTCAGTTGTTGATTCTGAAATCTGAATCTTCTCAGTGGATGAGTGTCCCTGTAATCTTCCTTGTAGATCTTCCTATCCCCCTTGATTGTTTCTGCAAATCTTTTTGGATATGTTTCTTTCTCTGTTGTTTTGGAGATTGATCAATTTTTTGTCTGATTGTATCCAAGTCCAAACTTGTCATGATGGGATTTTTTACTGCTGATAATGTCATCCAAAACTTTATGGTTGTTTTGTATATTTTTCTTTTGAATATCCTTTCTTAATGTGACAATATCTTCTTCCAAATTTCCAATGATCTTGTCTTTTTCTTCTAGTTGTTCTTTGAGTTCTTATTCAATTCTTTTATCTTCTTCTATTTGAACCTTCAAATTTGTGATCATTTGTTCTAGTTCTTGAGTGTCTTCTTTCTTGTCTAGTTTTTCTTGTAGTTTCTTGTTTTTCTTCTTTTCTCTTCTGATAACTTCTATGGCACACATTTATTCCTCTCAGTAGTAAAATTCTGCCTCTTCAATTTCTTCTTCGAATTCTTCATATTCTTCTTAGGATTCTTCATATTCTTCTTCGGAGTCTTTGTTATCAGAGTCTTCTACTTCCATTAATAGAACTCTTTATATCTCACTGTCAGTGATTTCATCTTCATCTGATGATGAGATGTCTTCTTTGGTGCATAATCTTTTCTTGAAAACTTTCTTTATGGTTCTTTTGCCTTTATATGTTTGTTTGCCTTTTGAGTAACCTTCATCATTTCTTTTTTTCTTATAAGGACATTTGTTATAAAAATGACCAATACCATCACAATTAAAACAAATTAAAGGAAGCTTTCTTCTATACCTACAGTCGGTTCCCTTGTTCAGTATTTTGACAAATTTGGCCACTTCTTCATCATCTTCTTAGACGTCATTGTTGTTGCTATGTTCTTCTTTTTGCCTTCCCTTTTGCTTTGAATTTTTGGATGCTTTGAAGGTTACTTCTTTTATATCTAGATTTTCCTGTTCAATTCTCATTTCATATGCTGTGAAGATTCCATATAATTCATCCATGCTTATTGAGTTTAGATATGATCTTTCTTCTAGTGTTGATATATTTGGGTCAAATATCATAGGAAGAGATCTTAGTACTCTTTGAACAATTATAGATTCTTTGATTTCTTCTCCCAATCCTATGATTGCATTTACTATTTCATCAACTCGTAAAAAGTAAGCTGAAATATTCTCATCTTCCTTCCTCTTAAGTTGTTTGAACTGACCTCTGTAAGTTTGAAGCTTTGTTTCTTTGACTTTTGAATCTCCTTCATAAATATTTTGAAGTTTGTCCCAAATCTCTTTAGAGGATTTACAATGTGCAACTTTGGTGAATATTGTTTCACTAAGACCATTCAGAAGTGCATTTTTGTCTTTGGAATTATTCTGACCGAGTTTCACTGCTTTGTCATTTGTTGGTGGAATTGTTGGTGTTGTGTATCCATTTACAATTGATTTCCAAATTTCAAATCCCTATGCCTATATATATGTTTTCATCCTTATGCTCCAAAATGCATACTTCTTTCCATTGAATTGTGGTATTCCATTTTATACAAGTTTTTTCTTTTCGTGATCTACCTTTCAGTGGTTAAACTGATTTCTAAAGGAACTTGCTCTAATACCAATTATTGGATTACTGAGAGGGGGGGTGAATCAATAATAGAGCAATTTAATCATTTTTAACCATATAATCCAAGTGTTATATCAATGTAGCATTATCATCCAATAATTGCAGAGTAAATAAGAAATGAACAAATGAACAATCATACACATACTGAGTACACCAGTGTTTTACATGGAAACCCAAAGAGGGAGAAAACCACAAAATGTTTTTTCTTATATGTCTTGAAGAATTACATTCATTGGAAGTACCAACTTCCTTTGTTTTCCAGCTGCAACTAGATGGAGGCTCCAACACCCTTGTTTCTCAGGATACAACCTGAGGGAAGCTCCAAATCCCCTATTCTTTGGCTACAACCAAAAGGAGGCTACAACCCCCTATGTTCTCCAGCTACAACCAGAAGGTGGCTAAAACCACCTGTCATTGCCCCGTCCAACTGCCCTGAAGTAGAAGTAGAATGATGGAACCACTTTCACACTATCACTGTGAGATATACCACTGTAAACTTGTACCAATAAACCTGAACCATGCATCAACCTGTACCTCAACCTATAATCAACATGTACCATAAACAAGTGCATTAACCATGCACCAACCTGTACCAAACAACCTATAATCAACCTGTACCATAAACAAGTCCATCCAACCATGTACCAATTATGTACCAATTATGTACCAATCATGTGTCAACTAATCATCAACTATGACTCATAAATATGTACCAACATCATCAACTATAAACCTCATGTATGTGCCAACTCATCAACTACTTGTCTCAACTATGTACCCAACATGTACCTTAACAAAAATCCCTCATCAATTTCATAATCCAAATATGATTTGTAACTCTGTAATAGAACTGGTGTATATTATCACATACCTGCAAAAATTCCTTAACTTTCACAACAAGAGACTATCATTTTCATCAAACTTTTCTTTAGTCTCACATGACTAGTTTGGGATTAGTCAACAACCCTAACTTGAAATAATCATAACTATGTACCTGTAATGAATAAGGATATGAAAATAGTACAAAATATTCTTCAGTTTGTTTTATGCAATTCCTCCAGGTGTCACTACTTGTAACCTCTCATAAAAGGAGTTATAGAAAAAATGCCATACCTTGTTGAATTCTATCTTATTCTAGAGAGTGCACTTGTAGAGCGTGCCACATATGGAATATTTTTTTAATCGATCTGAAAAAGTTGCAGAGAATACTAAAGACTGTAATCTAATGAAAACATTTAGTATTAATGAATTTGTATATATTATGAATAAGTTATGACATTTCTACCCAAAACACATGTTTTAGACTAATTTCAAGACTAGCCACAAACCCTATTTTCCACGGAGTGTAACTCAAAAAATGCAACGACCCACAAGCTGAAATTTTTACCACAGATACTTGGATATGTTTCCTCAATGGAATATCAATTTCATGGTCTGAATCATTCTGGAAAAAAAATTATTGCGAAAATGGTGAGATGAATTGTAAATAACATACCTTAGAAAGAATCATCAAAAGAATTTATCCTCCCTTGAATTCGAACCTTCTTTTCTTCACCTTCCCTCTGAAATTTGGCTTAGATATCCTTTGGTTACATCAATCACCTATAGATATTCAATATTCTCAAGTGTGATTTAAAATGAGAGAGTCGTGCCTCTTATTTATACTCTCCAAGTAGCTTCCTTAGAAGCATCTTCTAGTTCACTTTGCCCACTTTCCTTATTTTAGGGTTAACCCACTTCTAATTTATCCATTAAATTTATTATTTAAACAATTTATTTTGTATTCACTTTGAATTATAGTCCACTTATCACTTCACTTTATTATTTACCTATTAAAATATCTTAAACCACTTTGACTACTTTGACCTTTTGGGGCTTCTAGATGACATATGAGGGTCCTCCAACTTCGTAAGGCCATAACTCTCAAACCGTAAGGAGTTATGTGACGTTCCACATACCACCAAAAATGGCATGACATGTACTATGCATATAGAATAGTATTACCTAAAAATATATCAAAACTCATACCATTATCCATCAAACAAACTTAGGTCCATTACCCAAACCTGGGTTCCCCAACTTCTCATGTTCATAACTCTCTAACCGTGAGGAGTTATGTGACGTTCCACATACCATCGTAAATGGAATGGAATGTAATATAAATATAGAATAGTATTACCTTCAAATATATTAAAACTCATATCATTATACATGAAACATCCTTGGGTCCATTACCCAAACCTTTGTGCTACCAGAATTCACTATCAGACTTTCTTCAAGGGTTGAAATCAATGAAAACTAACCTTAATCAACATAAGAATAGGTGTAGTGCATAGCTTAAACATATTCACTTCTTTAAAAACATGGTTTTTCACCTTGGTCTAGATGAAATTAACCAATCCAAAAAAAATGAAGTTTTGTGATATTATTTAGCTCACAACTCATAAATGTGTGCATTCTTATTTAGGAAATGTAGTGAGTATGTGTGGACTTGTTTAGACTTTGGTATTCATAAATGCCAATGACTTAGTCTTCCATAAATTCCAATGAATTATTCTTCCATAACTTAAGATGTTGTGTTCCTTAGTAATATCGATATAAAGTTAGAATATCATCAAAGTCTTATTGCATAAGTTGCACAGTTGCATAAGTTGCATAGTTGCATGGAAGACTCTTGGATAGGGCACGTTTCGTGGAAATATTGGTACCCTCTACCCAAGATTGATGATCTCATAAATATCAAAGATTTAAAAAATAGTATATCTCTGGTGCAATCGGGTGGATATCAAAAGGTGGTCACCTAGTTCTCATCAATTATGTTATAGAAGTTATCTTGGTATATTGGCATCTTCTAGAATATCTCTAGGAATAATATCATTCTACAAATAAAAAATAACACCATCTACTAAGGCTTGGTTTGTTGGATTTAGATTTTTATTTTTTTAATTGAATTTGGAGTATATTGAGAATTTGGTAGTGTGTGATTATCATCCACTTAAGAGGAAATTTCATTAGATTCAATTCACTGGTGAGATCCTCTACAAGGATCTTCATTGATTTCAATAGTTTTAATAAGTTCATGTTGTTGTATCTCTCAAATTTGTTGAAAATGAAATCTTATGGTGGTGATAGTCTACCCATTAGATATAATAAGCGCAGTGGTCTATCACCATGAGGGAAGATTTTAAGACAACCTTGAAAGATAAATTATATCCCATGGGACACCTTGATGATGCATGAATACAGTGACAAAGATTGTACTTAAAGCAAGGCTAGTTTATTCTAAACTTCATTGCAAAGTACCACCAAACATTGATTAAGGTGAATGATAAAATCCCTAAATTCTTGAGGGTTCTCAAAATCAATGAATTCTTGCACTAGCACCTTATGGAAGAAATGGAATTCCTAACTATGAAAAAGTTGAGTGATGCTTATTGCAATAAATTTGGAAGGGAAGTTCAAGAGATATAGTGGACCCAACAAAGGAGTACCCCAAAATTTATTCAATCACTTTTTTAAAAGGACATCTAATTCCAATCTTCCAAGTTCCATTGGAAGCAAAAACAATAGACATAAGGTTCTCAAAATACTAGTTTCGAGAAACCCGCATATGGAATGTGGTGTGGTCATCATCAAACATCCACTAATTCAAATAAAAATTTCATAGTGAGAAAGAAAAACATGATCATGAATACATGTAATAATAATGATACTAATTTGGAACCTCCAACATGTCTTGTTGTTAACATTAGCAATCCAACCACATCTCCATTGCAAGGAAGGTTAGAGTATCTAAAAGCACATACCATTATTTCCCTCCTTTCCCTCAGTCTAGGATGGCCCTTGCTGGTCTCTCATGTAGGTCTCGGTCTTGGTCTAGAATGGACCTTGAGGGTCTCACGTTTACTTTCCCTCAGTATTGGATGACCCTTGACAATCTCAATTCCCTCAGTCTTGGATGGCCTCATTCTCGGATGCCCTCGGTCTCAATGCCTTCAGTCTCGGATGCCCTCAGTCTCAATTCCCTCAGTTGTAATTCCCTTAGTCTCCGATCTTGGTCTCCACTCCTGTGTGGATTTTGGTTTCTCTCTGTGTATCAATGCCCTCAATCAGCTTGGATCTTAGTCCCCACTCCTACGCAGGTTAATTTGGATGCTCTCTCGGTCATGAATAGAATGGGCGTGGGGATAGTGTTATGAGTTTTGAATATAGGTGTCTCAATGTCATCAGTCATCTCGTATCTCAATCTCCACTCCTACGTGGGGTAATTTGGGTGCTCTCTTGGTCGTGAATGGAATAGGCGTGGGGATAGTGTTATGAGTTTTGAATATTGGTGTTTTTTTGTGTTTTTGTTTTTTTTAATAATGTTTTTTTATTTTTAATTTAATTTATTTTTAATATATATATATATATATATATATATATATATATATATTATTACCCCAAGCCTATAGAATAATGGGGCTAGGTGCAAGTCCTATTAAAATTTGCAAAATAGATTACCCCAAATTGTGGTGGCCTCCTAAGAAAAGGGTGGTTTCCATAGCATGGCATGGAGTTTTTATATTCCTTCAAAGATAAAAAAAAAACAGTGTAGTGGTTGGTTGCTTATGTTGACTAAAATAATTTAGTGAGAAATATCAGTGGTTAGTAATCATGAATTTTGATATTGCTAATGCTAGTGTGAATGCATAGCTAGCCAAGGTCAATGTCCTTCAGGGTTGGCCCAATTCCTCTAATACTACATATATAAAGAGTTTATTAATCCTTGGTGGCATGAATTATTATAGAAAAGTCATTCAACATTTCTCTCACAATGTTCAACAATTTCATCAACTCTCTAATCAAAATAATTTATCATGGAATGTCGCAAAACCTAAGGGCATTCAGAAATTCAAGGATTCCCTTTGTGTATCTATGCCTTGGTGGCCTCCTAGGAAAATTTGCAAGGTCCTAGGAAAATTTTCAAAATAGATTACCCCAACTCATGGTGGCCTCCTAAGAAAAGGGTGGTTGGCTAGTTCCTTGTGTTGACTAAAATCATTTAGTGAGAAACATTAGTGGTTAGTACTCATGAATTTTGGTATTGCTAATGTTTTAACTACATTGAGTAATAACCACACCTAGAAACCACAACACAATCCCTCTCTAGGGGGTCCTTAGCATCAGAGTTGGATAAGGACACCATTAGGAGGTTTTTTGCAGTAAGGATGGGTAGAGAGGCCTTAACCATGGTTGAGGACGAACAAGTACCTTAGGATCTTGTTGAATATTTGTAGGTTTGAGAGACTTGAATAAGTCCTCAAACCATCACATCACTCAGTTATAAGGCTTCCTTGAAAACCTCCAAGTAGGATACAAGTGCCATGAGTAGGTTTTGTTCCCTAGAAATGGGTCTTAACACCTAAAAATGGTTAAGGGGGGAGTAAAGGACTTAAGCCATAATTGAACCTTCTCAAGATCATGTGCCATGAAAAACACCTATAAACCATGACATGAGCTCTCATTTCAATGTCTTTGGACTAAGATTTGGAAATGAGTTCCATTTATATGTTTTTCATACTACATATGGGTCTCGGGGCCTTGACCATGGTTGTGGTAAGGAAACAAGACTCAATCCCGTAACCATGGTCAAGGGAGGGAAACAAAAAATCAAGCCCCAAACATATCATATCTAGATCAAGCATCATGAACAAGTCCTCAGGTCACCACACAAGACCATGGTTGGGTCACAAGACCTTAGTTATCATCAAAGAATGAAAATAAGTGCCTTATAATATTGTTGAATATTTTGAAGCTCAAGAGCCTTGAACAAGTCCTTAAACCAACATAACAGAACTTTGTCCTTTAAGAGGGATATATGCATCATGATTAGGTTTTGTACATTGAAAATGGGTGTAGAGGCATAAACATGGAAAGTTGGAAACAATGGCCTAAAGCCATAAATAAACCTTCTCAAGCTCAACCACCATCAAAAACACCTAAAAAATATGACACGATTCCTATCTAGGGAGTCTTTGGCATCCAAGTTTAATATGGGTGACATTTTGAGGTCTTCTTCATCATGGATGGGTCTTAGCTGGTTCGTGACCTATGTAACATATCATTCACCTCAAAGGACCCTTGTAGGTTATTTTTGGACTATTTGAGGGATACAAGTACAATAAAAATGGGTCTTGAGGGCTTAACATGAAGGTTAAGGGGGAAAGAAGGGTCTTAAGCCCTAACTCATGAACCTTATTCATTTCAAATGCCATGGTTAGGCTAGGAGAAAAAAAAATGGACCTTATTCCCTAAACATCACTTCTTAGGATCAATCACCATGTTAACAACACCTGGAAATTACCATAACACAAGCCCTATCAGCTAAGGGGTTTTTAGCATCAGAGTTAGAATATATGGACTCCATTAGGAGGTTTTGTGCACTGAGTTATATATATCATAGGATCTTGACCATGGTTGAGGAAGGAAAACAAGTTGTGCCTCAAGATATTGTTGAATATTCTTGAGCTCAAGAGCCTTGATTAATGACTAATGCTTGATCCAACACATGAGTCCATTGTATGGGTTGTTTGCAAGCCTGTGAGTGTGTTATATGAGTTAACAATTAACACTGGTGCATGTTGGAGGTAAGGGGTTATGATGCAGGAGCATCGCAAGAAAGCGTAAGTGGAGGACAACTAGATATACACCAACGCACATTTTGAAGACATTTTGAATTTCAAAAGATGAAGAATTAATATAATAGCTGGAAAGATATATTTGGTTTTAATGTCTTTGGATTGTAATGCAGATCTTGAGAGTTTCTCTCATCTGTCGGTTGTAGGCATTTAATGTAATGAATGTAAAGTAGTTGTAGTATTTAATTTCAATAAGATAGCTTAGAGTTGTAGGAGGGAAAACTCTAGAAATATCCCTTGCATGTATTGTATTGAATTATTATTCTCATAGTAGTTGTTAGAAGCAATAGAGCAAGAGAGCAGAGGAGAGCAGAGAAGAGAAGAGATTGTAGGAATTGTATGAGCAAATAGTTGTGACTATAGAAAACCATGTATAGATGCACTTGGATTAATATAAGAATGCTTTGAACAATTTCATGGTGTTTTATGAATTATGTTCACATCTAATTAATGGTATGTTTACAATTTAATTTTAGTCTTTGTTATGCATTTGTTTCAATTTTGTGTATGCTTGTGATTTCCTGTTGGATGTATGAATTCTGTGAGAGGGAGAGTGTAAGTTTCAATTTCTACTCGTCCTGATAATTCCTGCAAAGAGTGCAGTGAAAGTCTGCAAGGACTGCGTTGACAAGATTCTGAGTTTTACCTCAGAAAATCTCAGGAGATATAGAGTTGTTCTTATACCAACAAAAGTGCAAGTGTAGCATAGAGATGTGCAAGGTGTGCATAGGTTGAGTTAAGTCTTGGACTTTTCCAACCAATGAAAGCGGTTGAAGAAATTTTGTCACGAGGAGTATGTAGAGTTGGAGTGTTCAGATAATCAGAGATTATTGTGGAGGCCACAAGGAGTGCGTGCAAGAACTCCCTAGAATACTTGAGTTTGCAGCAAGAACCAAGCTCAGGAGGGGTAGAGACTTCGAGGAGTTCGAAGGAAATGCGAGGTTTGGAGTGACCTCATGGAACCAAGATCAAAAGGAAAGATGCCAAGTTATTTGGTGAGGATTCTTTGACAGTCGGAATGGACGGTTGAAATTATCAGAGGGAGAAGCATCGATATTTATGAATTGTTGGATTCATAGGACTTGCAGGGAGGTTAAATGCGAAGACTTTTAACATTTAAATCTCAGGAGGGATAGTATTCGTTGGATCAGGATCAATGAGAATCATTGATTAGTGATTAGAGTTTCAGCATTTTTGGAATTCGGGGGTGTGGATAAAGTTGTGACTCAGAGTTGGGAGTTGCAAAATATCGATTCATGAAATTCCAATATCACGAGAGAAGGATCTGGACCATCGGATCGTGGGGAAATCAGGATTGTTGATCTGAGGTGTTTGTAATTGGAGTTCGGGCCTCGGGAGAACCGGATTGAATCACGTTGGCATTTTCAATATGTGAAATCCCGATGCACTCGGAAGGTGGGCCCAAGATTGGGCAGGAGGGTCACATCAGAAGAACTTAAGGGAGGAGCTAGGAACCCTTAGCCCATTTCAGGGTTTCGAGAATCAGAGGAGTTAGGGTGCATTGCAATGAAAGTCCTGACAACGTGAAACCTGACGCGCCCTTTAGGGTTAAGGTTGTGGTCACACCACTGGTCACGTGGACTGTAGGCTCGCATCTAGTGCAGGTTCACATGGGCAGAGCTAAGAAAATGGCATGTGGTCTTTAATTGTTGAAGGTTCCAGTAGGGACCAAGGAGATATTTCGGCCCGAAAATTTGAAGATCCAAAGACCGAGAGGTCAGTGGACCTTGTTGAGGTGGGGGTCTACATCAGGTGGTATCAGAGCTAACAACTTTTTTTTTCCTGTAAGCAGAGGGAAGATAGAGGACAGTTGTGGATTTGAATTCTGCATGGACAGATTGAAACAATGTCACCAAGAAGACATCAAGAGAGACCTATGCCCGATCCAGCTGTGGAAAGAGAAATGAGTGAACTTCATGCTCGATTGCATGCTATGGAGACAACATAGAGATGGACAGTTGATACTGGAGATGTCAGTGAGGCTGAAAGTGAGAATGAAGGAAGATATGAAGAAGAGGTTGCAGTCGAAGATGATGCAGAGGAATGTCTATTCAAATTTTTTGCAAGAATAAGGGCTAGAGAAAAAATGGACATCCCGATGTATGAAGGAAACTTGGACATTGAGGAAATACTAGATTGGTTTAGAGGTCTAGATAAATACTTCAATTATGAAGATATCGAAGAAGATAAGAAAGCTAAACATGTTGTCACTAGACTGAAAGGGAATGAAACACTGTGGTGGGATGAACTGAGGGCTGAAAGACATTGCAAGGGAAAGCAAGGAATCAAAATCTGGGATAGGATGGTAGCGAAGATGAAATCCAAATTCATACCCAGATATTACCAAATCAATCTATTTCGAAGAATGAAGAATTTGAGACAGAAAGGGATGAAAGTGAAGGAGTATACAGAAGATTTTTATAGGTTAAACATCAGAGCTGGTCATCATGAGAGTGATGATGAAAAGGTTGCCAGATATATGAATGGCCTGAGATATGATATTCAGGACGAAATGAGCATGGTGACAATAAAAAATGTAGAAGATGCTTATCAGGTTTCTCTGAAGGAAGAAGAGAAATTGGCCCAAAAGAAAGGTCAAAATGGTAGAGGTAGGAGTCAGAGCAGAGGCAAAGCAATTTCTCCAGACAGAGTACAAAAACCCAAGGATGAAGAAAAGAAACCTCATAATCACCCAGAAAGGGGAGGAAGTTCAAAAGGAATGCAATATGTCGATAGGAACACTTTTCCTTGAGCAAGAGGAAGAGGAAGAGGCAAAGGAGGTGAAATAAAGTGTTTTGTTTGTGGAAAGATCAGACACAAATATTGGGAATGTATTGATAGAAAAAGAGATGGAGGAGATGAAGCTCATGTTTCATAAGCGCAAAGGCGAAATGTTGAGGTAGATTATGCAGAAGGCGAGAGATCCTTAATGATGAGGAAAGTTCTCTTGGAACCAGAGAAGGAGATGGAGAATCTAGTCCAGAGGAACAGTTTGTTCATAACTGCTTGCAAGAAAAAAGACAGGGTATGCAAGGTGATTTTTGACAGTGGAAGCACAGATAATTTAGTATCCACAGAGATGGTGGAGAAGCTGGAATTGGAGACAATTGCACATCCAAGACCATATAGAGTCTCATGGTTGCAAAAAGGACATCAGGTAACAATCATTAAATAGTGTTTAGTTGAATTTAAGATAGGGGGTTATAGATACTATATCTTATGTGATGTTATCCCCATGGATTTATGTCATCTTTTGTTGGGGGGGCCATGGCAATATGAAAGAAATGTTATTCATGACGAAAGAAAGAACACTTATACCCTGGAGAAGAATGGTAGGACACATATGTTGTTTCCAATTGAAGACAAGAAGGAAGAAGAAGAAGCAAGCAATACTATATTTCTCATGAGTGGGAAGGAACTTCTGGATGAAGTCAAGAAAGAAGAAGAAATGTAGTTTGTTGTGGTAAGAAAACCTAGAGTCATCTTGACCATTAATTTGATAGATGATCTACCTGAGGAAATTCAGGAACTGCTGGAGAATTTCGTTGATATAGTGGTGGGTGACCTTCCTTGTTCGTTGTCTCCCATTAGAAGTATAAGCCATCACATTGACCTTATACCAGGAGCGAGTTTACCAAACATAGTAGAGTACAGATTGACGCTGCAGGAGAATGAAGAGGTCAAGAAGCAAGTCCAAGATTTGATGGACAAAGGTTTGATTAGAGAAAGCTTGATTCGATGTGTTGTACCAACAGTGTTAAGTCCGAAGAAGGATGTTGGATGGAGAATGTGTACAGACTCGAGGGATATAAACAAATTCACCATCAAGTATAGATTTCCTTTACCCAGGATGGATGACTTGATGGATTGCTTGAGTGGAGAATTTTTTTTTCAAAAATTGATTTGAAAAGTGGATATCATCATATTAGAATGAGGGAAGGTGATGAATGGAAGACATCACTCATGAAGAATGAAGGGTTGTATGAATGGCTTGTCATGTTGTTTGGTTTGACGAATGCATCAAGTACTTTCATGAGATTAATGAACGTAGTCTTGAAATATTTCATTGGGAAGTTTGAAATTGTGTATCTTGATGATATAATGATCTGTAGTAAGACTGAGGAAGAACATTTGAGACATTTAACTCTAGTCATGAGAAGATTGCAACAAGAGATGTTGCTGATAAATCTGAAGAAGTCGTCTTTCATGAAGACAGAACTCATTTATTTTTGTTTTTTGATATCTTTGAATGAGTTGAAGATGGATCTTGAGAAGGTAAAAGCAATCAAAGAATGGTCGTCGCCAAGGAATATCTTTGAAGTCAGAAGCTTCCATGGATTAGCCAGTTTTTACAAGAAATTCGTCAAAACTTTTAGTGGAATTTTTGCACCAATGATGGACACAGTCAAGAAAAGACATAAATATTTTCATTGGACAAAGGAAGCAGAGAAACGTTTCAAGTTGTTGAAAGAGAAGACAAATGAATAACCAGTTCTAATTCTATCAGATTTTGGTAAAACATTTCAAGTGAGATGTGACACAACTGGATTTGTGGTTAGAGTAGTCTTAAGTCAAGACAATAGACCAATTGCATACTTCAGTGAGAAGATGAACAAGGCCAAGATTAAATATTCCACGTATGATAAAGAGTTTTATGCAATCATACAGGCACTGAAGAAATGGAGGCACTACTTGGTTCCGAAGGAGTTTGTTTTGTATAGCGATAACCATGATTTACAATTTCTAACCAGACAGGAGAAACTGAACCCAAAACATGCAAAATGGGTTGAATTTATGCAAAACTTTACTTTTGTTATAAAGCACATTTCTGGAAATGCTAACAAGGTTGTTGATGCATTGAGCAGGAAATGTTTGATTCTGCAGTAGTTCCGAGTGAAGACCTTAGGTTTTGATAGCCATAAGGAAATGTACAGAGATGATTCATATTTCAAGGATGCTTATGAAGCATTTGAGAATCATGTTTTAAGAGATAGGAGCCAATGGATTGAATATTTTATTCATGATGGACTGTTGTTCAAAGGAAATCAGTTGTGTATCCCGAAGAGTTCTATGAGAGAAAACCTTTTAAAGGAAAAACATAGTGGGGGATTGGTTGGACACTTCGGCCATGACAAAACATTTTTGCAACTGAACAATTTGTATTATTGGACAAGAATGAGGATAGATGTCAAACATTTTGTCAACAATTGTAGAATTTTCCAGCATGCAAAGGGGAAAAGACAGAATACAGGATTGTATCAACCATTTCCAATACCAGAGAGGTCATGGAACGCGGTAAGCATGAATTTTGTGTTAGGACTATCAAGGAAACAAAGAGGTTGTGATTCCATATTCATGGTAGTTGACAGATTCTAAAAAATGGAACATTTCATTCCATTTCAAAAAACCAGTGATGCAACACACATTGCAAATATGTTTTTCAAAGAATTTGTTTTACTTCATGGTTTACCCAAGAGTATTGTTCCATACAGAGATACCAAATTTGTTGGTCATTTTTGGAGGACATTATGGAAGAAGATGGGGACGAATTTATATTTTAGCTCAGCATATCACCCTTAGAAGGTGGACAGGCTGAGGTAGTAAATCGAAGTTTGGGGGACTTATTGAGGAGCTTAGTAGCTGAACATCACAGTCAGTGGGATCAGATTCTACCACAAGAAGAATTTGCATATAATGACTCACCTAATAGGAGTGCAGGACAGAGCCCATTCCAGATAGTGTATGGAATGCAGCCAAGAAAAGTGTCTGAGTTGAGATATTTAGAGAAGAATGAGTTCAAGAGTGTTGGAGTGGAAGATTTTGCAGCAGAGATGCAAGATCTCCACAGTAAGATCAAAGAGAGGTTGCAGAATTCTAATCAAGAATACAAGCACAGAGCATATCAGCATAGAAGAGAGATTCAATTTTAAGTGGGAGATTTAGTTTTAGCACATCTCAGAAAAGAAAGGTTACCAAGGGGAACATATAATAAGCTGAAGATGAAGAAGATAGGACCATGTAAGATTTTACGAAAATTTGAGGCAAATGCTTATCAGATAGAATTTCCAGATGGTGTGGGAATATCGCCTATATTCAACGTAGCAGATCTATATCCTTATAGAGCAGATGAAGCGAGAGGAGTAGAGAGTCAGAAGGAAATTCAGTGGGTCAAACAGATGCCTGTAGCTGAAAAGTCACAAATGGAAAAGATCATTGATCAGAGAATTAGCAATAAGACCCGAAGGAAGACATATTTTAAATATTTGGTAAAGTGGAAAGGACACCCGATTGAAGATGTCAGTTGGGAAAGTGAAGAAGATATCTAGAAACATGTACAGGTTGTGTAGGATCTCATGGAAAGGATTCCATGAATTTTTCAGCCAAAGGAGTATGATGCAGGAGCATCGCAAGCAAGCACAAGTGGAGGACAGTTGGATATACGCTAGTGTACATTTTGAAGACATTTTGAATTTCAAAAAATAAAGCATTAATGTAATAGCTGGAAATATATATTTGGTTTTAATGTCTTGGGATTGTAATGCAGATCTTGAGTGTTGCTCTCATTTGTCATTTGTAGGCATTTAATGTAATGAATGTAAAGTAGTTGTAGTCTTTAATTTCGATAAGATAGCTTAGATTTGTAGGAGGGAAAACTCTAGAAATATCCCTCGCATGTATTCTATTGAATTATTATTCTCATAGTAGTTCTTAGAAGCAATAGAGAAAGAGAGCATAGGAGAGCAGAGAAGAGCAGAGAAGAGCAGAGATTGTAGGAATTGTATGAGCAGATAGATGTGGCTATAGAAAACCATGTACATATGCACTTGGATTAATATAAGAATGATTTGAACAATTTCATGGTGTTTTATGAATTCTTTTCACATCTAATAAATGATATGTTTACAATTTAATTTCAATCTCTGTTATGCATTTGTTTCAATTTTGTGTATGTTATTGATTTCATGTTGGATGTATGAAGTCTGTGAGAGGGAGAGTGTGAGTTTCAATTTCTACTCATCCTGAGAATTCTTGCAAGGAGTGCAGTAAAATTCCGCAAGGAGTGCGTTGACAAGATTTTGAGTTCTACCTCAGAAAATCTCAATAGAGATAGAGCTGTTCGTATACCAACAAAAGTGCAAGTATAGCATAGATTCGTGCAAGGTGTGTGCAAGCTGAGTTAAGTATTGGAATTTTCCAACCAAGGAAAGTGGTCGAAGAACTTTTGTCATGAGGAATGCACAGAGTTGGAGTGTTCAGATAATCAAAGATTATCATGGAGGTCGAAAGGAGTGTGTGCAAGAATTCCCTAGAATCCTTGAGTTTGCAGCAAGAACCAAGCTTAGGAGGGGTAGAGACTTCGAGGAGTTTGAAGTAAATATAAGTTTTGGAGTCACCTCATGGAACCAAGCTCAAGAGGAAAGATGCCAAGTTATTTGGTGAGGATTCTTTGACATCTAGAATGAACGATTGAAATTCTCATAGGGAGAAGCGTCGATATCCATGAACTGTTGGATTCAGAGGAGTTGCAGGGAGGTTAAAGGTAGAGTCTTTTAACATTTGAAATCTCAGGAGGGATAATATCCATTGTATCAGGATCAACGAGAGATGTTGATTAGTGATTGGAGTTTCAGCATTTCGGGAATTCGGGGGTGTGGAGAAAGTTGTGACTTGGAGTAGTGAGTCATGAAATCCTGATTCGCGAAATTTCGATATCGCAAGAGAAGGATCTGGACCATCGAATCACGAGGAAATTAGGAATGTTGATCTGAGGTGTTTGTAATCGAATTTCAGACCTCGTGATAATGGGGGTGAATCACATTGGCATTTTCGATATGCGAGATCCCGATGCACTCAGAAGGTGGGCCCAGGATTGGGCAGGAGGGTCACATCAGAAGAAATTAAGGGAGGAGATAGGAACACTTAGCCCATTTTGGTGTTTCAAGAATCAGAGGAGTGATAGTGCATTGCAATAGAAGTCCTGACATCACGAAACGTGATGCGCCCTTTAGGGTTAAGGTTGTGGTCACGTCTGTGGTCACGTGGACTATAGGCTCGTGTCTAGTGCAGGTTCGTGTGGGCAGAGATAAGAAATGGACATGTGGTATTTAAGTGTTGAAGGTTCTAGTAGGGACAAAGGAGATATTTCGGCCCAGGAATATGAATATCCAAATATTGGGAGGTCAGTGGACCCTATTGAGGTGGGGGTCTATGTCAGGTTATAGGGGTTAATTTATAGAGGATAATGGTTATGAATTATAAGGGTATAAATGTTATACAAGTGATGGGTTATATTAGGGTTTATATAGGTTAGGTGTGATTGAGTTATAATAGTTAGGTGTTAGGTGTCTTAAGTTAATATGTTAATTCATATACCAAAACTTGATTATAGCCTAATAAATCATCAAGTAGATATCAATACTAAGCCCATCACCTACTATGGAAAAAGGAGAATTCTTTTATAAAAATTCCTTTCAATGTTTTCCATTTCCATGTCTCACCTTTTTCCTCATATACCTTGTACCATTTATATGATATATCTTCTAATATTGTATTTGGGAACATATGTGGCCATAACATCTCATCACAATGTCCAATTAGATGAGTGTATTCTCTAATATTATTCTAAAAAACAAGTGGTATTTCCCTTATTGATAAGAAATATGTGACATTATCCTTAAGGATAAACTCAATACTCCAACATACTCTCTCTCTAGAGTCATATATTTCCATCCACTATTCATAGAGCTCAATGTTCAAATTATAACCCATAGACATTAAGGACCCTTAATGCACCTCTCCTATGAAATTAGGTTTAATATGCTCATAATTTTCATTTAGGGACCAATACAACTACTTACTTCCATATTATTCTTCCCACTATTTTTTACCAAGGTTTACCTTCCTCAAGGTATACTAGTATGATAATTCTTCTTCCATTTCCTTTGAGATCTATGCTATCCTTCTCTATAGAGATTGTTTCTTTCATTTTTCTCATACACCATAATTTCTTCAACTAGGTTGAAGATATCAAAGTTTGTAATGTTTGATATTCCCATAATGCTTTATTTGACCCCTTTGTACAACCCAATAGGTTATATAAACCTTTGGTCATATAACTTAGAAAAAATTCTAGAATTGACCAAGTGGGGTCTCCCCATCTAAAAATTTCTAGACTTCATCCGTGCTCGAGCCAACACATGAGTCCATTGTATGGGTTGTTTGCAAGCCTATGAGTGTGTTATATGAGTTAAGAATTAACACTGATGTATGTTGGAGGTAAGTGGTTACAGGGGTTAAGTTATAGAGGATAGTGGTTATGAATTATAAGGGTATAAAGGTTATACAAGTGATGGGTTATATTAGGGTTTATAGAGGTTAGGTGTGATTGAGTACTTATAATAGTTAGGTGTTAAAGGTTACATTAATGTTAGGAAGTAGGTTCTATAAAGATTTAGACATTATTGGAGTTATATTAGGGGTTATGAATGATAGTGGTTCTAAGAGTTAGTGATTATATGGTTAGGAGTTATAGAATTTAGGGATTAATTAAGTATTAGATGTTATAGGAGTTAGGGGTTTATAAATATTCCATAGAAAACAAGAAGTTTGGTTGGTTTATAAATATTCCATAGGGTTTTAATTAAGTATGTGATAGAAAACAATAGTTTTGGGGGGGTTATAAATATTCCATACATTATACATGATAACAATTCTTTAATATGGAACCCATGTTCCCTAAACTTGGAATAGATAGTGAGATCATATTGATAATCAACCATTGTCTTACCAATCAAATCATGGTAGGAATGATCCATGGCCCTTTGAAATTTTGCACCAGTATGCATCAACTTGAATGAAATTCAAACATAAGCATAAGTCCCCTACAGGGTTGTGAAAGGTGTCTTAGGGTAATCCCTTAATTCATCTACCAAAACAAGTGGGTGTATTGTGAGTCGAATTTGAGTCCAGAAACCCTCCCATATCATTAAGGCATGCGAATTGTCTATCCATGTCAAATTTCAGTGCATACATAAACAATTTGAAAAAAATTCAACATTGGCCCCATTTGCAGGTCACTTTTTCCAGAAGATGAGTCGGATGCTAGATAAGGAGAAATTTTGGCTTTGACTTAACTTTTTCAAGACAACTTGGACAAGGCTAGGTTCCCAAACACAACGCAAGGTGATCTTGCAAGAGGGGCACCCACATGAGGAATCGTAACGAAAGCAAGTGAAATAAGGCTCCAAGAAAGGTGGGTGTCCTCAATAATAAGCTTAAACATAAGTGCAAGAAACATCCATAAGTGGGCATATTCCTTCATGGTCTAGGACATTGTTATCACTGAAATTTCATCTGCAACATCGTATGCAAATGGTTACAGGAATGCAGCATCTCCAAACACCTAGAAGTTCACCTGTAGCACCAAGAAATCATTTCCAAGAGGAAAAAACTATACAACTAGTCAAAAAATTGACATGTGCTAAAACACTAAAGGAAGCGCATGCACAGTGTGTGGGCCAAAGAAGCCCATAGAGCACACAATGTGCCATATGCATGACTGTGTACGAGAAAATCCACGCACACCTATGAACGGCGCATTTATGGTTCTTGTCGGCCCCCCACCCACTTCTGCACCAACTCCCAACTTGATTTGACCCTTAAATCCAAGCTGAATCTGAGTGGGGGGTTGGTCAAAGACCTAAGGGTGCCCTAAAGGGCCCCTTTTTCACACTAAAGACCAGTTGGATATTACCTCAAAGGAAAGCTATGAAAAGATGCCATGGGTGCACTAAGAATTCAAGAATCTCATTGTATTTTTTTGTTTCCTCTATTCTCCTACAAGAAACCTCTTTTCTTCTTGCAGCATACTAGCAACATCTCATTAAGCTATTCACCTCACCTCTTGAGGGAATAAGCTTGGATTTCTTCACCATTTTCTTTCTAGTTTACCATTTTTAAGAAGAGCTCTCACATAGGGGACTCAAGATCCCTCCCAAGGAGGAAGAGGGGATCCATAAGTCCCCCTTTCTCTATGGTGTTTGCCCACTAATATACTTCTCCATTGGTGGCATGATTATTGGTCATTTATTTGATAAGTTTTGGTTTTAATTCCCTCATGCATTTTAGTTTTATTTCTTTAGTTATTTCATTAGTTTTCGTTATCTTAGTTGTTTGTTTATTTCATGTGATTGAATTGTTTGATTCATACACTAACCCCTGTCCTATCTATCATACCCAACTAGACTTGCAAGTGCCCCTCTTTTTCTCATTCAAGAGATGAAAGGGACACAACAGACATAAAACCATGAAACCCCTAGGCCATCCAAAGATCAACTTGTAAACCTACCTTTGTGATGAAAATCACAAGAGTAGTGAAAAAATACTAGTGTAGGCCTCATGTAAAATGAGGGGTAACACTAGCAACACAAACTTGATAATTTTGAACATAATCATAATTTTATTCCTCTTGCCAATGACAATTTCTAGTAGTTTTGATTCCTAGCTTGCAATCCCAATGGATGAACCATCAATAAATTGACTTCATTAACTCAAGTGGCTCTACTGTTGATTCTCTTGGTTAAATTGGATTTCACCACTTTGTTTGATTATTGAATTACCAAGTCGAGAATGCCATGCACCGACCCTGAATAGTGAGCAGTGAATGGGGCCAATGTTGAAATTGATTCAATATTTGTCTGTATGCATCAAAATTTGACATGGTTAGACTAGACACATGCCTTGACAGTATGTTTTAGAAAAACAAGACCGTGGAGCAATAAAATAAAACAAATGCGAAAAAAAAACACAGTTTATACACAATACAATAGAGACACAAATTTACGTGGTTCACCCAGTGTGGGCTATGTCCACCAGAGAAATTGGCAGGTCCTTCCTTTATTATTATCATGCACATGAAGGGATACAACCTATAACAAACCACTGTAACTTCCTCTTCTTTCTCTCACAATATCCTCACTCATAATACAATATTCTCCATCAACCATAGCCGCAATACATTTCCCTCATAACAGAGGGTTGCCTTCTAGGGAAAAAAACCCTAACATAATTTTTACTGTTAGATCTGCGACCTTATAATGAACGGTCCACATTTACAATGAAATTACAATATACATTTACAAGGCAATTTTTCCATTGGGGGCTTCGCCCCTGAACCCCCGCTTGCCCCCAGACCCCCAGACTCCTCAGAGGGGGTACCCCCCCTCTGCACTCCCCCACGTGGAAGAGTGTACATACTTTTGGGGTGTAAATACTTTATGGGGTATAAACACGGCTGAAAGTAAAATACCTCTGAATCAAGAAGATAATCAGGCTCCACAACCAACAATCTCCCACTTGGAGACTGATCTCAACAACTCCACTGTTGTTGTATATGATGGACTCTGAACCTTTTTGGACCTGGCAAATTTCTCATCTAAATATTCATTCTTGAAGACCAACTGAAACTGAGAAGGAACTCAGTTTCTCCCTGGTTACTCCCTTTGTTAACATGTCTGCAGGATTCTGGCTAGTGTGTATCTTTTCCAACTTCAAATGTCCATCTTCCAAGGTGGATCATATGAAGTGGTACCTCAACTATATATGCTTAGTATTTGAATGGAAGGTTGAGTTATTTTCAAGATGAATGGCACTCTCACTATCATAGTACAACCTGTTATTCTCTTGCTTCTTTCCCAATTCCTCCATAAACCTTTGTAACCAAATTATCTCTTTACTAGCCTCTGTAGCAAAAACATGCTCTGCCTCTGTTGTTGAAAGTGAAACAACCTTTTGTAGTTTTGAAATCCAACTTACTATTGTTCCACCTATAGTAAACACATACCCTGTGGTACTCCTCCTGCTATCTTTATCACCTGCCATATCTAAGTCAACATATCCTTGTAGAATAGTTTCTGAACCTCCAAAACACAATGCATGATTAGCAGTACCTCTCAAGTATCTGAGAATCCACTTTACTACCTCCCAATGTTCTTTACCTGGAATGTTCATATATCTGCTCACAACTCCCAGTGCATGTGCAATATCTGGTCTTGTGTAAACCATTGCATACATCAAGCTGCCGACTGTTGATGAATATGGGACCCTGGACATGTATTATATCTCCTCATGTGTCTTGGGACACATTTCCTTAGTTAATTTAGGTGTACTAACTGGTTTTTCATTCAGCATTCTAAACCTCTCCAACACCTTCTCTGTTGTAATGGCCGAATTTAATTTAACATTTAGTAATTCTACAACAAGAAAGTAACTTCTACTAGGTTTATAAAAGTTCAATAATTCCAAAATATTTTAACACGTACACATGTAAATTTAACAATTAATAATAAATTTAATAACAGATTAAAAACAATTGCAAAATTTTAAATACCTGAACCTAATGCTAATAACCCTATGTTTGTCCAAATGCCTTCTTGACCACTCTGCACTGTAAAACACTGCCCAAAACCTAGTTCCTCCCTACCAACTAGGTAACTTCCTAGCTGTAGGATATCATATGGATATCCTGGCCCCTGTGCCCAAAACCTCCAGCAACCCCGGTGCCTGAATGATACAATCCCACCCCAAAATTTCACTTCTCTCTGCAAATCCCAGAGCTGCCAAAATCCATCCCCCAACCTCCCGTAGAATGCTCTCCCATACACCTCCTTCCCCTCCATATTCCTCCTTCACCGACTCCCCCCTCATTTACTCCCTACCTAACCCATTTATTACCTTCTTATCCTTTCCCGTTAATGCCCCTTATCCCCTTTATTTAATATCTTATCCCTTGTAGTTAATATGTTATCCCTTATCGAGTACATAACTTAATTTAATAATATAATTTATTATCCTCCTTTTATTTATTTACCTTATTAATTAATGAGTTAATTAATACTTAAATTAATCCTTGACAATCATGAATAACTAATTAATAATAATTAATAAGTTAATGTTATTTTAAGAAATAATTATGGTTTAGCTAATCTTTTAGGACAGTTATATTATTAAATTAATTATAATTAATAATCATATACACCTATTTAAGCAGGGTTGTTACATACACCCACCCTTCAGGAAACTTCGTCTCGAAGTTAAGGTATCTTATGGTACAAGGAAAAGAAACACGGTTCACACATTCATAACAATTAACCAACATTATCAGTAAGTAAGTCAAGAAAACTCATACATACTAGTGTATATGTACAAGAATTGCATGTGTAGCTAGTACA
>ML778850.1:285401-313909 GCA_009831015.1 Picea engelmannii | reverse complement strand
GAATATGACATCTCTACTCCTAATGATTTTTTTATTTTCATAATCCCATAATCGATAACCAAAATCATTAACACTGTATCCAATAAAGGTACACTTCTTGGATTTAGACTCAAGCTTTGTTCTATTTTCTTTATCAATATGGAAAAATGCTTCACAGCCAAAAGTTTTAAAAAAAGAATAGTTTACCTTTTTTCCTGTCCATTCCTCCTCTGGAATTATGCCATCCAAAGAGCTTGAAGGTCCTCTATTTATTAAGTAAACAGCAGTATCTACAGCATCTGCCCAAAACTGTAATGGAAAACCGGCATGGAATCTCATACTCCTTGCACGCTCCATGATTGTCTTGTTCATCCTTTCTGACACACCATTTTCTTGTGGTGTTATTGGAACTATCTTCTCTCTACGAATCCCATGGTATGAACAATAATCATAAAACTCCTTGCTGCAATATTCACCTCCATTATCTGATCTGAGACACTTCAAACTTTTTCCTGTCTCATTCTCAACTAAATCTTTCAATTTCTTAAACGTATCAAAAATATCATATTTTTTTCGAATGCAATAAACCCAAGTTTTTCTAGTTGCATCATCAATAAAAGTAACATAATAATGAGAGCCACCAAGAGATGATACCTGAGCTGGTCCCCATACATCTGTATGCACAAGCTCTAACCTTTCATTCTTCTTTTCTTTTCCGACTCTGAGAAATCTGACTCTCTTTTGTTTTCTATTGAAACAATTCTTAAAAAAAAATTATCCCTAAGACCTAAAATTTCATTTTATGGGTTTCGTCTTTTCATAAAACACAAGTTTCGTTATCACTCCAAAACGCATGGTACCAATTTCTTAAAAAGCTCGATTATTTAAATAATAGAAGGCAAAAAACTTAAAAGTATTATAAGAATCCCGAAGCATTTTCTATAAAATTATCTTAATCATGGTAATCTTTGAACCTAATGGATTTAAGGGTAACTTTAAAAAGTTTTCGGGATTCGGGGTTTGCTAAAAATATATTTTCCAATAAAACTTGAATCGTGAACTCCTGATCCCCGATTTCCCGAAATAAAGAAAGTTAGTTAAAATGCTAATTAATTAATTCTCTAATGTAAAAGGTTAAGGCTTAAGATAATTATTTCGTGATTTCGGGATTCGTGGTTCAGTGATAACACATCTCTTGTCATAATGATCCCTGAAATCCCGAATCGTGAAACCCTGATCCATAATTTTTGTTAAACCAAACTAACTCTATTTTGTCCTTAACCATGATTAGTTAGTTAATTAAGATGATTTTAAGTCCTATCTTTAAAACACGTCGCAATTTCGCAACCTTAGAAATCGGGATTCGTCAATAATATACTTCTTTTCAAAATGATCCTCGAAATCCTGAAACACTAAATATCAATCAATCACTTTGCTAAAACGTTTAAGTCTTAATTAGCACATCGCGATTTCTCGATTTCGGAGATCGAGATTCATCAATGACATACTTCCTAACAACATGATCGCCGAAATCCCGAAAAACAAAATCTTTAGTCTTAATCTATGATTGGCACCAATTAACCTTTTTCCAAAGAAGGATTAATGATAATCATGCTTTTTAAGGTTTCGTTCATGTTTCGATTTCCGATTGAGTAAAATTTCCTGAGTTTTGTTTAAAAATTCAAAGGCGCTAAAATACGGCCATTTAAATAATAAATCACTAGTGATACATGGTACTAATGTGTATCTCAGTAAAATATCTTCTGCATTAAATGCCTTGGATTCTTGTCAGCTGTGTCAATCCCTTCACTTTTAAATGAATTAAAAGAGCATTTGAATGTCTGTGTTTTCATTTTATCAAGCGCAAGAAACACTCAGCTAAGCTCATTCATTCATTTTCTGTGACGGGTTTTCCATTTAACGTAAAGTCATGGCACCGAAAAAGGCACCGAAGAAGAGTGAAGACACACGAGAAGGAGATATCATCTCTGACACCACGCCACATGCTATAGAATACATTAAATCTTGGACTCAAATCTCTGAATTTCTGGAATGTGAACTCAAGAATGCTCATCTTGATTCTGAGAATCACTATCGGGACATAGTCGAATCAGAGCTTCATAAGATCGTTGTGCACCCTCGGCTCATGGCATACAATGATATGATCAGTTGGGCCCTGGAAAAGGTTGATATCCCGACGAGGAGCATCTTAAATGATCAAGGAGTTATCGTCGGCACATTCAGGCCAGAACACATACAAGTAATGTATAAAATCTCGCCAAATCCTAAACATACTTTTAATGTTGAGTTTTTAGCAGAGTTTCAGAGGAAAGAATGCACTAAGGTAGACCGGACCTATCCTGATATGATTAAATAATGGTGGAGGTGTCCATCAAAATTTAGAGCCGATACCCATGGGGTTTATGCTACAACATCCTTGAATGAATACATGGTCTACGTATCCATTATGCTATGTAGACTTTTTGGGAGAAAAGATCCTTGCCATTTTCATTCAGATTGGGTGCCCTTTTTGGAAGAATCTTCAAAAGGGTATGCTTTTAACTAGAGTAAGATTTTGTCAGATAACCTAACACAAGAAATCTCAAACTACAAAGCTGCAAAATCAAAGGGACAATCAGTGGCCTTTTACATGTCAGCATACATTATGGATGCAATCTGCTATGTGACTCATTTTCCCTTAATGAATTGGATTTGGAACATAACCTGTCCAGAACCCATTCATTAATATCATTCTACCCTTTGGGAAGAAAATGCTAAGGATGCATTTTATGAAATTTTTCATTTAGTTATAATTTCGATGCATAAAATATTTTTTAGATGCGAACCTCCTCGCATTTCTAATACAGTCACAGAAAATCTTAAAGCAACAGTCGACTAGTTTATTGATGAGAATTTTTCCTACATTAGGGTTTACAGTTGTTCTATTCCCCCTTATGCACTCCCTAAATTCCTACTGGACAGATTGGTGTGCAGGGAAGTAGCCCAGCAGATAGTAAAGGGTGGCATTGGATTAGAACTAAAGCCAACTCAGAAGAAGTCATGGCCAACTTTCCCTGTACATATCGGGAAATTTTCATTACTGAATCTAGGCCATTCTAAAGTAGAGGATGAATCATTAGAAGAAGTAAAATTGGTAGTTATTGAGCATAGAAAGAATGACCCCTATCAAGTAATAAGTAGGCATTTGATGCATTGTAATCTAAAATCCTATGAGCATGAAACATATGTCTATGACGATGTATTCAAGGATGTTAAATCCTATGAAGAAGTATTGAACAGAGTACAGGCCATGCCACCTGACTCACAGATCGGTTTCACATCATCCCAGAACCATAGACGAAGTTATTTACCTAAAAGTTTGCAGGGCGAAGCTACGACCCCACCTCTTGAGCAGGAAGGGCATCCCCCAGGCTTTGAAAAAAATAAATAGGACAAAGAAAATACTAAAGGCAAGATGAAGGATACTGGAATACCTTCACAAGATATAGAAATTTCCCATACAAAAGAATCAGAGGCAGGGAGGGGAAAGGAGCTAGAAACACCCCCATAAATCCATAAGGATGTTCCAGAAAAGACAGAAGGAACAACATCGACAAAGCTTGGAAGTCCCATTACTTCCTTGACTCCATTACAGTCCACTTATGGAGCCCCCCATGAGGGAGCTTTGTATGTCAGTGATTTGGAGCCAATTTCTAAAGATGAGATTCCTTCATCAGACTATTTTTTTAGTAAAAAGAGAAGGGCAATCTTGAAATGGGAAATCCATCCAAGAGGAGACGGGATGGTTAAAAAACATAGGGTCATTATAGATGGAAAGAAACTTAAAGATGGAGAATTTTCTACAAAGATAGCAGGCATGATGGGAGATATAGCGTTGGCAAATTTATATTATGTGGGCAATTTGACAACTATGCTAGAACAAAAAGACCAAACGATAGCTCAGCTACAGGATAAATTGAAAGAAACCGAAAGAAATATCAGTTGGGGAATAAAAAAGGGTCTAGAACAAGCTAGATTAAAAGATATTCAGGAGATTCAGAAAATGAAGACAAGCTTAGAGGAAGCAAAGCAGATAATACATGTCACTCAGGAACAGATCCTAAAGTAGGAAGAAGAAAATAAAGAATTAAAATATAAGATTAGTTCTATTACAAATCAAGTGGTAGAACTTGAAATTTTCCAAGCTCAAGTATTGGGAGTACATTTGAAAATAGAAGAGGAACAACAGAAAGTGTTTTCAAATCTGGAAGTTGTCCAGAATTACTTTCAGGAAATAAATGAATCTTTGGAGAATGTTCTTCAGAAAGAGAGAAGTGAAAGCGGCCAAAATGACTTTCCAAAAAGTAGTATCCCTTTCAACAAAGGAAGAGGTCGGAAAGATTCAGAAACTATTTGTTTCAGAACAGGTTAAAGGAGATATAATACTCAAAGTATGGGAAGCAGACCTGGCCGAAAATAAAATAATAACCAGAGATGTCAATGATGATTGTCAAGGGATTTTTGATCTCTTAGAAAAGACGTCATTGAATATTGGAAAAAATGATTGTCCTAGATTATTAGGAGAAATTAACATTGTCAAGCACCAGCTAAGGTTCAAGGAATATTTGGAGGAAATGAAGGTAGAGATCCCAAAAACTAAGGTAATGAATATCTCTGAAATCAACAAGTGGATGGTGTTACCGAACTTAAAGTTGCAAACTACTAAATTCACAGAGAATATGATAGAAGATCGTTTGCCTGAATTATAGAAAAGGTTCTTCATATTTGAGGCAAAAGAGATACCAGAGGCTCCTAGAGTTTTAGTGAAGTTTTTGGGAAAATGTGTTCATTGTCTTAAGGCCGAAGAAGGAAGTTTGTCAACACAAACATAAAAGTACTCTTTTGAATATTTTCATCATTAGAATGATAAAGTAGTTAGAAAAGAAATGTAAATGGTTTGACATTATTCATCTATGTAACCATAATTTTAGGAAGTTGGTTAATCACCAAGAGGAAAATATTTGATGATCATGTATAAATATATTTTCAGAACACTGAGAGATGGCTTTTTTTTTTTTTTTTTGAGAGAGCCGATTGTATTAAAAGTTTTCAAATCCACTTTGATATATGATACAGATGAGATTTTGAATCCTGCCAACTTGTAGCTATGTGTTCTTTAACCTTGTTTACCATATTTTTCTATGTTTCTCTTTAAATGTCTTTCTAATGAATGATCAATTTGAAATTTATTGTATACATCTTTTATAGTTTAGATTGATTCAGTTATCAAGTTATTTACAACTTTTCCTCTAAAATTGCTATCAGTAATTTTAAGACCTGTGGATCATTTGAACCATGATATTTAACATTTCATTAGAAATCTTGTTTTCTTCTTTATGTCTTGTTACAATATGAGATTCTTTCTTGATTAAAGCCTCATATTTTTCAGTAGTATTTCTTTGTTATTTTATAATTCTCAAATTGTTGCAAGTCCAGGAAACAGCCTCAATTGTATTTATGTTATTATTTTGAATTTCAAAACTATTTTTCATATTCTCATCTCTTAAAAAACCGAAGTAACAATTTATCGAATCCTTTCACAACTAAATAAAATTTTACTCTCCATGACTGTACCAAATAGCAGACAACCCAACATTGAACCTAGTCTTCAAGATCAAACCAGTATTTCTTTAAACCTATTTAATACTATCCTACAAACAACAACTAATCGGGCTGAATTAGAACGTTCATGGGATGCTATTGAGAGAGATATTAGCATCCAAGAACAACGGGAAGCTAGACAGAGACAGTTGAGAAACTGATTCTTCTTTATACTTCCTTTTTTATTCTTATTCCTTATTTATATTTACCTTTATGGATGCCTTGACGATATACTTTACAGCCTTAAAGTATAAAATCAGGAACAACATCTTTTTGGCGCCATTGTTGGGGAACGAAGAAATGAATCTTTTCCCTGGGAAGAATGACATTGACACTTTCTTTCTTTTATAGTGAACAAGGATAGAAAACCTTCTAAGGCTACCTTTATTTTTCACTTGGAGACTCCACGATAACTAAACTAGCTATTAGACAAAAGAACACTAGAAAGAACCTGGACAGCAAGCATACCTCGCCAGTCTCTGATCCGGAAAAGATTTTAAAATCACAAAGATCACTTAGACAAGTTATTTTATCCATACATACTATATGTCAGCCTGACTTTACGCAGTTGAACGTTTCAGAAACACTTGAAATATCTGTCTCGCTTCCCCTCTCATACGATACGTTCTCTTTTCCTGAGGTTTACTCTCCAGATTTCTAAGAATATTCTCCTCACGCATTTCGAGCTTCGGCCTCAAATCTACCAATGGCTGCACAAGGAGGTGTTGGAGCTGAAGGTGGTGCCCCGGGAGGACCAGCAGGTGGTCAAGTACTGCTTCCTGGAATCTTCGCTAAAGTAGCTGCTAGATATTCTCCCCTTGTCCTCCCCATTCCCCTACACAATCTCCCCGAAAATTATATGAAAAGTCTTCTGAAATTTACAGGGGAAGGGGATTTGACCACCCAAGAACATATAAACTTCTTTGATCAATTTGTTGACATCCTCAGAATAGAACATGAAGATGTCTATTCTAGACTCCTCGTTCAGAATTTCGAAGGACAGGTGAGAACCTGGTTCCGATCCTTAGCAGTCGGATATCTAAGATATTACGAGGAACTTGAAAGCACTTTTATTGGACAATGGGGAGAGAGGAAGGACCACCTCTACTACCTGACTAAATTTGACACCCTTAGAAAGAAAAACTTAGAATCTGTTTTAGAATTCACACAAAGGTTCAATAAGTTGTATAATAAAATCTCGGTTGAGGTCCAACATTCACAACCCGCAACAAAGATGACTTTTGCTGGCACTTTTGATCCCGATTTTGCCTTATTGTTGAGAGAAATAAGATCAACATATCTCACTAAAATGCAGGATGATTCTCTTGAGATTGAATCGAACATGATGGCATCAGGGAAATTAAAAGCAAAAATTGAAACCAGGAACAAAGAAAATAGGAAATTCAAAGAACAAGGTGGACCCTCAAGATCAGGGAAATCCTCGAGAGATAAAATAGACGAGATGGATAGGGTAATTAGAGAACTTTCAAATAAAATCTCAAAAATGGAACTAGAGAAATCGAAAAGAGATCATTTCCCCAAGAAGGATTTTAGAAGGAATCCTAATCCTCAGGCCCCACAGAAAATAATTAAAAATGAAGATTAAAAAATTCCAACCCCCTTCAAAAGTGAAAACTTCATTGGAGAGGAAGATCTAGAAGATTTTGAAGAGATTGATGAGGATATTAATAATCTTGGCGATGATAATAAATCACCTTATTTGTCGAGATAAGATTATGAAAAAACTTTAAATAAAGAAATTACATCGGAAGATAATGTTAGCAATGACACGTGATGCAGGAGCATCGCCAGCACATCAAGCGAGCCAGCGCGGAAGCAGAGGACAACTGGATAAGCCAGCACAAATTTTGAAAAACACTTTGGGATTTTTGTGCAAGTCTTTAATGAAGCCATTTATGAAGGCACACTTTGTATATTGTAAATGGACCTTGAGCCTTTAAGCTCTCGTCCTTAGTAGATAGTCGACATTTAATAGATTTAATGTTGTTAGATAGGAATTTAATTCTAGATTTGATAGCTTTAGAGCGCAAGAGGGAAACGGGATATAGACACCCTCATTGTATCATTGTAACAGGAGCTTGAGTGAGAAGAGCATGCAGAGAATTGTATGAATAACACCCATGTACAGGCATTTGAATTAATAGAAGAAAGATTTGATTCAAGCTCATGGTTTGTGTTGTTTTCTCTGTATATTGATGTTATTCTCGCGAATGTTTATTTCCTGGTTACATTTGCTTTTATGTTGTGTATATGATTTCGTGATTGAATTGAAGTCATGAGAGGAAGGAGTGAATGAGTTTCAATTGTTTCTCTAATTGAGCCAAAGAATTCCTGCAAGGAGTGTAGTCGAATTGTCCGCAAGGAGTGCGTTGACAGAAGGGTTCAATTAGAGATAGCTTTTGTTCTCATTCCCTCGAAAGGTGCAGTTAGGAACAATGTCGTGCAAGGAGTGTGTAGGCCAGTGAGAAGTCTCAAAGTTGGGATTCTGAACGAAGTATCGAAAGACTGTTGCTGCAGGAGTGCGCAGAGTAGAGGGACTTCAACACTCAGTCGAGGTTGAAGATTTGCCACAAGGAGTGTGTGCAAAAGGTTTTCAAGAAGAAAAAAGTCATGAAAAGTCCAGGAGGGATAAGCCTTCAATTTCATTGAAGGACAGCGTAGAGAAGTTGCACCTTGAAGCTTGGCGAGAAATGTTGCACAAGGAGTGCGCAGGTGGACGAGTTCTATGGAGAGGAACATAGTCGTTTCGCAGAATCGTCAAAGAGAGAGTGGATGGTCAGAATCCTTTGGGGAAGTATCACGAAGTTCCATGGGCCATTGGATCTCATGGATGTGTAGGGAGGTTACCGTGTAAGAGTGGAAGAGGTTCAAAGCTCAGGAGAGAGTAGAGTCGTCGATCCGAGAGAGAAGGATCGTCAGATCTACACGTGACATCGCATATCGGCATATCGCAAATCAAAGCACCAAGTTGTTGTAACGGGAGTTACGATATCGCGATCCATGATATCCTGACAAGCCCAGAACCTTCCATCAGTAAGGACGCATGTCAAGAGATCTTGAGAAGTCGAGGATCGAAGAATCGAAGTTTTTGAAGACAAGAAACTCTTGTGCATTGGAATCGCGATCCGCGATATCCCGACAGGAGAGTCATGTGGGTCACAACAGGAGATAGTGGAGGATAGGTGGCATAGTGTCGGGGATTGGGAAAAGACAAGTCCCGAATCCTTTGGCATTAGGATTCGCGATCCCGTGAAATCCGAAACCCCGATTGAAGTGACGGGGTGTGGAAAGGTTAATCCACACGTGCGCATTGGAAACTCGGCGCATCGGGTATCGGGAGTTGACAATTTGAAGTGCACGACATCACGAGTTGCGAAACTGTGATAAGGACATAAATCCTGATAAGGTGAGAGAAAGTTAGAGTTGACAAAAGCCATCAGGTCTCGGGGATTTGAGAGCCCAGCGATCAACAGAGAACTTGCGAAGGTGCGAGTTCTGATCCTCTGTGAGTCAAGGAAGGAGGATCGCGCAGGATAAGAAAATCTATGGGTGTATATTTCCCGATAGGGAAATAGAAGAGCCTTGGAGTTCTTCGAGCTGAGAAAAGAGAAGATCCTGTGTGAGCAGGCGTGCTCTGAGGAGTGCGGCTGTGTCAAGTTTGGTATCAGAGCGGGAATATTTCTTTTCTTTCTGTAGCAGAGAAAAAGGAATTCATCATGCCGCCAAGGAGAGAAAGATAGTCACCTGATCCAGAAGATAGGGAGGTGAGGAGAAGAGGCAGGCAGGTAGAAAATCCAGAAATGGAGAGACAAATGAGAGATCTCTGAGCAAGGCTCGAAGACATGGAGACAGCTTAGAGATGCACAGCTGGTGCAGGGGATCTGAGTGATTCAGACAGTGAATTAGAGGTTGAACGCGAGGAGGAGGTTGCAGTCGAAGATGCATCAACTGAGCGATTGATTAAAGCTATTGCCAGGATGGGTGCAAAAGTGAAGATGGACATTCCAGTTTATGAGGGAAATCTAGATGTAGAGGAGCTACTAGATTGGATTAGAGCTCTCGACACATATTTCGACTATGAAGAAGTCAAAGAAGTTAAGAAAGTTAGACATGTTGTTACGCGCTTGAAAGTACATGCAACATTGTGGTGGGATGAGCTACAAGCTGACAGACGTTGCAAAGGCAAGCAGAAGATTAAAAGTTGGGACAGGATGATCGCAAAGATGAAGGCGAATTTCATCCCAAGAGACTATCAAATTACTCTGTTCAGGAGGATGCAGAACCTGAGACAGAAGCTGATGACAGTGAAAGAATACACTAAGGAATTCTATCGACTGAACAACAGGGCAGGTCATCGGGAGAGCGATGATGAGAAGGTTGCTAGATATCTAAATGGTCTGAGATATGACATTTAGGATGAATTGAGCATGGTAACCATCCGAACTATGAAGGATGCTTATCAAATGGATTTGAAAGCTGAAGAGAAGCTGAGCCGTAAGCAAGGTCAGTGAGGGCGAGGTAGAAGCCAGCCTAGAGGCAAAGAAGTTGCCCAAGATAAATACCAGAAGCCGAAGGAGGAATGGAAGAAACCTCAGGGTAAAGTTGAAAGAGGTGGAACCTCACAGAGAGGGCCATATGTTGAACAGAGAGGGCATCATACAGAGCAGAGCGGGGGATATGCTGACACAAATACTTTTCCTCGTACCAGAGGTAGAGGAAGAGGCCGAGGTGTAGTAATCACGTGCTTCACATGTGGAAAGAATGGACACAAGTCATACGAGTGTCTAGAGAAAAAGAAGGACATTGGAGAATCTCACATCACTGAAGCACAGAGGCAGGATGTTGAATCAGCAGATGTTGAAGGCAGAAGATCGCTTATGATGCGAAAATTCCTTTTGACACTCGAGAAGGAGGTGGAAAGCTTAGTTCAAAGGACTAGACTGTTCAGGACAGCTTGCAAGACCAAGGAAAGGGTATGCAAGGTCATCGTAGACAGTGGTAGCACGGATAATCTCGTATCTACAGAGATGGTAGAGAAACTGGAGCTGGAGATGATTGATCATCCAAGCCCATACAGATTTTTGTGGCTACAGAAGGGACACCAGGTAAATGTTACTAAACAATGCTTGGTCGAATTCAAAATAGGAGGGTATAATGATAAGATTCTATGTGATGTTATTCCCATGGATGTATGTCATTTATTGCTGGGTAGACCATGGCAATATGACAAAAATGTGATTCATGATGGGAGAATGAACACATATACACTGAAGAAGAATGGGAGAACCCATATGTTGCTTCCAATAAAGGATAAGGAGGTGAATCCGGAAGTAAGCAACACGGTACTTCTCATGAGTGGGAAGGAACTTCTTACAAAGGTTAAGAAGAAGGAAGATCCACAATTCTTTGTGGTCAGAAAGTCGAGGATCGTTCTAACTAGCACAAGAGTGGATGATTTACCAGATGAGATTCAGGAACTACTGGGAGAGTTCGCTGACATCATAGTGGATGAATTACCTCATTCGTTGCCACCGATGAGAAGTGTGAGTCATCATATTGACCTCATACCAGGAACCAATTTGCCGAATAAAGCCACGTACAGGTTGACACCGCAGGAAAATGAAGAGGTCAAGAAGCAGGTCCAGGATTTGATGGACAAAGGATTGGTCAAAGAGAGCTTGAGTCCATGTGTTGTTCCGACAGTACTCAGTCCAAAGAAGGATGGAGGATGGAGAATGTGTACCGATTCAAGAGCAATCAACAAAATAACCATCAGGTATAGGTTCCCATTGTCGAGAATGGATGATCTGATGGATTTCCTGAGTGGGGCAAAGTATTTTTCAAAGATTGATTTGAAAAGCAGATACCACCAGATTCGCATGAGGGAAGGTGATGAGTGGAAGACAACCTTCAAAACCAACAAGGGATTGTATGAATGGCTAGTCATGCCATTTGGCTTGACGAATGCACCTAGTACCTTCATGAGGTTGATGAACAAAGTCCTGAGGGAGGTCATTAGAAAATTTGTCATTGTTTATTTGGATGACATATTGATTTACAGTAAATCAGTGGCTAAGCACTTGAAGCATTTGGCCATTGTGATGAAGAAGTTACAGCAGGAGAAGACGTTGATTAATATGAAGAAGTCCTCATTTATGAAGACAGAGCTCATTTATTTGGGTTTTGTTATTTCGGCAAATGAGTTGAGGATGGATCCGGATAAGGTGGAGGTAACTAAGAATTGGCCATCACCGAGAAATATTTTTGAGGTGAGAAGTTTTCATGGTTTAGCTAGTTTCTACCAGAAGTTCATCAGGAATTTCAGTGGGATTAGCGCAGCAATGATGGATACAGTGAAGAAGCGGCATAAGTCTTTTCACTGGACAGTAGAGGCTGAAAAGAGCTTCAATCTGTTGAAGCGAAAGATCACAGAGCAATTGGTGTTGTCAGATTTCCTAAAAACATTTTAGGTGAAATGTGACATGAGTGGATTTGCCATAGGAGTGGTCTTGAGTCAGGAGGACAGACCAGTTGCATATTTCAGTGAGAAGCTGGATGAGGCGAAACTGAAATACTCCACGTATGATAAATAATTTTGTGCTATCATACAGGCATTGAAGAAGTGGAGGCATTACTTGATCCCAAAAGAATTTGTTTTGTATAGTGATAATCATGCATTACAGTTTGTGACTCAATGGGAGAAGTTGAATCAGAAACATGCAAAATGGGTAGAGTATATGCAGAATTTCACATTTGTGATTAAACACATTTCGGGTACTGCTAACAAAGTGGTTGATGCTTTGAGCAGGAAGTTTTTATTGTTGCAGGATTTCCGAGTCAAAACATTGGGTTTTGAAAATCTCAGAGACATGTACGCAGTAGATGCAGATTTTGGAGAAGCATATGAAGCGGCTGGGAATCTAGTTCTCAGAGACAGGAGTCCTTGGATAGATTATATGATCTAGGAAGGATTGTTATTTAGAGGCAATCAACTGTGTATCCCGAAATGCTCCATGAGGGAGAACTTGTTGAAGGAGAAGAACAGTGGTGGCTTAGCTGGACATTTTGGCAATGACAAAACATTTGTGAAGCTGAAAGAGTCATATTTTTGGCTGGGGATGTGAGCAGATGTCAAGAGGTTTGTTGACAGATGCAGAATTTTCCAGCATTCGAAGGGGAGAAAGCAGAATGCAGGTTCTTATTAGCCATTGCCCATACCAGAGAGGCCATGGGAAGCGATTAGTATGGATTTCGTATTGGGGTTGCCGACGACACAAAGAGGTGTTGATTCCATCTTTGTGGTCGTGGACAGGTTTTCCAAGATGTCACATTTCATCCCATGCCAGAAGACCAGTGATGCAACACACATCGCAAATCTATTTTTCAAGGAAATTATTCGACTTCATGGATTGCCAAAAAGCATAGTTTCGGACAGAGACTCTAAATTCATAGGGCATTTTTGGAGGACCTTATGGAAGAAGCTGGGAACTAATTTGATGTTTAGTTCTGCGTATCATCCTCAAACAGATGGACAGGCAGAAGTGGTCAATAGAAGTTTGGGAGATTTGTTGAGAATCTTGGTGACAGAGCACCACAGCAGTTGGGACCACATATTGCCACAAGCAAAGTTTGCATACAATGATTCAGTGAATCGGAGTACAGGGAAGAGTCCATTTCAGTTTGTATATGGGATGCAGCTGAGAGGATTTTTTGAATTGCGAGATTCAGAATAGACTGCTACTAGGAGCGCAAGTGCAGAAGAATTTGCTGAGGCGATGAAGGAACTTCACAGCCAGGTGAAGGAGCGATTACTGAAATCAAATCAGGAGTATAAGCGCAGAGTAGATCAGCATCGGAGACAACTTCAGTTTGAAGTTGGTGATCTAGTTCTGGCACACTTGAGAAAAGAAAGGTTCCTGAGAGGAACATACAACAAATTAAAGATGAAGAAAATCGGTCCATGCAAGGTCTTGAGAAAATTCGGAGAAAATGCTTATGAGATTGAGTTTCCGAATGGCATCGGAATATCTCCGATATTCAATATTGCATATTTATACCCATATAAAGCTGGAGAAGCAGCGATTAGAACTAAGGAACCAGTGATCCAGTGGATGAAGCAATTGCCAGTTGCAGAGAAGCCGCAGATGGAATGCATACTGGACAAGAGAGTGGGTAAGAAGACCCGAAGGAAGGAATACTTCGAGTATATGGTCAAATGGAAGGGCCATCCAGTGGAAGATGCCAACTAGGAGAGTGAAGAAGTAATATAGAAGCATGGATAGACCATGCAGGAGCTCATGGACAGGAGCCCATGAAATTTTTCAAGCCGAGGAGTATGATGCAGGAGCATCGCCAGCACATCAAGCGAGCCAGCGCGGAAGCAGAGGACAGTTGAATAAGCCAACACAAATTTTGAAAAACACTTTGGGATTTTTGCGCAAGTCTTTAATGAAGCCATTTATGAAGGTGCACTTTGTATATTGTAAATGGACCTTGAGCCTTTAAGCTCTCGTCCTTAGTAGATAGTCGACATTTAATAGATTTAATGTTGTTAGATAGAAATTTAATTCTAGATTTGATAGCTTTAGAATGCAAGAGGGAAACAAGATATAGACACCCTCATTGTATCATTGTAACAGGAGCTTGAGTGAGAAGAGCATGCAGAGAATTGTATGAAGAACACCCATGTACAAACATTTGAATTAATAGAAGAAAGCATTGATTCAAGCTCATGGTTTGTGTTGTTTTCTCTGTGTATTGTTGTTATTCTCACGAATGTTTATTTCCTGGTTACATTTTCTTTTATGCTGTGTATATGATTTCATGATTGAATTGAAGTCATGAGAGGAAGGAGTGAATGAGTTTCAATTGTTTCTCTAATTGAGCCAGAGAATTCTTGCAAGGAGTGCAGTCGAATTGTCCGCAAGGAGTGCATTGACAGAAGGGTTCAATTAGAGATAGCTTTTTTTCTCATTCCATCGAAAGGGGCAGTTAGGCACAGTGTCATGCAAGGAGTGCGTAGGCTAGTGAGAATTCTCAGAGTTGCGATTCTGAATGAAGTATCGAAATACTGTTGTTGCAGGAGTGTGCAGAGTAGAGGGACTTCAACACTCAGTCGAGGTTGAAGATTTTCCACAAGGAGTGCGTGCAAAATGTTTCCAAGAAGACAGAAGTCGTGAAAATTCTAGGAGGGATAAGCCTTCAATTTCATTGAAGGACAGTGTAGAGAAGTCGTACCTTGAAGGTTGGCGAGAAACATCGCACAAGGAGTGCACAGGTGGACGAGTTTTGTGGAGAGGAACATAGTCGTTTCTCAGAATCGTCAAAGAGAGAGTGGATGGTCAGAATCCTTTGGGGAAGTATCGTGAAGTTCTGTGGGCCGTTGGATCTCATGGAGGTGCAGGGAGGTTACCGTGTAAGAGTGGAAGAGGTTCAAAGATCAGGAGAGAGTAGAGTCGTCGATCCGAGAGAGAAGGACCGTCAGATCTACATGTGACATCGCATATCATCATATCGCGAGTCGAAGCACCAAGTTATTGTAACGGGAGTTACTATATCGTGATCCACGATATCTCGACAAGCCCAGAACCGTCCATCAGTAAGGACGTGTGTCAGGAGATCCTGAGAAGTCGAGGATCGGAGAATCGGATTTTTTGAAGACAAGAAACTCTTGCGCATTGGAATCGTGATCCGCGATATCCTGACAGGAGAGTCGTGTGGGTCACAGTAGGAGATAGTGGAGGGTAGGTGGCATAGTGTCGGGGATCGGGAAAAGAAAAGTCCCGAATCCTTTGGCATTAGGATTCACGATCCCGCGAATTCTGAAACCCCGATTGAAGTGACGGGGTGTGGAAAGGTTAATCCACATGTGCGCATTGGAAACTCGGTGCATCGGGTATTGGGAGTTGACAATTCGAAGTGCATGACATTGCGAGTTGCGAAACCATGATAAGGATAGAAATCCCGATAAGGTGAGAGAAAGTAAAAGTTGAAAAAAGCCATTGGGTCTCGGGGATTTGAGAGCCTAGTGATCAACAGAGAACTTGTGAAGGCGCGAGTTTCGATCCTCCATGAGTCAAGGAAGGAGGATCGCGCAGGAGAAGAAAATCTGTGGGTGTATATTTCCCGATAGGGAAATAGAAAATCCTTGGAGTTCTTTGGGCCGAGAAAAGAGAAGATCCTGTGTGAGCGGGCGTGCTCTGAGGAGTGCGGTTGCGTCAACACATCTGAGAAGTTGGCCTATCAGGGTATCGCAGATGATATTATAGATGAACTACAGGAAAAATATAATTTAAGACCTAGGAACAAAAGTCTCCCAACTGTTCCAACAAAAAAGATCTTGCCAAGGGATGAAACTGATAAGGTGAGTCCAAAAGTTGCTGACAAACAGACTACAAAAAATCACACCGCTGACATGCAACCTGTCCAGTCAGAGCCAGTAGGAATACTCACTGTGAAGACACAGGCTCCTGTAAATGAAAACAAGTCTGCACCACAAAGAAAAATTGAAAATAAAGGAATGGAGGCCCCTGAACATAGAAAACGACAAGGCCCTGGGAAATTTTAATCTGGAAAATGAAATAAATAAAATCAAAATTCCTATTCCCCTTGTTGAACTAGCTAAAAATCCCATATACAAAAAACAAATTGCCAAGATGATAAGCTTTTTCGAAGATGAAAGTCAGGACAATATCATCAACTTAGAAGATGACAAGCCGAACATAGTCTTTGGTCCACACTTAGAAGGTGCAAGAGACATTGTGGCCCCCTTTTATATTACGTTAACCTTGTTTGACCACCTACTCCATAAATGTATGCTAGATTCTAGAGCTTCCCACAATGTGATTCCAAAGGAAATTATGGAAAAACTTGGTCTCGAAATCACAAGGCCCTATGGTGACTTATATTCTTTTGATTCAAGAAAATTCAAATGCATAGGCTCATAAAGACCTGGTGGTAGGTCTAGCACAAATACCAGCAAAAAGCATTCTTATGGATGTAGTGGTCGCTGACATCCCTCCGAAGTATGGTATGCTATTATCTAGGTCATGGGGTGCCAAGCTTGGAGGATCTCTCCAGCTGGACATGACATACACTACAATTCCAGTTTTTGGAGGACAATACACGCGTCTTTACAGAGAGACTAGGTTTGCATTCACGGTAGGTGATCCACATAACCCTAATAATCATCCTGTTTATATTGTTGACCAAGATTTAGGAAATTGTATATTATCTATTGATGATGATTTTGAAGTAGATGTAGATGAAAGTTGTATAGAAGAAAAAACTGAAAAAGAAGAAATAAACAAAAATGTATATAGCACTGGTGTATGGAAAATGTATTTTGACGGTGCTTCATCTTTCCTTGGAGCCGGAGCTGGAGCACTCCTTGTGGCTCCCGATGTTCAATTCATAATCCCCTTTTCATATAGGCTTCAATGGAATGTGGATTGTATAAATAATGTATGCGAGTATGAAGCTTTAGTGCTAGGATTAGAAGCCGCTAAGAGGATGAAAATAAAGAAACTTGAAGTCTTTGGTGACGCCGAGTTAATCATAAAACAGGTGAATCAGCAGTACCATGCCAAACATCCTAGGTTGAGGTCCTATAGGAATTGTGTCTGGGATCTGATCGAGAATTTCTTCTCCTCTGTGAATTTTCATTTCATCCCAAGGTCTGAAAACCAACAGGCTGACGCATTAGCCAAAGAAGCATCAACTTTCACACCCCCTACCGCTTTTAGATTAAAGTATCACATACAAATGAGACATCGATCTTCGATACCGAATAACATACAGCATTGTCAAGTCTTTGAGGATGATGAACAACTTCAAAATTTTTTAGAATCAATAGATAAATTTTCATAAATGCATACTGATCAAGAAAATCAAAATGATCCCATTTGGATCATGCAGGAGGGGGAGGATTCTAAAGAGTTTCATGATAAAATTGTGAATCACCGAATGCTAGTTCTCAAGAATAACCAGATTCCTAAGGGCCTAATTCCCTTGGAAATATTATTCAATCAATATGATATCCCTTCAAAAACCACCCTATAGCCCCAACCTGAAGAGGTTGAGGATTGTGACATAGGAACTAAAGAAAACCCTCAAATGGTAAAACTATCCAAATATCTATCTACAGAAACCAAAAATAAATACACGGAGTTTCTTAGAAAATACAAAGACATTTTCTCTTGGTTATATGAAGGACTAAGAACCTATGACACCTCTATGATTGAACATAAGATACCCCTAAATCCTGGTGTCAAACCCTTTAAACAAAAACTATGACAAATCAATCCCATCTTATTACCCATTATCGAACGGGAAGTCAAAAAACTCCTTGATGCAAAGATAATTGTACCACTGAGATATTCCGATTGGGTAGCAAACCTGGTCCCGGTTAGGAAGAAAAACGGGGAAATTAGACTGTGTGTCGATTTTAGAAATCTTAATAAATTCTCTCTCAAAGATAATTACCCCCTACCTAAAATGGATCACGTTTTAGAAAAATTGGTAGGAGCTAATAGGATGTCAATGATCAATAGATTTTCAGGTTACAATCAAATTGTCGTCAGCAATCACGATAAAGAAAAAATAGCCTTTACCACTCCTAAGATAAGATGTTGTTTGGTTTGATGAATGCAAGTGCTACTTTTCAATGGGAAATGGATATCACTTTCGTTGGCGAACGGGACAAATTTGTAGTTATCTATTTCGGTGACCTAATTGTTTTTTCTAAATCAGATGAAGATCATCTGATACATCTCAAACAGACATTTGAGAAATGTCGTAGGTTTGGTCTATCCTTAAATCCTAAAAAGTCTCACTTCTCTATGCAAGAAGGTAAGCTTTTGGGCCATATTGTATCTCGAGATGGAATCAGAATTGACCCTAAAAGAGTTGAAGCTATAGATACAATAAGTATTCCTAGGAATGTGAAATAAATTCAGTCATTTTGAGGAAAAATATTTTTTTTGAGAAGATTTATTCTAAATTTCACTGAAATCGTGAAATTGATCACAGATATGCTCAGAAAAAAAAAACGAAGTGAAATGGATAGCAGAAGCTAAAGCATCCTTTGCACACATTAATAAGGTTATAAGTGAGGCACTTGTACTAGCGAGCCCTGATTATCTCAAGGATTTCCTTATTTTCTCATTTGCCTCTAAACACACACTCACCGTGGTACTCCTTCAGAAGAACAAAGAGGGTTTCGAGCAATCGATAGCTTTCTTTAGCAAAAGTCTCCGAGATGCCGAACTTAGATATAATATCATGGAAAAACAAGCATATGCTATGGTAAAAGCATTAAAGGATTTCAGAACCTATGTTTTTCATTCTAAGGTGATTGCATATGTACCAACTAGCTCTGTAAAAGATATTTTGGTTTAGGCAGACAGTGATGGCAAAAGAGGACGATGGCTTGCCAAAATTCAAGAGTTCGACTTGGAGATAAAACCAACATAATTAGTAAAGGGGAAAGGCTTAGCTAAACTCTTAGCTGAATCCAATTTCATAGCTCTCAGGATAAACAACTCTCAAGGAGAGGAAGAGTGGGTAGACGTGAATGAACTTGAGGATCAAATAGCCGAAATCCGAATTGAAGAGAAATTTTCTTCATCAAATTGGTACAAGGACATAGTGTCCTACTTGTTGACATTGAAATGCCCAAGTGACTTGTCTCCATCCAAAGCTAGAACACTAAAGCTACATGTGGTCAAATACTGTATTTTCGAAAAATAATTATATTGGAAGGACCCACTTGGCTTCCTCTTGGTCTATCTGGTCGAAACAGAAATAGAAAAGGTCATAGGCCAATTTCATGAAGGAGTGTGCGGAGGACACCATGCTTGGAGATCTACCTCTTATAAGATCCTGAGGGATGGTTATTATTGGCCCAAACTTTTCTCATATGTCAATGCTAAGGTACGAGCTTGTAGCCCTTGCCAATTTTTTGTAGGTAAACATAAACTCCCAGCAATGTCATTGGTTCCGGTCAAAACAGTAGCTCCTTTCCAGCAATGGGGACTAGATTTCATAGGTGAAATTAATCCTTATTCCAGTGCTCAACACAGATGGATCCTGACCACCATAGACTACTTCACCAAATGGGTGGAAGCTATTCCAATGAGAAAGGCTATTGATTCGGTGGTTATATATTTCTTAGAAGAAACTATTTTGTCTAGGTTCGGTTGTCCCAGAAAGATAGTCACATACAATGCACAGGATTTTAAATCTATGGCTATGGTCAGATTTTGCCAAAAATATAATATTGTGCTTGGTCACTCCACAGCATACTACCCTCAGGGAAATGGTCTGGCTGAATCTTCAAATAAGAGCTTAATCAGTGTAATTAAGAAAGTGCTAAGAGAAAATAAAAAGTCTTGGCATGTGCATTTGAAATACGCTCTATTGGAAAATCGGATAGGCACGAAAAAGTCTATCGGTACTTCTCCCTTCCAAATGGTATATGGGATAGATGTAGTGTTGCCTATAAATCTAGCTCTTCCTGTAATGAAACTATGGCAAGATGAGAAGGAAGAACCAAATCCTGTCACAAGAAGGATAAATCAACTGATTGAAGTCCAGCAGCACAGGGTGGAAGTGGATGAAAGGCTGCAGAAATACCAGGATGGCATGAAAGTGTTATTCGATCGTAAAGCCAAAGAAAGAAATTTTCTCCCTGGAGATTTGGTTTTGAAATGGGATGCTAGGAAGGAGGATTCAGGAAAAAATGGTAAATTCGATCACATCTGGTACGGACCATTCAAGGTTGCATCTTCTGAAGGAAGGAATTCATTTATGCTAGAAAATTTGGATGGTAAAATCTTGAACGCCCTTGTCAATGGGCGTTTTTTAAAACATTATATGGAATAATTGATTTCCAGAATTCCCACTGTATATACCATTTTGTTTAGTCTTTTATTTCATAATTTTCTTTGGTAAGTCTACTTTCATTTTGTAAATAAAGAAAAATAAAAGAAAATTGGTTTTATGTCTTTGTTAGAAATAAGGATACAAAATTCTTAAGGTATCCAATTCCTTAAAACCCTGATACTTTTCGTATTGTTCTTTCACAGGATTCTAGCTAATAGCCCAACAAGTAAAAGCAGCAAACAGACAGCCTGAAAGCGGAAGATAAATTTGCCAAAAATAGGTGATAGATAAGATTTCCTATTATTTTAAAAGAAGAACAAAAATGGTAAGGCAAAGGTATGAGTCCCAGTAAAGTCTATTTTATGAAAACAAATATTTTGTATCAAAAAGTGTGTTGCTTATCTCGTGAGTTGATAGGTCAATAAAAAGTGTTTTCAAAATCTAGGCCTTAAGGGTTTCACTTAGAACAAGATAGGAGGTAAAGTAAAAATATTTAAGAGAGAGTTCCAAGATTTGGCTTTAATTTATGACCTCTGTTTTTCCACTTCCAGATCATTCTACGCCCCCTCCTTCTACCCCTCAGTTCTGAATCAATTTTTTTTTTGGGTTTCCCATAGAGGGAGAAGAGATTACGTCTTAACTTTTGAAATTGAAAAATAGTTCTTAATCGGTAAGACTAGTCCTCACATTTCTCACTCTCCGAATAAACATGGTTATGCTTAGGATGATCTTGACTCTCCTAGGTTTCTTAACATCTTTTCTGAGGATTTAAGCTTGCTCAAAGGAAGACCCCTAAAATAAATCTTCCCCTTTTTTCTCTGCGGACTAAGGTGTTTTGAAAGTTGAGAAAAGGTTGGTCTAGAGTAATCAAAACAAGTTGAAAAACCTCTATTGCAATTTTTTACACAGATACCACCCCCGGTATATTAAGTATCACTGATTTCCCTCGCTTCGTATTCATAAGCTAAATATAAGACAGATGGTGAAAGGAAATTCATATTTGACTGCCCCCATCTAGTCCAAAAGACAATGAAAGGAAATTCATTTAAATGATTGCCCTCGTCTAGTATAAAGGGACAGATAACTTCACCAGGGTACTGAACAGGCCCACTGGCAGTGAAGCAATATCTAAGGTTAAATGTATAATTAGCATTCGAAGCAGTGAAAGGAAATTCAGTAAAAAGGGACAAATAACTTCACTGGGGTACTAAACAGGGTCGCTGGCAGTGAAGCAATATCTGAGGTATTTGTAAGGTTGTCATACTTATCTACCACTCTACTCTAGTTACAAGTTTTTTCGAAACTGGATCTGCATCCCAAGTCCAGACAAGGCTCCCCAATTAAAAATATGATTTTTTCTTCGTTTGATGCAAGCTGAAAGCCACAAATTTGTTGAGTTTCCTAAGATTGTTTTGACCATATTAATGCTAACTTAATTTCAGTAATGAGAAGGAGAAGATTATGAATGAGACTGTAACTGAGTTTAAAACAAATGAGAAATTGAAAAGATTTTTAGAAGTAAAAGTGAAATATCCTTTTTTCTCTGTATTCCTTTCCTTAGCGATTTCTACAGGGATAAACCCTTGACCCCATTAACCCAATGAAGGAACTAAGTATACATGTTCTCCTCATCCCACAAGGAGACAAGGTCCCCAGTTGGAGCCTATGTTGAAACAATTCTTAATTTTTTTTTTATCCCTAAGACCTAAAATTTCCTTTTTCGGGTTTCGGGTTTCGGGTTTCGGGTTTCGGCTTTTCATAAAACACAAGTTTCGTTATCACTCCCAAACGCATGGTACCGATTTCTTAAAAAGTTCGATTATTTAAATAATAGAAGGAAAAAAACTTAAAAGTACTATAAGAATCCCGACGCATTTTCTATAAAATTATCTTAATCATGATAAGCTTTGAACCTAATGGATTTAAGGGTAACTTTAAAAAGTTTTCGGGATTCGGGGTTTGCTAAAAACATATTTTCCAATACAATTTGAATCGCAAACTCCCGATCCTTGATTTCCTAAAATAAAGAAAGTTAGTTAAAATGCTAATTAATTAATTCTCTAATGTAAAAGGTTAAGGCTTAAGATAATCATTTCACGATTTTGGGATTCACAATTCAGTGATAACACATCTCTTGTCATAATGATCCCTAAAATCCCGAATCACGAAACCCATATCCATAATTCGTGTTAAACCAAACTAACTCTATTTTGTCCTTAACCATGATTAGTTAGTTAATTAAGATGATTTTAATTCCTATCTTTAAAACATGTCGTGTTTTCACAACTTTGAAAATCGGGATTCGTCAATGACATACTTCTTGTCAAAATGATCCTCGAAATCTCGAAACGCTAAATATCAATCAATCAATTTGCTAAAATGTTAAGTCTTATTAAGCACATCGCGATTTCGCGATTTCGGAGATCTGGATTCATCAATGACATACTTCTCAACAACACGATCCCCGAAATCCTGAAAAACAAAATCTTTAGTCTTAATCTATGATTGGCACCAATTAACCTTTTTCCAAAGAAGGATTAATGATAATCATGCTTTTTAAGGTTTCGTTCATGTTTTGGTTTCCGATTGAGTAAAATGTCCTGAGTTTTCTTTAAAAATCCAAAGGTGCTAAAATACGGCCATTTAAATAATAAATCACCGGTGATACGTGGTACTAATGCATATCTCAGTAAAATATCTTCTTCATTAAATGCCTTCAATTCTTGTCAGTTGCGTCAATCCTGTCACTTTTAAATGAATTAAAAGAGCATTTGAATGTCTGTGTTTTCATTTTATCAAGCGCAAGAAACACTCAGCTAAGCTCATTCATTCATTTTCTGTGACAGGTTTTCCATTTAATGTAAAGTCATGGCACTGAAAAAGGCACCAAAGAAGAGTGAAAACACACAGGAAGGAGATATCATCTCCGACACCACGCCACACGCTATAGATTCCATTAAATCCTGGACTCAAATCTCTGAATTTCTGGAATGTGAACTCAAGAATGCTCATCCTGATTTTGAGAATCACTATTGGGAAATAGTTGAATCAGAGCTTCATAAGATCGATGCACGCCCTCGGCTCATGGCATACAATGATATGATCAGTTGGGCCCTGGAAAAGGTTGATATCCCGACAAGGAGCATCTTAAACAATCAAGGAGTTATCGTCAGCTCATTCATGACAGAACACATACAAGTAATGTATAAACTCTCGTCAAATCCTAAACATACTTTTAATTCCAAGTTTTTAGCAGAGTTTTAGAGGAAAGAATGCACTAAGGTAGACTAGACCTATCCTGATATGATTAAAGAATGGTGGAGGTGTCCATAAAAATTTAGAGCCAATACCCATGGGGTTTATGCTACAACATCCTTGAATGAATACATGGTCTACGTAGCCATTATGCTATGTAGACTTTTTGGGAGAAAAGATCCCTGCCATTTTCATGCAGATTGGGTGCCCTTTTTGGACGAAGCTTCAAAAGGGTATTCTTTTAACTAGAGTAAGATTTTGTCGGATAACCTAACACAAGAAATCTCAAACTACAAAGTTGCAAAATCAAAGGGACAATCAGTGGCCTTTTACATGTTAGCATACATTATGGATGCAATCTGCTATGTGACTCCTTTTCCCTTAATCAATTGGAGTTGGAACATAACCTGTCCAGAACCCATTCATGAATATCATTCTGCCCTTTGGGAAGAAAATGCTAAGGACGCATTTTATGAAATTTGTCATTTTGTTATAATTCTGATGCATAAAATATTTTTTAGATGCGAACCTCCTCGCATTTCTAATACAGTGACAGAAAATCTTAAAGCAATAGCCGACTGGTTTATTGACGAGAATTTTTCCTACATTAGGGTTTACGGTTGTTCTATTCCCCCTCATGCACTCCCTAAATTCCTACCGGATAGATTGGTGTGCAGGGAAGTAGCCCACCAGATAGTAAAGGGCGGCATTGGATTAGAATTAAAGGCAGCTCAGAAGAAGTCATGGCCAACTTTCCCTGTACATATTGGGAAATCTTCATTATTGAATCTAGGCCATTCTAAAGTAGAGGCTGAATCATTAGAAGAAGTAAAATTGGTAGATATTGAGCACAGAAAGCATGACCCCTATCAAGTAATAAGTAGGCATTTGATGCATTGTAATCTAAAAGCCTATGAGCATGAAACATTTGTCTATGACAATGTATTCAAGGATGTTAAATCCTATGAAGAAGTATTGAACAGAGTACAGGCCATGCCACCTGACTCACAGATCGATTTCGCATCATTCCAGAACCATAGGTGAAGTTGTTTACCTAAAAGTTTGCAGGGTGAAGCTACGACCCCACCTCTTGAGCAGGAAGGGCCTCCCCTAGGCTTTGAAACAAATATACAGGACAAAGCAAATACTAAAGGAAAGATGAAGGATACTGGAATACCTTCACAAGATAAAGAAATTTCCCAGACAAAAGAATTATAGGCAGGGAGGGGAAAGGAGCTAGAAACACCCCTAGAAATCCCTAAGGATGTTCCAGAAAAGATAGGAGGAACAACATCGACAGATCTTGGAAGTCCAATTACTTCCTTGACTCCATTACAGTCCACTTATGGAACCCCCCACGAGGGATCTCTGTATGTCAGTGATTTGGAGCCAATTTCTAGAGATGAGATTCCTTCATCAGACTATTTTTTCAGTAAAAAGAGAAGGGCAATCTTGAAACAGGAAATCCATCCAAGAGGAGATGGGATGGTTAGAAAACATGGGGTCATTATAGATGGAAAGAAACTTAAAGATGGAGAATTTTCTATAGAGATAGCAGGCACGATGGGAGCTATAGCGTCGACAAATTTATATTATGTGGGCAATTTAACAACTATGCTAGAACAAAAAGACCAAATGATAGCTCAGCTACATGATAAATTGAAAGAAACCGAAAGAAATATCAGTTGGGGAATAAAAAAGGGTCTAGAACAGGCTAGATTAAAAGATATTCAGGAGATTCAGAAAATGAAAACAAGCTTAGAGGAAGCAAAGCAGATAATACAGGTCACTCAGGCACAGGTCCTAAAGCAAGAAGAAGCAAATAAACAATTACAAGATAAGATTAGTTCTATTACAAATCAAGTGGTAGAACTTGAAATTTTCCAGGATCAAGTATTGGGAGTACATTTGAAAATAGAAGAGGAACAACATAAAGTGTTTTCAAATCTGGAAGTTGTCCAAAATTACTTTCAGGAAACAAATAAATCTTTGGATAATGTTCTTCAGAAAGAAAGAGAAGTGAAGGCGGCCAGAACGAATTTCCAAAAAACAGTATCCCTTTCAACAAAGGAAGAGGTCGGAAAGATTCTGAAACTATTTGTTTCAGAACAAGTTAAAGGAGATATAATACTCAAAGTATGGGAAGCAGACCTAGCTGAAAATAAAAGAATAACCAGAGATGTCAATGATGATTGTCAAGGGATTTTTGATCTCTTAGAAAAGACGTCATTGAATATTGGAAAAAATGATTGTACTGGATTATTAGGAGAAATTAACATTGTCAAGCATCGGCTAAGGTTCAAAGAAGATTTGGAGAAAATGAAGGTAGAGATCCCGAAAATTAAGGTAATGAATATCTCTGAAATCAACAAGTGGATGGTGTTACCGAACTTAAAGTTGCAAACTACTAAGTTCACATGGAAGATGATAGAAGATTGTTTGCCCGAATTACAGAAAAGGTTCTTCATATTTGAGGCAAAAGAGATACCAAAGGCTCCTAGAGTTTTAGTGAAGTTTTTGGGAAAATGTGTTCATTGTCTTAAGGCCAAAGAAGGAAGTTCGTAAACACAAACATAAAAGTTCTCTTTTGAATATTTTCATCATTATAATGATAAAGAAGTTAGAAAAGAAATGTAAATGGTTTGACATTATTCATCTATGTAACCGTAATTTTAGGAAGTTGGTTAATCACCAATGGGAAAATATTTGATGATCATGTATAAATATATTTTCAGAACACTGAGAGATGGATTTTGGTTTTTTTTTGAGAGATAGTCGATTGTATTAAAAGTTTTCAAATCCACTGTGATATATGATACATACGAGATTATGAATCTTGCCAACTTGTAGCTATGTGTTCTTTAACCTTGTTTACCATATTTTTCTATGTTTCTCTTTAAATGTCTTTCTAATGAATGATCAATTTGAAATTTACTGTATACATCTTTTATAGTTTAGATTGATTTGGTTATCAAGTTATTTACAACTTTTCCTCTGAAATTGCTATCAGTAATTTTAAGACCTGTGGATCATTTGAACCATGATATTTAACACTTCATTAGAAATCTTGTTTTCTTCTTTATGTCCTGTTACAATATGAGATTCTTTCTTGATTAAAGCCTCATATTTTTCAGTAGTATTTCTTTGTTATTTTATAATTCTCAAATTGTTGCAAGTCCAGGAAATGACCTCAATTGTATTTATGTTGATATTTTGAATTTCAAAACTATTTTTCATATTCTCATCTCTTAAAAAACCAAAGTAACAATTTATCCAATCCTTTCACAACTAAATAAAAGTTTACTCTCCACGACTGTCCCAAATAGCAGACAACCCAACATTGAACCCGGTCTTCAAGATCAAACCAATATTGCTTTAAACCTATTTAATATTATCCTACAAATAGCAACTAACCGAGCTAAATTAGAACATTCATGGGCTGCTATTGAGAGAGATATTAGCATCCAAGAACAACGGGAAGCTAGACAGAGACAGTTGAGAAACTGATTCTGCTTTATCCTTCCTTTTTTATTCTTATTACTTATTTATATTTACCTTTACGGATGCCTTGATGGTATACTTTAAACACAATGCTCACAGAAGTCCAAATCAATTTGTTTAAGATATGGCAGCAAATTTCTTTTGTGAAGTATTTTCATACCCTTCTCACTCATCTGTCCCAGCCTATGATGCCACAGTGTTGTATCCACTCCTGTAGAAGCTAAAGAGATAGAAGAGTCAGTATTACCAGTACATAAATACAATGTACCTACCTTCTCTCCTTTCTCTATCACCAATGATCCTTTGATGACCTTCCACATCTTATCTGTAAATATGGATATACAACCTTCACTTGTCAACTTCCCTGTTGAAATTAGATTTTTTCCTTAAATCTAGAACATGTCTTACCTCTTTCAAACAAACATTGGTTTCCATTGCGTTTCTTTATTTTTACCTTTCCCATTCCAACAATTTTTCATGGTGCATCGTCACCCAAATGAACCTGTCCAAAATCACCTTGAACATAATCTAGAAGATGTTTCCTATGGGGTGTGGCATGAAATGAAGCCCCTAAATCTACTACCCAAGACTCAGAAATATTATCTACAGAAAGAATCAAAGCATCTTGTAACACATCACCTATTAGATTTGCTTCCTAATTTCTCTCCTGTTGTCCATCTCTTTGTTTCTTTGGAGCTTTGCAGTCTTTCTTCAGATGTCCTTTCTTCCCACAATTCCAACACTCTATCTTTCCAATTATGGATTTGGATCTTCCCTTCCTAGAATTCCCACGGTTCCTGAAACCCTTTCCTCTATCCTTGTGTCTTCCCCTGATCTCCATGTTCAACGCATTTCCTAATGTCTCACCTGTGTTTTTTCGTCGCATGTCCTCACTAAGGATAACACCAACAACATCATCAAATTTTAAAGTATTTGAACCAGAGATAGAGTTACTTATAGCCATGACCAAGCCGTTCCATCTTTCTGGCAATGAGCACAAGATTAGAAGAGCCCTTACCTCATCATCAAAGTCCACTTTTACAGAACTTAGTTGATTAGTAACCGTATTAAAATCATTTAAATGATCTGCAATAGACCCACCTTCCGACATCTTCATATTAAATAATCTCTTCATTAGAAATACCTTATTGGACGTCGAGGGTTTTTCATACAATTTGGCCAATGCATCCATCAAACCCTTCGTTGTC
>ML778850.1:193978-259069 GCA_009831015.1 Picea engelmannii | reverse complement strand
GGTTGTGGTACATGTTGAGTACATGGTTGAGACAAGTAGTTGATGAGTTGGCGCACATACATGAGGTGTATAGTTGATGATGTTGGTACATATTGATGAGTCATAGTTGATGAGTAGTTGACACATGATTGGTTCATACTTGGCACATGGTTGGATGCACTTGTTTATGGTACAGGTTGATTACAAGTTGGTGCATGGTTGATGCACTTCTTTATGGTACAGGTTGATTACAGGTTGAGGTACAGGTTGATGCATGGTTGATGCATGGTTCAGATTTGTTGGTACAGGTTTACAACGGTATATCTCATAGTGATAGTGTGACAGTGGTTCCATCATTCTACTTCTACTTCAGGGTGGCAGGACAGGGCAAGGACAGGTGTTTGTAGCCACCTTCCGGTTGTAGCTGGAGAACATTGGGGGTTGTAGCCTCCTTCTGGTTGTAGCCAAAGAATTGGGGAGTTGGAGATTCTCTCAGGTTGTAGCCTGAGAAACTAGGGGGTTGGAGCCTCCTTCCAGTTGCAGCTGGAAAACAAAGGAAGTTGGTGCTTCCAATGAATGTAATTCTTCAAGACATATAAGAAAAAGCATTTCGTGGTTTTCTCCCGATTTGGGTTTCCACGTAAAACACTGGTGTACTGTGTATGTGTGTGATTGTTTATTTCTTACTGCTCATTATTGGATAATAATTCTACATTTATATAACATTTGAAGAAAAATGATTATAATTACGCTATTACTGATTCACCCCCCCTCTCAGTAATCCAACAATTTCATCTTAGGAACACAAAATGGACATGAAAATTTACCCTTTGTTTGAAGACCTACAACAGATGGATTAATGTGAATTATTAATATACTAAATGATTATTTAAACAACATGCATGATATATTCAATTAATTATGTACTATTCAAGCGTGAAATATGGAACGTTACATACCAAAAAAATGTGTTAGTCCTGGGGCATCATGAATTGTCCATAAAAGTATTCCACAACATTGAAATTTCTTCTGCCCAATTGGTTTACATATGTCATAAATAGTGATGTCCTCCCATAACTTTAGTAGATCATCGATAAGAGGCTCGATATACACATTCATATATTTAACTTGGTAGTTACCTAATTGTTTGAAATTACACAAAATTACTACCATGGTATGTATATATATGTAAATAAATAAAAGATGTTATGCAAAAAAAGAGAAAAATGAAAATTTTTCATTCGAAAAATTAATGTAAACAAATACCTGGAATAATCATTGTCAACATTATGTGCTCCCTCTTTATTAACATCCAAGGAGGAATTTTATTGTTGATAACAAAAATAGGCCACATTGAGTAAACAGACTGAAGCTCTCCAAAAGGATTAACACCATCAGTTTCCAATGAAAGCCGAACATTACGAGGTTCATCTGTAAATTCTGGCCATTTTGTAGAAATTTCCTTAAATGCATAACCATCTGTAGGCATTCGAGGAATGCCATTTTTAATTCTCTTTCATGCATGGTAATCCATAAATTGTTCTATGTTTTGGTACCTGAATAGTCGTTGAAAACATGGAATTATGGGACTATGCCAGAGAACCTTTCAAGGGACCATTTTTATTACTTGATCGGTTCGATATCTATTGATACCACATATCAGGCATTCTGTTTTCGATGCATGTTGTCCATAATATATAATATGATCATCAGGACATGCTTCTATACTTTGATACTCCATTCCAATATCTTTCATAATGGCATGTAAATCTTGATATGTGCGAGGTAAAATATTTGACAAGGGTAACAGAAATTCACCTAACAATCTAAAACATAAAAAATAAATAGTTAATGTAAAGAATAGTAATCGTAAATATTGCATTTTTATTTTACACATTAATTAACACTAAAAAAATGGGGAAAAGTCAACCTTTATGTAGGTGTGATGAAACATATTACATACCTTAGGATCTGTGTCATACAAGTGTTCGACAAATGATTCGTAACCTTTAAATTCACCAGCAATGATGTAGTGGGGAGAATATTTTCTCTTGACCCTTTATAAAGTCGTTTATTTTCCTTTTCAATCAAAGGTTCATCATAAATACCATCACTATTGTCCCCGTGATCCTCATCTGGATGACCGAATAAGTCTTGGATCATTTGATTTATCCCATCATCTTGAACTTTGTTATTATTGCCATCTACTTTCATGGGATCATTAACTTGATCTTCATTACCTGCTTCAAGTTCGTCATCTTGTACAACATCATTTATGCTACTACTTGGTTCTTTGTGCATAAAGTTAGGGGGGAAATCTAACTTTATAATTACAAACAATCATGAAAAATCAGTGCATGTATAAAACAATATAAAGTTTGAGAATACATTAAATATTAAAATAGAAAATGAATGTGTATATGGCTAATTTGATCCAGGTGGATATCAGTGGCCACCCACCTTTTCCAACTCCCTCAAAACAGTTTTCTGGCAATTTTGGCAATTTACTATTTTTAGTAGTTTTTAACTTCCAGGGCCATTTTAAGGACCTAAATGAAGGTTTTTGGGGATCGATGTTCGAAATGATAGCTAAAAGATCTAATTGAACACCCAAAATGAATCTTCTCAACTATACCTTTCCAATGGGCTATCGTGCACCTAAAACGAAGATCGTATGCAAAAGTTACGACCTCGAGAAGTTGATGTACTAACTTACCCAAACAAGGCCCACATGACTTTTGGTGCTTCATCTCCTAGGGTTAGGTTTTTGGATGTCTAGGGTTTTTGACATTCCTGTTTATTGTAAAAATGCCTTCAGAGCCTCATTGTAATCATCTTCTTGCGAATGAGCACAACCGTCACATCTCTTCTCAGAGATAAGCCACCACCATTCCAACAAGCTTGTTTTTCACTGCATTTTACAGTTTGATCTTATTTCCTTATTGAATAGAAACCCAGTTTTAATTCTCTATTATTTTGTGTTAAGCATATTTTAATAATCTTTATTCATTTCATTATACTCATAAAATCCAAATTAGTGGTATCAGAGCAGTCTGCTCTTTGTCGTCTTAATGCATGTCCCCAACGAGGTCAAGGTACAAAGAATTGGGTCTCAAGCTTGTTTCTCTTGAGGCCAAAATCTATCACACGCCCAAGAGACCTCTCATGGCAGGAGAAAATAAAGATGGCAGGACATGATATCCTTTCACACTACTACATATGGGTGGATTATTCCATGAAAATTTTGCACGTTTCCATTATTTTCAAGTTTTTTTTTTTTTTTAAATTAGGCGGGATTTTCATCGCTATTGCCACGAAAGTTCGTCGCTATAGTGACACGTATTGCCTACCTCAAAACTCACCTTCTAACACAGGTGGCTTGCAATAGCTAGTTGACTTTTTGTGGGTCAACTCATGCATTTTCGTCGCTATTTCGACGATAATCAATCTATATATACCTGACTTTAAGAGGCTTTGTGACACATTTGATATAGTTGCAACATTGTTCATGGCTTTTTTTGAGCTGTTTATTTTTTCCGTCACCCACCGGTTGAACAAATACAATTCTCAATCTACATATCTTGTATTTTGAACCTGCAAGGTTAGTATTTTTTTTATTTATTTATTTACATATACTCATTTAACTTGTAAATTTTTGTAGAAATGAAATTTCATGTAGCTTGTTTTTTCCTTGATAATATATTATATGTGCATTACCATATTTCAAAATTGTTATGTCATTGGTTTTTGATCTAGTTAGTATATTCTATGGAAATTCATGTGAAATGTCAAGAAAAATATTTTCCGAAGAAGTATTTTAAGAAGAGGGAAAATTACTCCATCAATAAGACAATTCAAACATTAAAAACAGATGTCATTATCAATCTAGATCAATTTGAGCCTATAATTACTTATGTAAATTTAATCCTTATTACAAAATCACCAACTCATAACAACTTTACTGGTTGGACTAATGTTTGAAATAGAAAGTGGAAAAAAAATCCTCTTGGGTCTAATCCTATCCCTTAGCGACCTTGTTAGTTCTCTAACTTTTGTGTTTCTATGATGTTGTGCCAATATATATATATATATATATATATATATATATATATATATATATATATATATATATATATATATATATTNATATAGTCTAGTATTAGATTAGGTTAGTCATATAACATTGTATTCTTATGTGATGTTGCTTCTCTCAATTTTTTATAATCACACGCAATTCTAGATGTAGTGATTAACTCTAGTTTGTGGTTGATGTAAATTTTTTATACACTATTAATGAGTAGCTAAAATATAAAAATTTCATAATGAAATCTACAATAACATGATGAAATCTACTATTCAGACAATGAAAAATGAGAACATGCCAAAGTGTCTTAGAAAATAAAATCGTGACCATTGTAAGTAGCATAACATTGTGACCATTGTATGTAGCTTCAAATCAACACGTCATAATTTAAACCAACCAAACCCAATTGTGGATGACAAGTGGATGGCATTCTTTTTTTAGTGGTGAATTTAAAAGATTGACATTTTCTCTACAAAACAACTTAGAGGCTAGTGTATGGTGTCGAGTGATTCAAGTTTGAGAAATTTTGACCACTTTCGTTAAATGGTGTGTAATTATTTTCCATGGAGATTCAGTACACACTACTCTAAAGTACAAATTGAAGCATATCAATCTTAATTTTTAATCGATAATAAAAAAAAAATCATGTCAAAATGTCTTAGAAAAAATAATTGTGAGAATTGTAGGTCACTGTAAATAAACATATCATAATCGAAAGGAGTAGATAAAATATCATGAAGGAGTAGCTAAAATATAAAAATTTGACAACTTGTTGTTTGGTATGGTGTAGGTAAGACAATTTCTTGTCATTACAATGATTTGTCACTATGAACGAAAATGATAGGAAGCTTTCTCAGTTTAGAGTGACATTAGAGGCGAGGGGCGATGGAAAATGTTATTGCCCTTTCTATGATTGTAGGGGCTTGCAAAGAAGAAGAATTTTAATAACAACAGTTGAAATACATTGTAGAGAGAAGGGGCACACCGAAGGGGGTTATGAATATCATCCCTTGGTAAGAGGATTCAATATTTAATGTGTTCTCTATAATAGTCATCATGTCATGAATTTTAGTAATATTTCTTATCATTTTTTTTATATTTTCTATACACACTAACTTTACTACGTTTCTTTTAAATATATAGACGATTCCCCCAAAATGTCAACCTCCAGAGAGTTATTTTCCAAGTACTAGCAGAAATAATCCTTTACATGGTGATGAACTTCGAGATCAGAATATTGAATTTGTTGATCAAGTTATTAATGATGATATGGATGGAGATAACGTTAGTGATAAAAATTAGGAAGATGAGATACATAGATTCATCCAAGACACATTTGCTCCAATGGATGAGGACAACCAGGATGATAGTCATGGTGTTGATCCTCTTCTCGAGAAGTCACGTCAACTTCTTTATGAAGGCTCAACAATAAATCTTCTATATACTATATTTTTTTTGGTGAACTTGAAGGTTTTGAATGGTTTATCAAACATGTGCCTCACACAGATACTAAGGCATTTAATTTGTTAATTATTTATGTGTGCATGTTCACAAATACTTAAAAGGTTCAATTTTTTCCTATATTGCTATTGTTTTCTAATTTGTAAAGTATGGATGTGATATTGATGATTAATATTGTTTTACATTAACTTATTGTTCTGAATTTTGTAGATTGTTAGGTGAATTTCTATTATCGACGTCAAATATTTTTCCATGCACATATCGAGAAATATTTGTGATTATGAAATAAATTGGAATGGAGTATCAAGATATTGATGCATGTCCTAATGATCATATCATATACTATGGACAATATGCATTATAAAATGAATTTCCACAATGTCAAATAAGAAAATATCAAACCGATAAAGCATCAAAGAAGGTGCCTCGCAAAGTTCTTCATTATATTTCGATAATTCCATGTTTCCAACGGTTGTTCAGGTGCCAAAGTATAGCACAGTTTATGTATTTCCATGCAAAGAACAAAAGTCGAGATGATGTTTTTTGAATGCCTGCAGATGGTTTTGCATTGAAGTACATCGAAGAAAAGTGGTCAATTTTTAAAGAAGAACCTCGTAATGTTAGACTTTCGTTGGCAGTTGATGGTGTCAATCCATTTAGAGAGCTTTGTTCTATGTACTTAGTGTGGCCTTTTTTTGTTATAAACAATGACCTTCCTCCTTGGATGTCAATCAAGAGAGAGCACACAATGTTGGAAATGATTTTTCCAGGTATTTAATTACCTTTTATTTGCTTTAAAGTATGACAAAATATTTCATTTATTTGTTTTGTGCATGGTAATTATGTCTTTTATATATAACGACATCTAGATAAGTATAATTAATCATGCAGTATGTTGAACCAATTAGGTAAGTACCAGGTTAAATATATGAAGGTATATATTGAGCCTCTTATCTATGAGTTTTTGAAGTTATAGGTTGGCATCACTATGTATTACATCTCTAGACCAATATGGCAAAAACGATTTCAATTCCATGGAATACTATCATGGACAATTCATGATGATCCCGGGTTAACACATTTTTGTGGTATATTGTTACTTTCTTTTGTGATTTAATATTATATATATTTATTAAAAATATCATGCATTATTTTAAAATGTAACTCTAATTCATTACATTAATTCATATATCTTGTAGGTCTCCAAACAAAGGGTAAATTTGCATGCCCAGTTTGTGGTCTCGGGATAAAATATCATCGTTCAAGGAGTTTAGGAAAGGAAGTGTTTGATGAGTATAGGCACTTTCTACATAAGAACCATAGTTATTGAACTAGAGACAAAGAAAATTTCAATGGTAAATAAGAGAATGGAAAAAAACCACAAACAATGACACCTCACCTATGGAAGTTGGAATATATTAGAAATCATCAAGGTATGAAAATTATTTATGTATGATATATTATATAAATATTTGGTTAATTCCATTAGTATTAATTTCATTTTTTTTTATTAATTAGTGTTAATTTCATTTTGTTGATTTTTCATGAAAGTCGTTAAGGCATGAATGGGCTTCCATGAGGAATGAAAAGTTACTCGATGCAACTCAGTAGGTTTCCATACTATGAGCACCTACAAATAGTTCATATGTTTGATACAATGCATATCGGGAAGAACATAACAAAATTGTTATGGAGAATATTAGATGGAAGGACTGACAAAGAGAGAATTGGAAAGATTTGTAGTGACATCCAGGAAGCTAATCACGCATTGCAAAGTGTTATTATTAATTCTAATGGTGATGGTTTTGAATAGAATATTAGTCTTCCTTGGTTATTGACTGAGCAACAGAGCAATATTGTAAAAGAGTTCGTTCAAAAAATTAGGTTTTTGATAGGGTTTTCGTCGAATATACAAAATATATTAACGAAAAAAGGTGATTTTGGTGGGGTTAAAACACATGACTAGAATACATTCATTAAGGTAATTATTAGGTTATAATATATTTCCTTATTGGTACGTTTTTTTTGGAAACAAATAATTTTTTTTTTTTTTGTTAGAGTATGTTCTACCTTTATCTCTCCGAGACGACTTTGACAACAACATAAAACAAATTATTTATGTACCTAGAAAATACATTATGTAAGTAATGTTTTATAAGGAAAATGTACTTCTTATGTGATTTGTAGTGGAACTTATTGAAATCTTATGTTTTATCTACAAATTTATGTATGCCTTGATATTATTTTATTGCATTGACATTTTAGGTGGCTTTCATCAAAATAAATCCATAAAGAAGATATAAGGTATTGGAAGAGAGAAATTCCCTAACTAATGTGTCAAATGCAGCAATATCTACCTCCAACATTTTTAAATGCACAAGAACACTACCTCATACTTTAAGTTGAGGATATTGAATTATGTGGACCAGTACACACAAGGTCGATGTGGATGGTGGAGAGGCAGTTGAAGTCATTGAAGGATTTTGTTAGACAAAGAGCACATCTTGGGGGTTCTATGGTTGAGGGATATATGGTATATCAATGCATGGTGTATATTAGTCAATATCTACCTAAATTAGCAGAAAATATGAATGTGTCGCGCATTTGGCATCTCGACTCCATCAAAAAATTTGAAGGGGAGGTCCTATTGGGGAAAGGTAAAATGAGGAATGTGAAAGGTAATTATTAGATGTTGACATAGATTTAATATATTACACATTTATTTTTACAATTTTATTTTATCATACTATTGGAATAGGGGCATACCTAGGGTTCAATGCTTCAACAACGCACCAACAAAACCCTAACTACCGGCCCTTTCGGAAACACCTACGAAGAAAATGAAGTCTCACCTGAGGTAGAGGCAGGGGGGGTTGTAGGACTCGGGTGTCTACAACCAAGATGGGACACAAATATGTGATTACAATACTTAACAGAGCACTTAGCCAACAATATGCATTAGGTTATGGTTCTCATGTACCTCGTAGATTAACCCTTATTACAAAGCAGTGCAGTAATAATCAAGATCTAACACTTCCAATCACTTAGCAAACAACATTAGCTCAGATATAGAATTCATTCACATCATTAAGCACTAAGCTACAACATCAGATGAATTCATTATACATAACAACAACAACACTAAGCAAATAACCACATAAACAACATCACACAAAGCACATCAAAACACAAGATATACATGGTTCACCCCAGTGTGGGGCTACGTCCACCAACTTCTTCTTTTTCTTCTTTATTAGTCTCCAATATTATTACATTCATCTGCTCCTGTTCACAAAACCACAGAGCCTAACTCCGCATAGGACAGGATATCTGGGATTTGTGCACCAGATCCTCCTTCCCAAAACTAGGTCAAGGAACAGAGCCAACTCCTACATAGTCTGTTCGCACAAAGCCTTAATTTACACAACCATATTGCACAAAGAAACTTACAATATCTTGCACTAAGACAAACACACTCTTTGCACATAGCCAACACTACTAGTAGTCATGCACTAAGCCAATGGACATCTACATTACTTAGCTACTACTTATTTATACAATTACAAAAATGCCTAAACATGGGTAAACCCATGGGCTGACATCCCTTAACCCATTACATAAACCCTAAAAACCTTTTGTTGGGTCCACAATCCCACAAAACAAGTGAGATCCTGTGATCTCAGCTCCACCTGGGCACTCCATCTTTGACCAGCCTATCAAAGTCCCAAAAGTGGTCAAACGCGACCAATGTTTCCTCAAAACTTGGTCAAGGGCCAACATGCCCCCAACACTCACCTGTGACTCGTCCCGAGTCACTCAGATCTGGGAAACACTACTTTGAAGGCCTCAATATTAGCTCAAGCTTCCTCGACTTGCTACTTTAACAGAGCCTCATGCTCAGTGAACTCTTGAATTACTTGTTCTGTAGCAGGCCCTTCCAGGCGTTGTTCTACTATCGTAACCATGTGTTCCAGCTGTGAGTCTTATCCTTCGATCTCTTCAAAAATCATGCAAGCTTCTTCCTACATCGATTGGAGTCTCTGTGTAACCTCCATGACTCTGCTATGGATGGAAGTAACCTATTGTTGGACTATGCATTATTCCTGTGATCTTTTCATCCTCTCGACTATAGTGAGCAGCTTCATCTATGCTTGGATGGTGGATGCCTAGTTTTGTGCCTCCTGGAGTTGTTCTTCCATTTTCCTCAGCTCTGGATCTTCTGCAAGGTGCTCATAGTTATGCACACTAAGATTACTTAATTGCTTACACTCTGAGGCCAGTGCCCTGATTCTTTATACTATGTTCCTGGAAGCTTCTTCCCTCTGATTGTGCACTTATTCCAGAGTTCTAAGTACTACTTGGAGCTCTAACTCCATTAGCCGTGCTTGAATTTGTTGAATGGCTTTGGTGAGCTTCCCCACTTGCATCTTGATTGACTCTAATTCCTCCTATGACAAGCACGACACAGAGTGAAGTGCTTTAGTGACTGCCTCTTTGACCACAGTCTGCTCTACAAGCAGCTGGTATTTTTCTTTCTGCATCTTTTCTTTGTCCTACTCAAACAACGCCCTAATTTCATCTTTCTCCTACTGCGCAACTTGAAGTTTCTCTAATACCTCCTCCTTTTCTTGCTTCACAGCTTCTGTAACCTCCTCCTTTTCTTGCTTCAAGACTTATGTAGCCTACTCCTTTTCTTCTTGGACTCGATGAAGTCGAGCCTCTGTTGCATATGCTAATATTCGTAATTGGGTGGGCTCATCCCCCAAATATGCAATTTTTTTTTAATATGGCACAGTAGGTACTGCATGGCTTGAATGGATAGCTTGTTGTATGTCCTTAAGCTCCTTCTCTATTATGTCATACAATGTTTCTTGCTTCACTTCATGTCTTTGTAGGATATCCTTTGAGGCGTCTTCTATGACTGTGATGATGATATCAATATCATCCACTATGAGCACATTCTTCAACTGAGGCTTATTGCCTCTGGTCTTCTTTCATGTTGAGGGTTTTTGCGGGGAAACCTTCCTTTTCTTTGATGTCTACGCCTCAGTAGGGGGATCCTTCGGCGGTGTAACTTTTCCTTTGTCTTGATTTTCTCCTTCTTCCCCTCCTTCTTCTTGTTTCACTTCATCTCCTCCTCCTCCTATAGGTGAGTCAGACCTAGTTTACTCTAAGGCACTATCCTCCTCATCAGTTTCTATGTTCAGCACTTCCTCCTTTTTCTTCTTTCTCTTCGTGCTAGTTTGTCCATCATGTTCGACCTGGGTGACCAAGGGACTTCTAATGATGTTGGGGTCAGAGAGTTATGCATCTTCCACCAGGACAAGGAAATATATTGGCCATTATTTGGTGATCTCCTCCATGTCTTCGTCGGTCATCTTGTAATAGGACTACATATCCTCCTTACTTTCATCCCTGCGCACAGTGATGTAGATAAAGTGTCGATCTACATGAAACTTCACTAGCGGCCTATACTGATGCAAAGTGTTGGGAATCATCCATGGGAATGCTTCAATAGCATGCTTCAGCTGTAGGTAGTAAGCATGGAACACCACGTTCGATTTCCACTCCTTCGCCATATCATTGGTATACCACAAGGTGGAGAACCTTGCAGCCAACGACTCTGATGGATCAACTTCCGTGAAGGCTGCTTCTTCTGGAATTTTCCAAGAGACAAATGTGATCAATATCATTATCCAACTAAAATGGAACTCATATCCCTGATCTTGCGCTTCGCGGAAATCCTTCTCCAACTCATTGATGAGGTAACTTGCCCAGTTCATTTGCATTCCTTCTATGCACTTACCTGCAAGGTCTACTACAAATCCAGTGACCTGGGTTGGATGGTTCTTTCCTAAGAGCTTACCAGCTATAAGCTGACAAGATAGGCGCATTGTGCCACCCTGGATGGAGGCTACCTTGTAGCCTTTCTTTCCCTTCTCTACATCGCCATAGTGTTCCTTTATGCATTGTACCAGGGAGTGATCTTAAGTCTTCTCTGGGTAGAAATGGTGAGGGTTCAGTCCCTACATGCTCATTCTTGTGATCAAGTAGATTAGCGTTGGATCCACAATGACATGCCTGTCAAGCCATAGATAGCCTCCATGATAGCATGACAGGAGGATTTTAATGCAAGTGTTAACCTCCTGGTGTTGGCCAAAATGATGGATCTTCATCATGTTCAGGATCATTGATTGCATGAGCTCCTTTATCCATCGCTGGGAGACTATGTGCGACTTCTTCTTAGTCATCTTCATCAAATACCTATGCGATGCGATCATTGCATAGTTCTTTCAGTCTCCGAGGTTGAAGTCACTATTCTTGAAAGATGGAATGTGTCCTAATTGGGGTCCAACTACATGTATCCCCTTCAGGATGTACGTAGTGATCAACATGTACTCAAAATCCCATGGGATGTTGTCACAGTTAATCGTGCCATCCATACGCAAGATGTATTTAGGTAAGACCGATGGGATCTACTTCACGTTAGTCATATCGTCGTGGTTTTTTCTTCGCTTCTCAGTCACGGTTCGGCTAGAGAGACATCCAGTCGAGGGGGATGCTTGCAGGTCCCCAGTCAACAACGCCTATATTCCCACAAACATGACTCTCTCATACATGAGGTCTACAAGTATTTCCTCCACATACTTCTCTAACGCACTATGTTCGCCCGACATTCACACTTGTAATAAAATAAATTGTGTAGGAAAATAGACAAGCAAGGCAATCAAATGAATGGTGAGATCTAGAAATCACAGTGTGATCTGCAATCGATTCTCTATTAGCTATGATATTTCGGTTTGCAAAAATTGGTCCCGAAGTAGCATCCGATTGGTTAAATAAGAAATGTCATAATGGATTCCTCCAATGGGTAGGAATGCTTCAATCAATATGAATCAGTCTGTTATGGCACAGTCTCAACGGTTCAACGGTGGTATTTCTGGAAATAAATGTGTTTATAGCCATTCTGGAGCATCATTCTAATGGTTGGGGTGCCTCCAACGTTCATATAGCTTCATCGTGGCAAAGTCCCATTCTACGTAGTTCTGTTATTTCGACGAAGTTCAAGTTTTGCAGATCTGCCTCCTGTGAAGTCTTTTCTGGAATTTCTCGTAGTTTTTCTAACTTATCTTTCTTCTTACTAAGATTCCTTTCCTTCTTTCCTGTGATCTGAGTCTCTGGATTCCTCTTTCCATTCTTATTCTTATATTTTCTTAGCGTAGTGACTTCATGTTGTTGATGTTCTTTCAAAGGGTTCAGAAATAATACCTCTTTGCTTACTAGGTCCTAGGTGGACATACTTTCTTCTTGCATGGATAGGTCCTTAAGCCCTTCTTGTGCTCTTTCAAAGTTGACAACTACTTCTCTTTTATTCTGCTGCTTTGACTCAACTTCTCATTCTTCTATCAGTCGATATATTCTTTGAGCTATGAAATCCCTTAGTTCTTTCTTTTTCTTTTTTGCAACTTCCTCCTCTGTGATGCAGGAGCATCGCCAACTCAGCAAGCAAGTCAGCACATCAAGCAGAGATCAGCTAGACAAACCAACCCAAAATTTTGAAATTCCTTGAAAACTGTTGCACAAATCTTAAATGAATCTTTTATGAAGGATCTCCTTTTGTATATTGTATCAGACCTCGAGCCATACACTCTTGTCTGAAGTAGATAGGAGGCATTTAATCTAGTTAATGCTGGTAGATAAGATTTATTTCTAGATTAGACAGTTTAGAGATTCGGGAGGGAAAACGGATATAGACACCCTCCTTTGTACATTGTAACATTAGCCTGAGAATTATTGAAGAGAAGAATTCATGAGAGGAGAGAGGGGCATGCAAAGATTTGTATGAAGAACACCCATGTACAGGTTTTTGAATTAATAGAAGAAAGTTCTGATTCAAATTCATGGTTGGTGTTGTTTCTCTGTGTATATTGTTTATGTGCTCATGAATGTTTGCTTCTTGTTATGCATTTGCTTTGTATATGATGTGCATGTGATTTCAGGTTTCAAACTGAAGTCTGAGAAGGGATAGAATAAGTTTCAATTGTTTCTCTATCTGATCCCAGAGATTCCTGCAAGGTGTGCAGTTGAATTCATCCGCAAGGAGTGCGTTGATGAAGGCTTAGTTAGGTTAACACTTGTTCTCATTCACACAAAAGTGGAAATAGGTTTGTTGAAGTCATGCAAAGAGTGCGCAGGTTGAAGAAGAAGTCTCAGTTGTTAACCTGAGCAAAGGGAGGTCAAAGACTGCTACTGCAGGAAGTGCGCAGAGTCTGAAGGATTCAACACTTGGGAAGTTGTTGAATGTTGAGCGCAAGGAGTGCGCGCAAGTTCCTTTGAAGGAGTCAGAGTGGGAAAAGCTCAGGAGGTATAAAACCTTTGTGATATCGTTAAAAGGGAGCACAGGAGGTTTGTGTTGAGGAAGGTTCGAGCAGGATTTGCAAGCATAGGCTTGGAGAGTAAGTTCTGAGAAAGAACACTTAGCCTTCTCAAGAAATCCTCAAGGAGGAGGAATCGATGGTCAGGATTCGCAGAGGAAAACAGTGAAATCCCATCAGCCATTAGATCTCAGGAAAGTTGCACCGGGGATAAGCCCGGAGGAGCAGAGAATCCAAAAAAGTCGAAAATCTGCATTTTGGGGTTTCCACATGTAAAGGAATTGATGCTTTAGGAATCATGATTTCACGATACCCGATAGAGTGGAGAAGGAAGCGGTGACGTGGAGGAAGGAGTGCACACGTGCACCAGGGTTTGGCATTTTGAGATTCTCGGTGACAAAGAATTTACGACCGGAGAAGTCGTGAAACCCCGAAACGCGACGGTCCCACAGTAAAAGTAGTTTAGTGGAGAACAGGTGTCACCCATATCGGAGTTCGGGATTTGGAAGGGTCTGTGGACGAGCGCATTTGAAATTGCGAACTTCCGACTTGCGATTTCCCGATCACCACCAGAGTGTGGGTCCTAGGTGCTAGAGCAGAGGACAGGTGGCAATTTGTATCGGAGTTCGGGGAATTGAAAGTCCCGTGTACAATGACAACGGGAATCGCGATATCCCGATACGCGATTTCCCGACGGGGTTAAGGGCGTAGTGGAGGACAGGTGTCGGAAGGTCAACTCTCATAAGGGTCAATGCCAAGTGGCATCAACATATCGCAAACTCGAAGGTTCGTGAGTTAGACGCTGTAGAGGATTTCATTAAAAGTCACGAGGATGCGAGGTTGTGAGAGCGCAACAGGAGGATACTGACGTCTCGGCACATTGGGACTCGGGAGTTAGAGAACCGAGTGCTAGGAGTCGAGAGTAGTGAAGTTGCGAGAGATCCAAGGTCCTGACCAAGCGGGAAAAGGTCAGCATTGACTGAACCATCGGGAGTCGAGGATCTATGAGGTGAGTGATTCAAGACCTCGCAAGTGTCAATTTCTCGACGGGGATATTCCCGACATAAGCAAGGAACACGTGGGTGAATATCTCATCGGGGTTCAGGGATTTGTGAGACCCAATCTCGTGAGTGCAGGACTCGCGATAGCGCGAAGCTTGATTTCTCGATACGACGAGGGAGATCATAAAGAGCATCCTGTGGGTGTAAAAAACTCCCGATAAGGGAGTTGAAGAGCATTTCAGTTCTTCGGGCCTAGGGAAGTGAAGGTCCTGGTGAGAGCAGGCGTGCTGGGTAGCGTGTTTTGCAACAAGTGGTATCAGAGCGTTTTCCTTGCCTGTATATTTCAGGCAGGAGGATAGAATAAGAGAAGGAGCTTCTTGATACACATCAAAGTGGTATATGAGGCAAAAGTTCTCTGTTTTCTGTAGCAGAGAAGAGAGAATTTCACCATGCCGCCAAGGAGAGAAAGACAATCACCCGATCCAGAGGATAGGGGAAACCAGAGAGATAGAGGAAGACAAGTACAGAATACAGAAATGGAGAGACAGATACGTGATCTCAGAGCAATATTAGAAGACATGGAAGCAGCGTAGAGAAGCACAGCAAATGCTGGAGATCTGAGCGACTCTGAAGGTGAAATTGAAGCCGAACAACAAGGAGAAGTTGCAGTTGAAGATGCAGCCAATGAGCGATTAATTAAAGCTATCGCCTGAATGAGTTCGAAAACAAAGATGGACATTCCAGTTTATGAAGGGAGTCTGGATGTAGAAGAGCTTCTGGATTGGATTAGAGCTCTTGAAACCTACTTCGATTATGAAGACATCGAAGAGGATAAGAAGGTCAGGCATGTTGTCACAAAATTAAAGGGACATGTAGCATTATGGTGGGACGAGCTTCAAGCAGACAGACATTCCAAAGGAAAACCAAAGATTAAAAGATGGGATCAAATGATTGCGAAGATGAAGGAAAAATTCATCCCAAGGGATTATCAAATCACACTGTTCAGGAGAATGCAGAACCTGAGGTAGAAGCTGATGACAGTAAAGGAGTATACTGAGGAATTTTACAAGCTCAATGTCAGAGCAGGTCATCGGGAGAGCGATGATGAAAAAGTTTCCAGGTATATGAATGGCTTAAGATACGATATCCAAGATGAAATGAGTATGAAAACCATCAGAACGGTGGAGGATGCATATCAGATAGCGTTGAAAGCTGAAGAAGCACTAAGCCATAAGCCAACACAACGAGGCCGAGGTAGGAGCCAACCAAAAGGTAAGTCTATTGTTGAAGATAGGTTCCAGAAATCTAAGGACGACTGGAAGAAGCCTCAGATGAGAACAGAAAGAGGTGGAAGTTCACAGCGAGGATAGCACGCTGAACAGCGAAGGCAACAGACAGAATAGAGTGGAGGATACGCTGATAATAACACATTTCCTCGTACCAGAGGTAGAGGAAGAGGCAGAGGTGGAGTCATCACATGCTTCACATGTGGAAAGAATGGACACAAGGCAGTTGACTGTCCATATAGGAAAAAGGATGGAGGAGAAGCTCACATCGCCGAGGCACAGAGGCAAGCTGCTGAAGCAGAAGACGTAGAAGACGGAAGGTCGTTGATGATGCGTAAAGTTCTCTTAACACCTGAGAAAGAGGTGGAGGACACGGCTCAGAGAAACTGAATTTTTAGAACCACATGCAAGACCAAAGACAGGAAGTGTAAGGTCATTATAGACAGTGGAAGCACAAATAATCTCGTTTCAACCGAGATGGTGGAGAAACTAGAATTGGAGACAACTGATCACCCGAGTCCATACAAAGTCTCATGGCTACAGAACGGACATCAGGTAAGTGTCACTAAACAGTGCTTAGTTGACATCAAGATAGGAGGATATAATGATAAAATACTCTGTGATGTTATTCCTATGGATGTATGTCATTTATTGCTAGGCAGACCATGGAAATATGACAGGAACATAGTTCATGATGGGAAGATGAATACATATACTTTGGAGAAGAATGGAAGAACACATATGCTACTTCCAATTAAAGATAAAGAAGTAAAACCAGAGCTGAGAAATACTGTACTTCTCATGAGTGGGAAGGAATTTCTGGCAGAAGTAAAGAAGAAGGAAGATCCACAATTCTTTGTGGTCAGGAAACCAAAAGTTGTTTTGACCAGCACAAGAGTGGATGATTTTCCAGCAGAAATTCAGGAACTTCTGGAAGATTTCACTGATATAGTGGTAGATGAATTACCTCATTCGTTACCGCCAATGAGGAGTGTGAGTCATCATATCGACCTCATACCAGGAGCCAGTTTGCCAAACAAAGCTGCATACAGGTTGACGTCGTGGGAGAACGAAAAAGTCAGAAGGTAGGTACAGGAACTATTGGATAAAGGACTAATCAGGGAAAGTTTAAGTCTGTGTGTCGTTCCAATGGTACTAAGTCCAAAGAAAGATGGAGGTTGGAGAATGTGCGTTGATTCCAGAGCCATTAACAAGATAACCATCAGGTACAGGTTTCCATTGCCACTGATGGATGACTTGATGGACTGCATAAGTGGAGCCAAATTTTTTTCAAAGGTTGATTTGAAAAGCGGATACCATCAGATTCGCATGAGGGAAGGCGATGAATGGAAAATAGCCTTCAAAACCAATGAAGGGTTGTATGAATGGCTAGTCATGTCATTTGGCTTGACGAATGCACCGAGTACATTCATGAGGTTAATGAATGAAGTGCTGAAGGAATTCATTGGTAAGTTTGTCATTGTTTATTTAGATGACATATTTATTTTCAGCAAAACAAAAGAAGAGCATCTGAAGCATTTAGTTGCAATTTATGAAGACAGAACTCATTTACTTGGGATTTGTCATATCGGAAAATGAATTAAAGATGGATCCAAGTAAAGTGGAGGTAATTAAGAATTGGCCATCATCGAGAAACATTTTCGAGGTGAGAAGTTTCCATGGATTGGCTAGTTTCTACCGAAAATTCATCAGGAATTTTAGTGGAATTAGCGCAGCAATGATGGACATTATCAAGAAAAGACATAAATATTTTCATTGGACTGAAGAGGTAGAGAAGAGCTTCAATCTGTTGAAGCGAAAAATCACAGAGAAGCCATTTTTGGTGTTGTCGGATTTTACAAAGGTATTCCAAGTAAAATGTGATGCAAGTGGCTTTGCCATAGGAGCGGTCTTGAGCCAGGAGGACAGACCAATAGCATATTTCAGCGAGAAGTTGGATGACGCAAAAGTGAAATAATCCACATATGACAAAGAATTTTATGCTATCATACAGGCGTTGAAGAAGTGGAGACATTATTTGATTCCAAAAGAATTTGTTCTGTATAGTGATAATCATGCATTGCAGTTTGTGACTCAATAGGAGAAGTTGAATTAGAAACATGCTAAATGGGTAGAGTATATGCAGAATTTTACATTTGTAATTAAACACATTTCAGGTACTGCTAACAAAGTGGATGATGCTTTGAGCAGGAAGTGTTTGTTGTTGTAGGAGTTCCAAGTCAAGACATTGGGTTTTGAAAACCTTAGGGATATGTATGCAGGTGATGCAGATTTTGCAGAGGCATACGAAGAAACTGAGAATCCATTTCTCAAAGACAGAAGCCCATGGATAGATTACATGATCCAAAATGGACTGTTGTTCCAAGGAAATCAATTATGCATTCCAAATTGCTCCATGAGGGAGAATCTGCTAAAAGAAAAGCACAGTGGTGGATTAGCAGGGCATTTTGGTCACGACAAGACATTTGCAAAGCTAAGAAAAGCCTACTTTTGGCCAGGAATGTGGTCGGAAGTCAAGAAGTTTGTTGACAGGTGCAGAATTTTCCAGCATTCAAAGGGCAGGAAGTAGAATGCGAGATTCTATCAACCATTACCCATACCCGAGAGGCCGTGGGATGAAATCAGCATGGATTTTGTATTAGGATTACTGAGGACGCAAAGAGGACATGATTCGATATTTGTGGTGGTTGATAGGTTTTCCAAAATGGCACATTTTATCCCATGCCAGAAGACCAGCGATGTGACTCATATTGCAAATTTGTTTTTCAAGGAGATCGTTAGACTTCATGGTTTACCCAGAAGCATAGTATCAGACAGGGATACAAAATTTATTGGACATTTTTGGAGGACACTGTGGAAGAAGATGGGGACTAACTTGATGTTTAGTTCTACCTATCATCCTCAGACGGATGGGCAAACAGAGGTGGTAAATCGAAGTCTGGGAGATTTGTTGAGGATCTTGGTGACAGAGCACCATAGCAGTTGGGATAATGTGTTGCCACAGGCAGAGTTTGCATACAATGAATCAGTGAACAGGAGCACAAGGAAAAGTCCATTTGAAATTGTATATGGCAGGAAGCCAAGAGGAGTATCTGAACTGAGGGATTCAGAGCAGATAATGACTAAGAGCGCAAATGTTGAAGAATTCGCAGAGGCGATGCAAGAACTTTACAGCAGGGTGAAGGAGCGATTGCAGGAATCAAACCAGGAATATAAGCGCAGAGTGGATCAGCATCGAAGACAACTTCAGTTTGGGGTTGGTGATCTATTTCTGGCACACCTGAGGAAGGAAAGGTTCCCAATGGGAACATACAACAAGCTGAAAATGAAGAAAATTGGGCCATGCAGAGTCCTGAAAAAGTTGGGAGCAAATGCTTATGAAATTGAATTGCCGGATGAGATCGGAATATCTTCGACATTCAATGTCTCAGACTTATATCCGTATAAGGCTGAAGAAGCAGGAGCTGGAAATGATGAACAACCAGAAATCCAGTGGCAGAAGCAGATGTCGATTGCAGAAAAGCCACAGATGGAGCGTATACTTGACAAGAGGGTGAGCAAAAAGACCAGATGAAGGGAATACTATGAGTATCTGGTGAAATGGAAGAACCATCCAGTGGAAGAGGCCAGCTGGGAGACTGAAGTGGTGATTCAGAAGCATGGACAGACCGTGCAGGAGCTCATGGATGGGAGCCCATGAAAGTTTTCAAGCCGAGGAGTATGATGCAGGAGCATCGCCAACTCAGCAAGCGAGCCAGCACATCAAGCGGAGATCAGCTAGACAAACCAACCCAAAATTTTGAAATGCCTTGAAAACTGTTGCGCAAATCTTAAATGAATCTTTTATGAAGGAGCACCTTTTGTATATTGTATCAGACCTTGAGCCATATGCTCTTGTCTAAAGTAGATAGGAGGCATTTAATCTAGTTAATGCTGGTAGATAGGATTTATTTATAGATTAGACAATTTAGATATTCGAGAGGGAAAATGTATATAGACACCCTCCTTTGTACATTGTAACATTAGCCTGAGCATTATTGAATAGAAGCATTCATGAGAGCAAAGAGGGGCATGCAGAGATTTGTATGAAGAACACCCATGTACAGGTTTTTGAATTAAAAGTTCTGATTCAAATTCATGGCTGGTGTTGTTTCTCTGTGTATATTTTTTATGTGCTCATGAATGTTTGTTTCTTGTTATGCATTTGCTTTGTATATGTTGTGCATGTGATTTCAGGTTTCAAACTGAAGTCTGAGAAGGGAGAGAATAAGTTTCAATTGTTTCTCTATCCGAGCCCAGAGATTCCTGCAAGGTGTGCAGTTGAATTCATCCACAAGGAGTGCGTTGATGAAGGCTTAGTTAGGCTAACACTTTTTCTCGTTCACCCAGAAGTGGAAATAGGTTTGTTGAAGTCATGCAAAGAGTGCGCAGGCTGAAGAAGAAGTCTCAGTTGTTAATCTGAGCAAAGGGAGGTCAAAGACTGTTGCTGCAGGAAGTGCGCAGAGTCTGAAGGATTCAACACTTGGGAAGTTGTTGAATGTTGAGCGCAAGGAGTGCGCGCAATCTCCTCTGAAGGAGTCAGAGTGGGAAAATATCAGGAGGTATAGAACCTTTGTGATATCGTTGAAAGGGAGCACAGGAGGTTTGTGTCGAGGAAGGTTCGAGCAGGAGTTGCAAGCGCAGGCTTGGAGAGTAAGTTTTGAGAAGGAACACTTAGCCTTCTCAAGAAATCCTCAAGGAGGAGGAATCGACGATCAGGATTCGCAGAGGAAAATAGCGAAATCCCGTCAGCTGTTAGATCTCAGGAAAGTTGCACCGGGGATAAGCCTGGAGGATCAGAGAATCCAAAGGAGTCAAAAATCTGCATTTTGGGGTTTCCGCATGTAAAGGAATTGATGCATTAGGAATCGCGATTTTGCGATACCCGATAGAGTGGAGAAGTAAGTGGTGACATGGAGGAAGGAGTGCACACGTGCATCAGGGTTTGGCATTTCAGGATTCTCGGTGACAAAGAATTTACGACCGGAGAAGTCGCAAAATCCTGAAATGCGACGGTCCCACAGTAAAAGTAGTTTAGTGGAGAACAGGTGTCACCCATATCGGAGTTTGGGATTTGGAAGGGTTTGTGGACGAGCGCATTTGAAATTGTGAACTTCTGACTTGCGATTTCCCAATCACCACCAGAGTGTGGGTCCTAGGTGCTAGAGCAGAGGACAAGTGGCAATTTGTATCGGAGTTCAGAGAATTGAAAGTCCTGTGTACAATGACAATGGGAATCGCGATATCCCAATACGCGATTTCCTGACGGGGTTAAGGGCGTAGTGGAGGACAGGTGTCGGAAGGTCAACTCTCACAGGGGGTCAATGCCAAGTGGCATTGACATATCATGAACTTGGAGGTTCGTGAGTTGGAAGCTGTAAGGGATTGCATTAAAAGTCGCGAGGACGCGAGGTTGTGAGAGCGCAACAGGAGGATAACGGCGTCTCGGCACATCGGGACTCGGGAGTTGGAGAATCGAGTGCCAGGAGTCGAGAGTAGCGAAGTTGCGAGAGAGCCAAGGTCCCAACCAAGTGGGAAAAGGTCAGTGTTGACTGAACCATCAGGAGTCATGGATCTGTGAGGTGAGTGATTCAAGACCTCGCAAGTGGCGATTTTCCGATGGGGATATTCCTAACAGAAGCAAGGAACACGTGGGTGAATATCTCATTGGGGCTCGGGGATTTGTGAGACCCAATCTCGTGAGTGCAGGACTCGTGATAGCGCGAGGCCCAATTTCCCGATACGACGAGGGAGATCATAAAGAGCATCCTATGGGTGCAGAAAACTCCCAATAAGGGAGTTGAAGAGAATTTCAGTTCTTCGGGCCTAGGGAAGTGAAGGTCCTGGTGAGAGCAGGCGTGCTAGGTGGTGTGTTTTGCACCACTCTACTTTCCTTCTGATCTGATCCTTCTCAATCCAAGTATTTTCTAATAAAAGTGGGAAAGGGGCATTGTTCTCAACAAATCTAATAACTTCAAAGTCTTCTTTTGTTGACGTTTCATGAGCAATCATAGGTATATTAGTAACTCTTCCACATAGGGTTATCATCTTTCCTTTAAACAAGCCTATTCTTCCCAATGAAGGTATCATGGCAAGCTTTCCAAAAATTTCCCAAGTGCTTTCTGGCATAATATTCACATGTGTTTCATCATCCAATACATAGTCTATGTCGAAGTATTCTATTCTTGTAACTATAGGTTGTTTTTCTTTCAAGATATGTGGTAAACTGGTGTCTCTGTAATCATCCATTTCTTCTTTTAACTGTATTAACATAGTCTCTGACTCTTTTTCTATATGACTCTCAGTCTCTTGACCTTATTTATAGTTTTCTTGTCTCATGTTCATCTTTTCAACTTTAGCATTCATTCTTGGACAATCCTCAACCTCATGACCAACAGTTTTACAATAAAGACAAATAGGACCTATACCAGGGCATTCCTTAGAAAGATATCCTATTCTTCTGCAATTATAACACAGTGTCAATCCTCTCTTTCTTTTAAACAATCTTGAGTCTTTACTATACTGCGCACTGGGATCACATTGTTGTACCTGCAATCTACAAAAATTCTTTCTAGGTTCCTACATCCATTTATTAGTCCAAAAATTCTTTCTATGCATAGGAATAACATATTTTCTCTATTTCTATGAAATTTATTCAGATCAACTCTTTCTTCTAACTGTGCCCTAACATTCAGGATAGGACAAAATCAATCAAACATACCTAGATTCATACTTTCGAAGAAAAAATTTCCACTTATCTTACCTTTACCAGAGCACAAAGATTTAAGATCTTACCTCCTTCTTTCAGATCTGGTTTCTTTCTTAGCACAGTGTAACAACCCTGGTTAAATAGATGCATGGGGATGATTAATTATAATTAATTTGATAATCTGACTATCCTAATATGTTTAGTTAAACAATAATTATTTCTTAATAATATTTATTAATTACTTGTTCATATCTGTCAACGATTAATTAATTAATTGATTGACTCATTAATTAATTGAGTAATGAATTAAAGGGGTTAATAATTTTTAGTATATTTAATTAAAGACTTACGTATGAAGGGGGGGAAAGAAACATTAAATGGAGGGGATAAGATAATAAATAAGGGGATAAGATAATAAATAAAGGGATAAGGAAATTAATGAAGGGGAGGAGAGTAGGTGAAGGGGGAATATGACGGGGAAGAGTCTTATGGGGAGGATCATTCTTTTGGAGGGAGGAAGCATTTTGAGGAGGAGGATATATTTCTGGGGGAGATTTTTCTGTGGAGATCTCTGGTGTGAGGAGTTTGGTTTTGGGGGGTTTTGGTGAATCAAAAGCAGGGGGCACCTGTTTTCTGGGGGTTTTGGGCACGGGGGGATAGGATATCCTTACGGTATCCTGGAGCTAGGGAGCCGAACAGGCTGCTCCTAGCTGGTAGGGAGGAAAACTCAATTTTGGGCAGTGTTTGACACAGTTTCAACTTCAGCAAAGGACAACCAGATCAATGGGGGAATTAGCATCAGGAAGAGGTAATTTATTTTATTCTGTTAAGTAATTATTATTCTGTTATGACATTTTTGTTCTTTAATTAATTTAACATGCTTATATGTTGAATGAAAGAAATTATTGAGTCTTTCTGTGTAGAAGTAATCTTATCAGTTTCAATTTATGGATTTTAGTAGATTGAAATTAATTTGGTCCCTACACATAGAGCTTCGCAAGTCAAGTAGAATATTGCACACTACAACAATAGATCTATGCACAGAGCTTTCTCTTTTCTTCAATTCTTATATTTTTTATTCCTGCATATTGAACTATATTAAACTATTCCTTTATTACCAATAGCTAATTAATGATATTAAATTGTTATTTTATCATATAGTTGCTCGAGAGTGGGATGCTTTAAATTTATACATTGCAAACAACCTTGATTGGATGGAGCATTGGATAGAATATACTGAAGAATACTTCGGTAGGTTATCATGGGAAGGGGTGAGTAAGATGTTACACATTATTTTGGTCACCCCAATGATCCATTGATAACATGTGTTCATGTTCCCAAAAAGAGTCTTTCTCCATGAGGAAAGTGACTGGATTTCTCTTCTCAAAAACCCTATTAAGGAAAGTCGTCTTAGGCTACACTATACATAGGGTGTGATGATTCCTGATCATTGCCCCTTGCTCTAAATATGGGTTGCGACGTCTCCACAGGTTGCACTATACCTAGGGTGCGACTATGTCAAAAGCTAATAAAAGGTCAAGTTTCACGAATGTTATAGAAGGGGATATTCTAGAAGATCAGGTGGCCTCCGAACAGTTTGGATCTTACTCACTTATTTGATTTGGTGGGATCATCCTAATCTCCTCACCCATCTCTCTTTCACACTATATAAAGAGGGATCTCTCATGGAAAAGACTAAGGTTGAATAGGCTAAGAATTGGATGAGGAATTCTACTTCAACTCATACTTGAGAGATTCATTTCAGTTCATCAAGTCATTGTAGATCTTCTTCATTCAAGGTTGGAGCAAGTGTGCATGTTGGAGAAAAGGGTCATCGAAAGGGGACTTTGCGACATCAAGGCTTTGGTTGTAATCTCCACTTTCATTTTAATATGATACAGTGATATGTTTCTTTCCCATAAAACTTGTCTTGTTTTATTGTATGATTCCTTGATCACATACATAGGTTCTTGTTGAGTTCATTGTATTGCTTTCACTTTGGTTGGCTTGTGTTCCCTTGCATATTCAATATCACAGAAGCACCGGAGTGGAGATAGGATGGAAATGGCAAGAGGAAACAACATTTAAATGGTGTGTTGTCTATCTCTTATTAACTCATTAACTCAATGGTTAGATCTTAGGGAAAGCATCATATTTTGTTATGTTTTGTTCTAGTTCTGGGTGGATCTAGGGATATTTGTTTATGTCCGCATTTACCAATTTCATCACCAACTAGTGACTTCAAAATAAGAAGGTTTGTTTGCTTGGTTTGATTCCCAGATTTTATTAGTGAGTGTTGTTTTTTCCTCTAGTTGGCCATAGATTTTTTTCATTCTTTACTTGGCTCAGCCAACATCAACCTTCATAATTCATGTAGGATGCAAGGGCTACCCCTGGAAGATCCAGAAGGTTACCTCTCTTTGCTTCCTAACTCACCATAAGCCTCTCCTGAGGGAGTAGTCAATAAAGAAGTAAATTCTGAGGTTGGAAGCACACACTCTTTGGAAGGATTTCGAATTATTTCGAATTCCTTAGAGGCTTTTCGACTTCCCCCAAATCCGTTATTGAGTATTAGACATGGCACACATTTTATTTGGATGAATTCATTGGGAGAAATTGTTGTTGTTGAGAATACTGGAGTACCTATTTGACCTAACGCAGGGTCTGGAGTAGATGATCCACTTTTTCCAAGTGAATCATTTAGAACCCCAGCTCACACTGGGAGCTGCTAATCCTAGTTCTTCCCCTTTGACAGTACGTGATATTTACATAAACCTAGGAGTGATTCCTGATCAACCTATGGCATCACGAATTCTTGAGACGTATGTTACCTATACGGTACCTTTAAACCATTTTATTGGTACTACCAGTAATGTCACCACAATTTCAGACCAATTGTTGGTTGGTTCTCATTCGATTCTTCCTCTCCAAATGGCTCAGTCTACTATGGTCCCATGAGCTATGATTATTTCTACTAGAAATGTGGTTGTCACCCAAGCTCTTATTAGAACACCACTTCCACTCAGACCAAATCCATCACTTCCCCCTGGGTATAACGCTTTGAATACTTCCATTTCTATCCCTACCCAGAATCCATACAGAGGGTCTGGCCTCTTTGTTCCTCTTGGGTATAATGTTTCTAGTCATTTTATTCCTACACCTACCCAGGTTCTCTCTGGAGGGCCTTACGTTCCTCCTCCACCTTTTCTAGGAGGATATCATCACCCCAGCCCTAGTGGCTCGAACCCACTTGGAGGCATAAGTCATTATGTCACTTCTGGTTTCCAAATTCCCGTTGGAGGTCAACCCCAAGCTAGGGGGAAACCTCAACTTGGGGGACAACCTCATATTAGGGGACAACCTCAACTTGGGGAGAAACCTCAATTTGGATTCCATAACCCAGTTTATGGACAAAATGTACATGTGTTACAATATCAACCTTGGAATCCTCTTTTCCAAGGAAATTTGCAACCGTATTGGGGGAAACATCCTCAAGTTAATTATTTTGTACCCCCTAGCCTTGGTCAACTGTATCCAGGTTCTTTGAATCCCACTTGGGGTCAAAACTTTCAATCTAATGTTCCTTTCCAAGGGAATGTACCTAATCAACCCAAACCTGTGGACTATTTGCCTCAAAATCCTCCACAACTGAATCTGTCGGGACTGTCTAATTATCTGTAGACTGCTTACGGTCCTACTAATATACCTACAGGGCTTCCCCCTCAGAACTACCAATTTCCTTAAGTGAACCTATATTTTCCTTTTCTAGCCACTTTGGATTTACCGGATTTGTCTAGGATTTTGAATGATGTTATTTTTCATTCTCCTTATTGGCCCGTCATATCGGCCAAACTACCGTCTAACATTCCTAAATTTGGTGATCGAGCAGGAGAAGACCTAAATAAGCATGTTATGACCTTCCATATTTGGTGTTCGTCCAACTCATTTATGGACGACTCCATCAAATTACGACTTTTCCAACGAAATCTCACAGGTTCGGAAGAAAAATGGTACATCGAGTTACTATGAGGATTATTTAATGACTTTAATACCCTATCCATGGCCTTTTTAACACATTACCAGTTGCCAATTTGATACAATACAGGAACCAAAATTTTGAGTTCTTTTAAACAGTATTCTTCTACTCATATTTATGATCACATTCATGAGTGGAGGGGGAGAAGACTCTTAATCAAAGTTCCTCTTCCTGATCAACTATTGGTTGAGTGGTTTACCAAATCACTCATCATTCCTATCACCTGCAATGTTTCCATGGGTGGTGTCATCATTGAAGAGAAGGTGATTAGTCGTGCTCAGTATCTAGATCTCATTTATTCGCAAACGAGCACACTTTATGACTTAATCCCTGATTCTCTTCGTCCTTCCATGAATCCTACCCCAATGCATCTAGTAGATTTTCACGTTGTTGATGGTGTGATTGGCACCTTCCATGCTGAGACTCAGTCTCCACAGGCCAGTCACACCAATCCTAAATCTAATAATTCTAATGTACAAAATACTCTTACTCCTACTCCTTCCTACGGTAAGATTGTTAAAGTTAATTCGGTTCAATCCACACCTACCGGAAAAAATAAAAATAAAAATAAAGGGAAGGGTAAGAATAAGGAAGACAAAAATAACAATCAACAATCTGAGAAGCCCAAAACACAGCCCGTTGATGATAAAGATAAACGTAAACCTCGTTACCCTTGCCTGATTTGTGGTGACGATCATTACACGAAACACTATCCACAATGCAATGAGGTCACTAAGTTCCTCCAAGGGACTGAGAAGCCTCCTACACCTACCATTTTGTCACAACCTTTCCCTTCTCAGCAGCAGGCTCAATTGGTCATTCATGACCAAGCTTCTTCTTCTACCTCATCTTACGTCCTTATGTGTACTGGTGACTCCAAAAACAATGAAGTTGTAGTCGCAACTCGAGCCAGAGATTATTCTCTATCAAAAGATAAAGTTGATGAAATACCACCTTCATTGGTGCAACCTTCTCCCCCAACTTCACCTCCAAACAGTCCTCTTCATCTCGAATGACTGGGTCTCGATATAGTTCTTTGTCCTCCTCCCAAGGGCGTTGTTCGAAAGTCTATGTTTAATCATCATGCATGTGTTTCTCAAAACTACAGTATTGTAGAAGACCTTGTGCAAGCACCCTCTGCGATGTCAGCTCTCGAAGTCCTTCAAAGTTATCCTACTCAACGGAAGGCATTGTTAAAGGCCATTGGTGGAATTGATCCTACAGATACCAATTTGATAATCTTTGACTTGGAAGATCACATTCCAAGGCTTCCTCCTCAATTAGAATTTCAAATCCAAGTTGTTGTTGAAAACAAGAATATCTATAGAACCATTATTGATGAAGGAGCCTCAACTTGTGTTATGTTTGTTACTTGTTGGAAATCTATTGGCTCTCCTGCCCTCACTGAATCACACAATACACTTAAGGCCTTCAATGGTACAGGTTTTAAACCTTACGGTGTTCTTCCTTCACTGTCTATGACGTTGGAAGGTAAGTTAGTCAATGTCGAGGTTGAGGTATTCGATTCAACTCTTGATTATAACCTTTTACTTGGTCATAGGTGGATTGATTCCATGCGCGCAGTTGCGTCTACCCTTTTCCATGTGTTATGTTTCTTACACCAAGGAAAGGTCATTATTGTCGACCAACTAGCCTTCTTTAATTCCTATTCCTGTACTAGCAACATTCCCTTTATCTCAAAGACACCTATTGGTTATGAGAATATCGGAGTGGGTCTTTTGAAATATTCAACTTTGATGGGTACATTTCCAATCTCACCACCCAATAATCCCCCTCCTTTTGTTGCCTCAATTAATATGATCTCAACCACTGTTCGTGAAACCCCTAATTCATATGACTCATGGGTAGTAACTAGCTCTAGTTATTATCTCCATTACGAAAACCACATGCCTTTAAGTCTGGTCAAATCCACTTATCAAGCTATTCAATCGACAACCCCCTCTCATCTTTCTCTCTGTGATTCATCTCCTGATCTGTTTCACATGATATTTCCTACTAATGAGATTATCATTTCAGTCATGTCTATGGAATATACTCCATGGGACGATGGGCATCATCGCTCCATTATCTTCCTAGAACGTGATACCATAGAGAGCTACCAACGGATTTCGACTTTGTTGATCATTGTTGTTATTTCTTTCATTCCTAAGTCAACATACGATGTTTTGTGTGAAGGGAACTCGACTAACATTTTTCCTACTGTTCCTCTTGACATATCTATTAAACTCAGATTTGTGGAGAACATTCATAAGCCTCATGTTCTACTAATGAGGTCCACACAGATAAATCCCTTTTCCAAGAATTCCATGACGTTTTCGCCTGGAGTTACAAATAAATGCTAGGTATTGATCCTGATATTGTTGTGCATGAGATTAAGACATATCCAAACACTAAACCCATTTGGCAAAGACTTCACCCAATCCATCCACATAAAGATGTTGCTATCAAGCTTGAGGTTGAAAAACTTCTTAAAGTTGGCTTTGTCTATCATGTGGCTTTGACTAATTGGGTATCCAATCTTGTTCCGGTAAATAAGAAACAAGGTATGATCCACGTTTGTGTAGATTATAGGGATATCAATAAAGCTTGTCCTAAGGACAATTATCCTACCTCTTTCATTGACCATATCGTTGATGACTGTGCCAGAAGTGAAATCTTATCCTTGATGGATGGTTTCTCTGGTTATAATAAAATTAATATTTTACCAGCAGATCAACACAAGACTGATTTTATCTTCCCTTGGGGAATCTTTGCCTACCGAAAATTACCCTTTGGTCTCAAAAATGTTGGTGCGACCTTTCAGCATGCTATGTCTTACACTTTCCATGATATTAAGCACATCATGCAACCCTATATAGATGATCTACCAGCACATTCCATGCGTCGTCAAGATCACCCGACACATTTACGAGCCATTTTCCTACGCTGACGTTATTATCACATACGTCTGAATCCACAAAAATGTGTTTTTTGTGTTGAATCTGGCTGAGTTCTTGGTTTCATTGTGTTGATACATTGGATTTAGGTAGACCCCTTGAAGGTTGAGGCTATTATTAATCTACCTCCTCCTTCCACGCTACGCCAGCTTCAAAGTTTGCAAGGGAAGGCAAAATTTTTGCGTCGATTCATCCCCAATTACGTTGATTTAATGAAAGGATTCACTCGGCTCCTCAAGAAAGGTTATGACTTTGTATGGGAAGACACTGCCAACAAAGACTTCAAAGCTTTGAAACTCATTTTAACCCATACACCACTGTTGTTTCCCCCTAACTATAGCCGAGATTATTTCTTATATTTAGTTTCTTCAGACTCTACCATTGCTATGGTTTTAGTCCAAGAGGATTATTCCCACGATGAACATGTGATATATTATTTGAGTTAGAGTATCATGACCACTGAAACCAAATACCTACATGTGGAGAAACTAGCCTTGGTAGTTATTCAAGTTGTTCAATGATTCTATCAATATATCTTATTACACAAAACCACTATCATTTCTAATTGCAACCCCATGCAACATATCCTTACTCGACAATTGCGAGGGGGAAAGTGCTCCAAATGGATAGTTATTCTCCAGGATTTTGACTTGGAATTTGAATGTGCCAAGTCAAAGAAATATTTGTTTTTTGTCGAATTGATATGTGACCTTCCCTCTACTGAGACAGAAAATGTGGCAAAGGATTCCTTTCCTGGCGAATTCTTTTTTTCTGATCAGTTCTTATGATGTATGGTACAGATATACTATTATATATCTCTAGACTTGAACTTTTCAGCCTGATCTATCTAGTATAGATCGTCATCATATACGATATCAAGCCCGTCAATACATCATCCTTGGTGATACCCTTTATCGTCATCATATTGATTCTATATTTCGATGATGTCTCACCTACGATGAAGTTGAGAAAGATTTGAATGATTGTCACTCAAAGAATGTGGCAGTCATATGTCTGGGTATGCCACTACCCAAAATATCTTACGAGCGGGTTATTTTTGGCCTTATTTTTTAAGGAACTAGATTATTGTCATCCAAAAATTCCATGCTTTCCACACTTATAATAACAAGATAAGATATCATCCTCCTCCCTTACACCCTGTAGTTTTCATTGGTTCATTCACCAAATGGGGCATTGAATTCATGAAATGTAACCCTCACTCAATCGGGGGGCATGGGTACATTATTGTAGCTATGGATTATTTCACTGAGTCGTCTGAGGCGATGCCTATAGTCGATAACACCGGGAAAAATGCAGCATTATTCATATTCAATCATATAATTACTAGGTTTGGTGTCTCTCAAGCCATCGTTACTGATCACGGTAGTCATTTTCGGAATTTTATGATTTCTAAACTTACTAAAAAGTTGGGTCTTTGCCATGAAAACTCAACCCCCTATTATCCACAGTCCAATGGCCAAGTTGAAGCAATCAACAAATTTCTCACTACTATGCTTCGACAGATGGTAGGAATTCATAAGTCAAATTGGCACACGATGTTGTTCTCAACATTATGGGCCTATCAGACATCTGTTAAGTCTTCCACGGGATTTACACTTTTCCAGTTAGTTTATGGTATCAAAGTTGTCTTGTCGATTGAATGTGAAATATCATATTTGAAACTAGCCGGTGAACTTCTCCCTAACACCTCTACTGAAGAGGAGTTTATTTTGTATTTGATGCAACTAGATGAAACCCGTCGTGATTCTTCCTTAGTTATTGAAACTTATAAGAAACGGGTTAAATCCCAATATGACAAGCATGTCAAGCCACGTGTTTTTTATGAAGGTGATCTAGTTCTTCTTTACGAGCAAGATCATGATTTACTAGGGGTCGATAAATTCAAGCCCATGTGGTGGGGTCCTTATATTGTCAAACGAGTGTTGGAGAAGGGATATTATGAGCTGGTTGATTATGATGGAATCCCTTTGAGTGAATCCATAAATGGGCTTTACTTGAAGAAGTACTATACTTGAGCCATTTTTTCATGAGTGCTTGTATTTTAGTGTATAATACTCTTGTGTTTTTTTTCGTTGTTTGGTTTCGACCTTTAGTTGCTTACCTTGTGTTGTTCTTGGTTCTCATATCTCAGTGTATTCACTACCCTACCTTGGCTTCATTGATGGAACTAGTCGCAGTACTCAAAACTTAGCATCTGTTGCTTGGGAAATCTATGCACCTACGGATGAATTGATTAGTCTACATGGTGTTTGCCTTGGTTGTGCAACTAACAATATCACAGAATACAATGTAGTCATCGAATTATTGATCAACGTTGTTTCACTTGGAATCTGTTATCTTTTTGTACGAATGGATTCACATTTAGTGGTCCTACAGTTGAGTAATGTGTATTATATCAGAAGTCCTACGTTGTTAAGGGTGTATTTACGAATTCACCTCTTGGAACGTCATTTTGATTACATTGAATATCAACACATTCCTAGATGTCTAAATACATTAACAGATGCATTGGCTAATTATGTGTTAGAAAAACATTTGAGACATTTATAAAATCCAATCACACTTTGTATATACAACAAGTAAGCCGGTAGAAGCCTCATATATATATATATATATATATATATATATAATGATAAAAGTTTACAAAAAAGTGGTTTTGTCCGAAGACCAAAATATCAAAAATGTGAAGCACATGGCTTCATATACAATATAGCATCAAGGATGTTGCTCGCTATAACATGTGACTACCTGTGCTACTTTATGTAGCATTCAACGGATGGAAGAAGACATGCCCACTGTGTGGTGTTGGTAGTGCCTCGGAACATCATCTATAGATGCATCGGGGATGTTCATTGTGAGCCCCTCCTAATTTTTTTCTATGGTCTCATAGTCGGCAGCAGATACTCCTACTACGACACCTCTCTCCCCTCACCTCTAGATAGGGGATGAACCTGAAGGATGGTAAGGTCCCACATCTGCATCATCAAAGAGCATTTTATTAGTCATCATATAAACAACGTAAAAAACATTTTATATCTTGAAAAATAACAAAAACATGATATAAACAAAATTTCTTTCTTACCTATGTCCCCCCATTGGGTACCCTCGGGAAGAGTGAAGTCTGGATCTCCATGAAATTCTAGCCTGACATATGCATAGTCATCGACCATGAGCATCTGAGTTCTCAACCAGTCGAAGAAGACATCATTATATCTAACGATAGGACTGGTTGCATGTCATGCCATGAGGTTGACCCACCTCTTCATTCTCGAATCTCATAGGGAATGTATACCCTACTCTACCTGTAAGCGCAAAACTGGGACCCTCTCTAGGAAGAAGGACACCAAAGTTGACCCATATCCGAACTATTTCAATCCACCACTCCTACACTTGGTCAATTGTTTTTTCATACTTTTAAGAACCCCTTCACACTAGTTGAAGACTCAAGGCTCCATGCACTCCAGCGCATACTAAAAATAGATATGAAGATCCATATGGGGAGCTATGCTCCCTGCCATGTGTGTGATGGTATAGAGGATGGTCTGTAGAGGTCTCGAACATCTGTAATAGTGACTTTACTGCTATGTTTATGGGTGCCCGACACACAATGTTCACTAATGTAGTGGTTCATAGGTTCATTGTCACCTCTTATAATTGTAAGTGTTACTCAAGATCCACGAAAAGACAGTCCTATCAAGAAGTATATATCCTCGATATCTATGGTAAGAGTGTGAGCACCCACATGAAACGCCTTCTCGTTCACATCCCACATGTGAACTAAGTACTCAAGCAGTCTCAATTGAGCCCTCATACCCTGGATCTTGACGAATTTCAACAACCCACACTGTCGGAGGGACATTACCATTCCTAGGTCATTCCCAACAAAGTATCGTTCCTCCTCGTGCTCTATTTCACACCATTCCAACATTTTTACCATGGAAGACATGCCAAGGAACAATAAAAAAATAGATCAGCATCATAATTTTCTTTCCTGGAGATTTTTTATTGGCAAATTAATCTTTAAAACTTTTGGGGTTGCGCACATCGCAGGCCTGAGCATTTGCACAGTGCGGCGTCATCGCAGGCTAGCTATAGAGATGCCTACAGTGATCCTATATTGTCGCAGGGCTTGATATAGGGCACCTACGATGAACTTTGCGCATGAGTACCCCCAAAACATTAGCCCAAAAGTCTATTTTTAACCAATGAAAAACAAATTTTAATCCATGGAAAGATAAAGGAAGTGAAGATTACCTTTCCTATGGAGATGATTCGTCAAATGATCAATCGAGCCCTCCACAATCCACAGTTAAAAATTGAGGTAAAAAGGGGGTTTGGAGTAAGGTTTGGGTGAAATGACAAATGAAATAGTGAAATGTGAGTTTTTACCCATTTTTATTGATTTTTCACTTTTTTCATTTGTATTTTATATTATTTTATATGTTTCATCTAAACCCTAAAGTCTTGACAACTTTACAAGTGATTTATTTTTGCGGATAAAACGTCTAGGAGTGAAACGTTGAAACATGGATCCTCTTTTTGGTTTGTTTTTTATACATTTGTCGCATGTACATATCCTTTTAGGGTTTTTCAGGAAAAACTTCGAGCTTAGTCTTTTTTCTTTCTCGTGCTTGTAAATCAATGAGAATGTAACCAAGTATAATTTTATCACTTTTTTAGACTCGTAAAGTTTATACGAAAAAGGAACCCCCTGGAGTTCTCTTTAAGCTCTTTTCAAACTCTCTAAACATGAAAATATTGTCGAGCAACCTTGTTCTTTTCACGCTCATAAAAGTATCTGAGGAAGACATATAATGAGCAGTAGGTTATCAATTTTTCGGTCTCGTCGGATTAACTTATGAAAAAGGACCTTATGGAGTTCTCTTTAAGTGTTTTTCAGACTCTCTAAAAATGAAAAACACCTCAGTTTTCTCTCTTTGGACTCATTAAACAAACATTGAAATACCCATATGGGACCGAACCACTCCTTAGGGTTCATTAAATATACTCCGAGGGACTCGTCCAAAGGATGAGTATACATCAACAAGCATATGTTATCCTCCTCAATATTGTGTAAAAATAAAGAGGTACTTGCCAGAAATGGTGGGGGGAAATTGGGAAAGAAATATGTCTCTGTATTTGTGTTAGTGGCAGTAATAGTTGCTCTTGAACATGACACCCCCCTTCATCATTGTATCTAGGTTGGTAAATCCTTTTGTCTCTCATTTGGCTATCCACATGTCCAAATGGTGGGTCCTCCTTGAGTCAATGTTGCCACGACCATTTTCGTGTCGTTCATATGTTCAAGAGAAGTCCAACCAAAACAAGCCTTATATCAAGTCATCCATCTGTAGTTATAATCTCCTTGAAAGAAATTATTGGGAAACAATTTAGGGTGTTGCACATGCAAGATTGGATCACCTAAAGAACGAGTCTTATATATAGTGCTATGATCACCTCATATTGATAAAAAGTCTAGAGAATAGTCTGAAATGGAGATACATAAACAATTGCTGGTCACAGAAACAGAAATGCATGAATTGCGCAAAAAGCTATTTCGGTCAAAACACCATGCAACTCGAAGGACATAAGACTCTTTGGTCAGGCCCAATATTTCCCAGCCAATGGGATGCTCCTACCCCACCATGCACTCTTGGCCCTTCACCTCTTTTCTACCATGTCGGCCTCCCTTGTGTCAGTTTCGAATCACTTCATACTCCAATCTACCTCAATCTATTACTTATTTTGTGTCTTTGATGAAGGATGCATTAAGGCCCTCCTGTGACAAGTCTTTTCCTATCGAATTCAGCTCATTATCTAGGAACAAGACATAGAAAGCATTCAGTGCCTTAGAGCCTGCATGCCTCAATGGAAGGTTTCTTCACTTTCAATAGTGGGTTCACACCATTGACCTCTGATTGGGAGATTCCATCGAGTGTTAGACTTCAACTCATTTATTCACATTCGTTGGATTGCACTGGGGTACCTTGGGATTCATTGACATCAATGGTGATTTCCCTCACACTTATTAATAGTTCTCATCATTGACCAGTAATCAAGTGGTTTCTACCATGTTCGACTTCGTCACCTGTAATTGCATGGTTAGATTCGTACTTAGGGACGATGGAAATGAAGACCCTGGATCACACCATTCTGATCCAGGTTGCGATGGATTATTTATTATTTATGTTGATACATAGATCCACTTTGTATGTCTCGTGGCTATGTCCAAATTTGAGTCATTTTAGAGCATAGATCCACAGTGTATTCTTGGTGGCTATGCCGATTCACCATGACATGGATCCACAGTGTATATTCAGTGGCCATGACTCACTTGACATTTTGTAATCTGAGTATGGGAATTCCTACCTCAGACAATGGCATAGTATTATGTTGATGCTTGACTATTTGCAAGTTCTCGATCAGTGTGCTCCTTGTTTCCAACACACATTCTACAAAGTATTTTAGTTGTTACAAGTTCCATCTTCATACTTTGGGGGGCATTCTGTTACAAATTATTTTGGTCACCCCAATGATCCATTCATAACATGAGTTCATGTTCCCAAAAAGAGTCTTTCTCCATGAGGAAAGTGACTAGATTTCTCTTCTCAAAAACCCTATTAAGGAAGTTCGTCATAGGCTTCACTATACATAGGGTGCGACAATGCCTGATCATTGCCCCCTGCTCTAAATTTGGGTTGTGATGTCTCTGCAAGATGCACTATAACTAGGGTGTGACGATGTCAAAATATAAGAAAAGGTCAAGTTTCACGAATGTTCAAGAAGAAGATATTCTAGAAGATGAGGTGGCCTCCGAACAGTGTGGATATTACTCGCTTCTCTGATTTGGTAGGATCATCCTAATATCCTCACCCATCTCTCTTTCACACTATATAAAGAGGGATCTCTCATGGAAAAGACTAAGGTTGAATAGGCTAAGAATTGGATAAGGAATTCTACTTCAGCTCATACTTGAGAGCTTCATTTCAGTGCATAAAGTCATTGTGGATCTTCTTCATTCAAGGTTGGAGCAAGTGTATTTGTTGGAGAAAAGGGTCATCGAAAGGGGACTTTGTGACATCAAGGCTTTGGTTGTAATCTCCACTTTCATTTTAATATGATATAGTGATATGTTTCTTTCCCATAAAACTTGTCTTGTTTTATTGTATGATTCCTTGATCACATACATGGGTTTTTGTTGAGTTCATTGTATTTCTTTCACTTTGGTTGGCTTGTGTTCCCTTGCAAATTCAATATCACAGAAGCACCAAAGTGGAGCTAGGATGGAAATGGCAAGAGGAAATGACATTTAAATGGTATGTTTTCTATATCTTGTTAACTCGTTAACTCAATGGTTAGAGATTAGGGAAAGCATCATATTATGTTATGTTTTGTTCTAGTTTCGGGTGGATCTAGGAAGATCTATTTATGTCTACATTTACTGATTAATCCCATAACATAAGATGATTAAAAAAGTGAATCGTCATCGATATCAATTTCCTGATCTTACGTCAAGGGAAGTTTATTTATCCCTGGTTTAAAATATAAACATGCAAGTAAATTGTTTACCCACATTTTCCTAGTTATTTTCCAATTTTTTAATGTATTTGGTTTGTTTAATTTTTGAAATATATATTTACTAAGTCCTATATGAGGTTTATTAATTGGCAATGTGATTTTTACTTGTTTTCCATGTTGCAATTGAAACATCACAAGGCTATGTGGTCTAATGGTCATAAATTTCATATCAAAATGTTGGATGATAAAATGAAAACCTCGGATTGTGGGATAACTGTAGTGTTGAAGGTCACCAATGTTTCCTCTACAAGTGATAGAAATACGGAAGAAACTTAGAATAGGTATTATGGGCATTTGGAGGATATAATTGAGTGTGATTTTAATTCCTTTAAAATAGTTTTGTTTGAGGTGAAAGGGTACAGGCTATGGATGCATGAACGTGATCTTGAAAGAAGTGTTATTGAGCATGATAATGGATTCACCATGGTTAATACAAGGGCATTTGAACTGGGTATAGAGCCTTATGTTCTTCCAAGTCAATGTGAGCAAGTATTTTACTCAGAGGTACCTGGTAAAGCAGGTTGGTCATACGTTGTTAGATATGCTCCAAGAGGAAGACCAGTAAAGTATAATCATGTAGCCGAGGATGAAGATAATAATGAGGAAGAAGATCATGATTATGCAGATCAGGAGAAGGTGGTTGTAGTCGATGTGTCAGATGAAGAAGCTGAAGAAGTTGATCATCCAAATGTAGCAGATGGTGATATTATTGACGATATCGATTACTATATTAATGAAAATGAATGAGCCTTTCACCAATATCAATTCTAATCCAGATCCTAATACAGATGTTGAGCTAGATGAAGAAGAAGATGAATGATATTTAATTGTTGAAAAGAAGAGGTATGTGTTTATATATTTTATATGATATTTATATGTTTTTATTTTGTATAATAGAGTATATGTTACATGTTCTTTATAATTTCAAATTAGGTATGGGGAAATTGAGAGTGATGTGAGGGGGGAGCATAATTAGAGCTTCCACCTTCACATGGTTTCCCTTGTTTAGTAGAGAATGAACTATTCTCAAAACCAAGATGAGATATGCACGACTGCGCCTAATCATGTACTACTTGAACCCATTAAGGTGTGATATTAAGTGATTAGAGTTAGAACACTTGAGGCCTACTTAATAATTGGACAAGGAAGTATGGATTCAAAGAAGGAGAAATCAAAGAAGTTTAATATAACAATGTATGCACCTTGTCACCCCTGTTTCTTTGTGTAGATTCTCCTATAGGACCTCATAGGCCTTTCTGTATCCACTCTATTGATATCTTATCTACCTACATAAACAAACACAAGCAGAAGAGGGAAAGATTATATCGGAGGCATTAATATGTCTGGGGTAAGTTTCGGAGGCCTGCAAAGAGTTATATTATAGGTTGAAAGTGATTTTAGCAGTAAGGGAGTTTAGGTGACAACGAGTTCAAGTATCACTTCATGAAACATATTCCCCAATGTGACTCTAATGAAATTTTGGGTTGTAGAGGCATTTCATCAACTTATGTGGCCACCTATGTGGACGCATTTCATCTCCATCAGGTCGGTCAGGAAGGCTTTACAGACTCAAATATTACTCACACACCCACTCTATATATAGACCCAGCTCATCCTCATTTCGTTTTATTTTCTTGGTTGAATTTTAAAGGAAACAAATATTAAAAGACAGTGTATTAGGGATAGAGTACATGATGGGCAACAATGACCTATGAATGGGGCCAATGTTGAAATTTTTTCAAAATGTTTATGTATGCACTGAAATTTGACATGGATAGACTATTTGTATGCCTTGACGATATGGGAGGGTTTCCAAACTCAAACATCACTCACACACCCACTCTTTATATTCATCGTCTATGTCATTCAAAACAACATATGCATATTAGGCCCATGATTTTGGTTGTGGTGAGAAGAAGGAAATAGATGATATTTCGTATTTAAATAATGATTGTTTACTAATATTACTTATGGAGAAAAAGAGTACTTAGATGAGAGAAAAAAACAAAGAAAATAAATAACTAATATTGAAGCTTCTGCGATAAACAAGTACTTCTTTATCAACGTTATTGCATTCCCTTGCATTACTAGATGCATGGACGTCATGTGTCTCGGTCATATTTTAAAGGAAACAACTAAAATGCATTGGATTAGGGATAGAGTACATGATGGGCAACAATAACCTGTGAATGGGGCCAATGTTGAAATTATTTCAAAATGTTTCTATATGCACTGAAATTTGAGATGGATAGATTGTTTGCATGCCTTAATGATATGGAAGGGTTTCTAGACTCAAATATACCTTGGGTGGTAACAATATTGTTTTAATTGATGTAGTGGTTGCAACAATGCCAACAAAATACAACATGTTCCTTAGGCACAATTGTATGTACACCGTGAAAGTCGTAATTCTTTACTCTTTTTGTGATGCAATTTCCACATAAAGGATTCAATGTCACCATCAATCAATGCTCATATTATGATCCACAACAACATTTGACCGAAGATAGTGTATCACCTTTAGTGGATCATACATATATAGTCTATCCCTACTAGTTAGTTGGAAAAACCTCCTTCACAATTGAATTATGTGGCCACTTCCACCATTTTTTTAATATCAACTCCCATAAATAATGAGCCTTTGACTCATTTTCATGACTTAGGTAGATAGATTAAAAATGGAAATTTATCCATAAGGGTAACAAATCCAATTTCACCCCCTTATGTGCAAAAGTTTCGAGTCCTACTTCTTTAATGACCATGATATTTCCTAATGATGATAAATTATTTGAGGCCATGACCTTTTTATATAGTCCTTAGGATAACCTCCATAATGGATCTCCTATTGAATTTCACCCTAGTTCTATATACTCCACTACTATCATTCCCTCATACTCTATCCCTTTGGAAATATTGATCATTTTGATTCATCTCTACCAACAACACCTCTGACTTGAAGAAGATACCTTGGATTAAATTTCCATACTTAATATTATTGATGTTTCCATCGAACGAGATGTTTTCAAACTATTTTGTGTTGACATGAAGCATCTAATATGACTTTCCAGTTGTTTTTTTGGGTGTAGGAACTTTCATTGAATTGTATGGTACCTATAGATAATTTTATTAGCCATGTTTAGATGAGTAAGGTTTAGCCATGTGTTGACTGAAATTTGACATGGTTAGAATAGACACATGCATTGATGGTATGGGAGGGTTTCTGAACTCAAACATGACTCACACATACAATTAGACAATCAAACAAGAAGCCTATAGAATCATTAATGTGAATGGGGACAATGTTGATTTTTTTTTCAATTTGTGCTTGTATGGACTGAAATTTCATGACATGTTAGGAAACCACACATGCATTGATGGTATGGGAGGGTTTATAGAGTCAAACATGACTCAAACAAAGAATTCAACAATCAAATATTCTTTGGTTATTCTATCAAAACCCAAAAATAAGGTGTGTCTGCTCATGTACTTGACTCTACTTATAAGTGACATGTGAATGGGGTCAACATTGAAATTTTTTCAATTTGTGCTTATATGGACTTGTCATGACAAAGGCTCTAATTACTAGGTCATTTTTCCATGCTATGCTCAAGGACATGGTTCTAAGTGGAGGCCATTTATTGTTGTGAGATACACATGCAACGACTTATCGATCCTAATTTTAACATACCATTTGATTGGAAGTAGGCCCTCAAGAGCTTCTCGATTATATCCATATAAAGCTCCTAGAAGTGACCAAATTCAACAAACGAAAAAATGAGTGCCTTTGTTTGACATGTCTTCTACTCCATTGTCTTCCTTTCCCTTAAAAAATACTAATGAATAAATTTCCCATGCATCTTATGGACATATATATGATTCAAATTCCCATTTTGAAATAGGCCATTTGCATCATAGAACATTGGCTGGTCATGCCAAAGGCTCCAATCAATAGGTCATTTTTGTCATTATTTCCATGGGTACATGGAACATTGTTAAGGGTACTTGATCATGATGAGACACATGAATTTCAATTACAAGGAGGATTAGAGGCCCAACTTCAAATATTGAGCGCAACAAGAATGATCCTTAGGGCCTAAGCCCAACTTCAACTAGTGATTTATCTTATTATTAATGTTTTTTGGGATAAGAATCCATATACAGTGCCCTAAAATATAAGACATGATTTGTAGATAGAACTTTTTTTCCCAAGGGTGGAATACAATCCAAATTTGAAGGACCAGGTATAAAAATGATGGCCCTTATGGCCCAAGACCTAGTTTAAGGATATAAACCATGGAAACTACTATGAAATTTGCATAAGAACATAGTAGAACCAAAATCACAATATAAATCATCATAGTAGATAATTACTCTCATATTTAAAGAAAGTACGATTGAAATTAATTACTCTCTTGTAAATGTGTAAGGAATTGAAATAATAATGTGATATGACTAAAAATATGGGAACTTAATTTTGATATTTGGATTCATTGTATATTATTTAATATGGGACATTTTGTTCTAAAAGGGGCATTGGAGGAGACTATCACAAGGAAAGGAGAGGGGATATGGGTTACCATGTACATTATGGGTTTTTATATAATATATAATTTATAATTTATATAAATATAATTTATATAATATACAATTTATCAAATATATTCAAACAAACCTAAAAATTCATAATCCTTCACCCGCACACCCATAACCTTCCCTGAATTACCTCACCTCTCGGTCGTGAGTATTGAGAGCGAGTGAAGCCATTGCTGGAGCGAGTGAAGACATTGTTGGAGTGAGAGATCACCCATGTGCCCATAACCTCCCTTGAATTACCTCACCTCCTGGCCACGAATAAGAGCGAGAGAAGCCATTGATGGAGTGAGAGAAACCATTGTTGGAGTGACTGAGAGTTCGTGAGAGAAACCATTGTTGGAGCGACTAATATTTCCCTTACGCCATTGTTGGAGTGAGATAAACCATTGTTGGAGCGACTGAGAGTTCCCTTACTAGAGTGACAGAGAAGGCGATAGAGGAGACCCCACCTTAACTAGGAATGATTCCAAAATCGGTAAGTTCTTAAAATACTTTAAAACCCCAAATCAAGAATTAAATCTCCTCCTTTTGAATATCGTCCAAGGTTTTGTCAATCCTGTTAACCAATTTGAGAAACAAAATCTCTTCTCACAACCCTAAACCCATTTATCATTTCCTCCTCCTTGATTTTCCTGAATAGATTTTTTTTATTCCTAGATAATATCAACAGAGTCTAGTGACATAGTTGACATAGTCTAGTGAAAAATCTAGAAAGCAAGAGATTATGCCAATAGAATACCACCTTATCAAATTCAAGTCATAAACACATATATGAGAGTGGATTCATATAGATCTAGGTGTTGTCAACATAGTTCATTATAATAATATTTCATGTTTGGACCAGACTTCAATTACAAAGACAAAACCCCAAACGATTACAAATGTTGATTATGAATCATAGAAAAGGACTATAATAAAGAATGATTTGGATAGAAATATTAGTAAGGTATCATTAACCAAACACAATCTTGACATTATGCAGTTTTAGACGATAAAGAGCCTTGAAAACAGTGACATGGAAGAGATGTTTAGTGCATTTACTCAAGTCATTAAGATTCCTTAAGTGTCAACTTTCCTTTATGAATTTTTTGGAATGATATAATATCAAAACATTGACAAAGGAAAGATTACAACATCACAAAATATGAACTTTGATTTTCCATATTCTTAAATAGTAAAGAAAACCCTTAAACAATGATGAAAGAGACAAAAAAATTCTTCTAGAAGAGGCCATTGGACCCCTATCATATTGTTGGTTTGTTAATGCCCTATTCTACTACCTGAGTTGTTGACCCAAGGTTCATATGTTTCAGGTTACCAACAAAGCCTCTAAAACTACCAGCCCTCATGGTAAACCAGAAGGCAACACAATACACAGAATGCACCGTGCAGTCTCACCCGAGATAGATTTAAATGGGTGGTTGTAAGACTCAGGTGTTTACAGCCTAGGATTGAATACACGATAGGGTTTTATTAATCAAAGACATGTACTACGAACTGTAATAGTAATCTACTTATTCTTCATGGTTGCATATGTATATTCCATAGTTTATTTCTCAAATAGTATAAACATATTCCATAACCATGCATTAACTCATTCATCAAGCACAACCATTAATCGTTGAAAGAAAGTAAAGATATGCATGCGTTCATCACACTACATAGATATTACCATGGTTCACCCCCTCCTGGGCTACATCCAAAAAGATTTGGCTCTTGGCTTTTTTATTATGGAAGTTTTGCATTTTCGGCGCTACACGCTTACAATCCCCTATTGTGGGTAAGATCTATATGAGGAGAACTTGATCGCTAGAGGCTCCATAGCCTGTGATCTAATCCTTATATCTACCTTTCCTCTTCTATCCTTCGCTCAAAATCTTACAAAAATGGTACATGATCGTATTGCATAACGCATCCCCTCATACATTACAAAACAATCCACTTACTACAAAATCGCCAACCTACTATATAAAAACCCAACAACTAACAACAACCACATGATACTGGCATATCTATATTTATATCTATCGGGATCTTCAGCCATTTACAGCATATTAACAAAACCCTAACCCTACCTATGTTAAGTCTTCCTTCCATGCATGTGTCTTGTTCTTCCTCCATCTGTCGCTTTCCTTGTGCACACTTTCTTTCATGTGCATGTGTTGTTCTTTCTCCAGTTGTTACTTCCGTTTCTGCATGCTTTCTTTCCCATGATCATCCTTCTTTCCAATTCGGCCTGGTGCCAACAGGCCCCCAACACTGACATATGACTCGTCCTGAGTCACCTAACCTTTCTGAGCTTCCTCGATCTCTTTGGTGATCATATGGAACTTTTTCTTCATCTTTTTTACTCTTGTTAGTGCCTGTGTGGTCTTCTCCTTGATGGTGTCCACTACCTGAACTGCTACTTCGTCGCTCACTATCCCACACATTCTTCCTGGGTCTATGCTATCTGTGTTCTAGCTCCTTCTACCTATGCGAGTACTTCTGCTATCCAATCCTACAGTGGCTCTATCTGAGCCTGATGCTCTTGTTTCTGTGTTTGCGCAGTAATAAGTTCTGCCTGCATCTTCTTCATCTCCTGCATTCCTTTGACTCGTTTTGGAATTGGTATGGTCTTATGTCTCTTCCTGAGCTCTTTGATCGTTGCATTGATCCTTTCATCCTCCTTGTCCCAATGTTTGACCTGTGGATCCTCCTCCAACCTTGTCCAAAGTTGCATTGCTTTCTCATACAAGTCAGTTGTAGTGCTAACATGTTTCTCTATCTCCTGTAGTTTCGATGTTGCTTTCTGCTTCCTTTGCTCCTTCACTGTTGGTGGAGTTGTTGGTCTGAACTATTCCTAGAGCCCCTCAATCTCCTTCTAATATCGATCAATTTCCTGCGTAATATGGTCGATATGTTCTGCTAATGGGATTTCATTTCCTTGTGTATTTCTTGGAAGTTTCCCAAAACTTTCTCCCACTCTTCATTCCAATTCATTTCTATGTTCTTTCTCCTCCTGGGTTTCGGATTTTTCCTCCTCGCAAACTGTTTCCAGCCCTTCCCTTTTCTTTGTTTCATTCTGTAGCTCGACTATGTTTTTATGTGCCCAATACCACATCTCGTGGTCTACACTAACCTGCAATTTGTAGAGTGTCCTTGATGGCATCCATGTCAAGACCAATTGGATGTGGTCCAAATCCTTGAATGGTGTATGTCCCACAATTTCGTCCATGCATAGCATGCTAGGTTTTATGTAGACCATTGTGTGTGCATGTGTCATTGGAAGGACTGGGTCTCGTTATTATACCTCCACTCTTTCTTTGATCTGTGTTGTCGGTGGTTCTATGCCTCTACTCCTACTTGCTATCCATTCTTCCTTGAATTTCTTGAGGAGTTGTCCCATTTCTGCTAACTCTTTTTGCAGTTTGTCCCTGTGATGTGTTGTATGATCGAAATCTTCTTCTAGACAGTCCTAGACCATTCTGGTGATAATTTATCCATTGTCCTCTGTGATCGTATAGTCCAGTGATGATCGTTGCGCCTTTGATTTCTTGCACATGCCTGTTTCTTGTACAGTCGGTCTCTTTGTTCCCCCTAGTTCCTGTGTGATGGGGTTTGGGGCAGTGTCCTATGCTCCCTTAGCTTGTTCCAATTGTCCATTGGTCTCTTTCTACCCCTTCTGGGTTCCTATATTCTTTGACCCCTCTTCTATATGAGTTGACTTGTTTTGGCCCATCCTTGGTTTCTTGAGCACTGGGATTTCTAGAGGCTATGTTTCTGCCTACGCTGCCTCTCCTTTTGTTGTTCTTTCTGGTACTTCTCGGGTAATGGTTGGGATCCTCCATTCATCAAGCCATTCATTGATGACCATGTCTATATCACCTTCTATGATGTAGTAGCGCATCAGTAGCCACAATCTGTCTGGATCATGCCTTGGTTGTATCCACATTGTCTGTCATGATTCCCAGAAATTGGTGATGTCCACATATCGCGCGACATCCTCTGGTGTTATTCTCTCTCTTCTGCCTAACCTGTAGCCCAAATTTCAGTATTAGATATCTCGCTCCCGCTGGTTGTGGTCTAGTGCAAAAAACTACATAGTTTGGTTCCCGCCATCCCATGAAAGCTATTAGGGTGATCAGCCATGAGTAATGGAATTTAGTACCTAGGTCTTGTGCATCCTTGCAATATACTTGAAACAATTTCAAGAGATATGGAACCCAACTCATAAAGGTGCCTTCTGCACACTAAGTTGCAACTGTGATGACTCCTGCTAGTACTTTGTCTTTGAGGAATTTCCTTAACAATTTGCAGGCTAAGATCTTTGTGCCCAATTGAGTAGCTGCATTGTTGATCCATTTTATTATGATGCCTCTTGTTCCCCTAGAGGTGCCATATTTCTTCTTCATTTCCTCTGCTAACGCTTTCTCCTTGGATTTTTGATCCAGAATCAGCACAGGATCCATACCCCGGATGGGTAGTCCTATTATCTGCACGATGATATCAATGGTTATGGGGATGGGTCTATCTAGCCATATGTCCCCTCCGTGCATGACTGCTAATAGTTGCTTGACGCGGGTTGTTCCATACTGGCCTCTACCAAAGTGAGGTAGTTTCAGCAGACCTAAGATTCATGTTCTGTCCAGCCCAACTGCCCACTGGTGTGGTTGGCCGATTGTTTCACCAAGTTGGTTTACGGTTATGGTCTACATAAAAAACCATGGCGCAAGTTCTAGGTACTTGGTTTCATCTAATACATCGTGGTCAGAATACTTGAGCTTCTCGACGTGACCCAGTAGTTGCGGTTCTACCTGTACCCCATCTGGTATGTGTGGTAGAAAAAAATTTGTTGCATGTTTCTTGCGAGGTGAACTCGGTATCTAAACTTTGTCTTCATGTTGTGGTGGTTGGTTAGAAGTTCCAACAACTCTCAGTTTCTCCCTCGTAAGTGACTATGGTCAATCCAAGGTGGTTCCAGTGGTTTCCTCTATTGGTTGACCTAGGCTAGGTGCTTGTAACTCATCTGGTTGTATTGTTGCTCCCAGATTTTGTGTCATTATGTTAACTTCAATGGATACTTCAGTACTTTCTAGTTGTATCTCTTGTTGGATTTCTGCTTCCTCGTTCTAATGCTCATGCGTCACTCCTGGCATGTCCTCTTCTGTGGCCCCTACTTGTGGATGCTTGATCTCTTCCACAATTGGTGTGGGGTTTGTTGGTATCTCCTCTGGAGATGGGATTTCATAAATATAAATGATCTTTGGTTGTTGCTGCTCATTTTCCTCCAGTGGTCCTCGTGACCTAGTTTGAACCCTGGTCGATCGAACGATCTGATCGGGTTCTGTTGGCTTCGGTGGTGCCATAATGGGGATTATCGAACGTTTTTTGTGTTCAAATGGCTTCGGTGAGCTCTGTAGTCTCACTCTATTTGTTTTGGATATTGTTGCTCTCTCTCTTCTCTCCTTTCGCAAATAGACTAGTTGCTTCCAAGCTTGCGAGTTGTATGGGCTTATCATGAATCTTGTCAAGGAAGCTTCCTCCATTATGTGATTAATGCACCATAATTGTGGGTTCAATGCATCTGCGGTAGTTTCGTACTTGCCATTACTCTTACTTTGTTATTTCCAGTTGGTGTGTTTAATGTGATGTTCCATCCGCCATTACTGTGCTTTGTGTTGTCCTTTCAGCCTGTTTTCACCTACTTTCCTTTTCCCTCTTGTTTTTCTTTTTTATATGACCTTTGTTTTTTCTTTTGCAGGTTTTTTTTTTTTTACTGCATGGTGGGTCGTCAATTGTCCTTGTACAATTTCAGTCATATCCCGTTGATCATTCCTCTGAGGTCTTCACCTGTTAAATCTCTTAACTGTACAATTCCTTCTTATATTACAGATTTGACCTTGTATGGTCCTAATCAATGCATTCTCAACTTTCCTGGGTGCTTAAGTGATTTTCTTTCATAGATAAATACTAGGTCTCCTTCCTTGAACATATTCTTCTTGATGTGTTGATCGTGCCAAGCTTTGTCTCTGGCTTCCTACACTTGTTGATGGAATCCTGCTAGGATTCAGTCTTCCTCCATTGACAGTAGTTGATTCAGTCTTTCCTGTATTGCACCTCGTTCTGTCATCTATGTGATAGATACTACACGTAAGTTGGGTATTAAGAATTCTAATGGCACTACTTCTTATTGGCCATAGACTAGTCTAAATGGTGTGTTCCCTGTCAACTTTTTGCATGTGGTCCTATATGCCCATAATATTGTTGGTACCTTGAGGTTCCATTCGTCTATGTTAACGTTATAGATATTTGTTAGTGCGTTCTCAAGAATTTTTTTGAAGGCTTCTACTGTGCCATTTGCCTGTGGATGATATGGTGTGCTCTTCTGATGATGAACTTCAAACTCTTCAAGCATTGCGTGGATGGTTTTGTTTATGAAGTGTGTCCCTTGGTCGCTCATAAAAACTCTAGGGCACCCGAATCTGGTGATTACTTGTTCAAACAAGAAGTGTCCAGCTGTCTCTGCGCTGCAGTCTTTTACCGGTGTGGCTTCTGCCCATATTATTAGGTATTTCATCGCAGTGATGATGTATCTTGCCCCTGCCCTTTTGGTTGGTGGGTTAATTGGTCCCACAAAGTCTATTTCCCATTTGTCAAATGTTTTTAATGTTACTTGTGGTCGTAGTGGAATCTCGTCCCTTATGTTGGGTTTTCTTACCCTTTGACAAACATCACATTGCTGACAGTACTCTTTCGAGTCTATGTGGATCATTGGCCACCATAATCCTACGCATACTACCTTCTGCACAGTAGTTTTTCCTACATAACTCCCTTCTGCTATTGCCTCATGGGCTTCTGCTAAAATTCTTGGTTGTTTGTGCTCTAATACGTACCTTCGTAAGATGTTATCAGCTCCCATCTTGTATAGATGTCCTGCAATCAGTTGATAGTCGGTTGCAAGGACTACCAAGTTCTTCTTCTCTGTGATGGTATATTCTTGCGGCGTAGTACCTGTAGTCAAGTACTGAATGATATCTATGAAGTATTCGTCAGCAATATTTACTGAGAATAATTTTGCATATGGAAAGTTGTCTTCTAAATTCGTAGGTTCTTCTCCATTCGTGACCCTTGACAAGTGGTCAGGTCCTGCATTCAGTTTTCCTAGTTTGACTATTCTTCGAAGTCAAATTCTTGGAATATTAATAACCATCGATAGATTCTCCCCCCCAACACTAGCTTGTTGACTAGATATTTCAGGGTTGAGTGATCTGTAAAAATCTTAAAATGTGTCCCCAGCAGGTGATGTATGAACTTCTGCAATGCATAAACCATAGCTAGGCCTTCTCATTCTGTCATGTTATAATTATGTTTCGAGTCTAATAATTTTCTTCTTGCGAACACTCTTGAGTGATCCAAGTCTCCCACTCCTGGTTTCACTAAGATAGCTCCAAGTGCTATCGTTGATGCATCTACATGCACATGGAATGTCTTTTCCCAGTCTGGAAATACTAATATTGGTGCAGTAACCATCTTTTCCTTCAGAGTATCCAAACTATGCTAACACTCGTCATTCCATTGATATTTAGTATCCTTCCTTAACAACTTTTCAATTGGTGTTGTGATATGTGCATATCCTTTGATGAATTTCCTGTAGTATCCGGTGTGTCTTAACATTGCTCTTAACTGGCAGACTGTTTTTGGTGTTGGTAAGTTCACAGTGACTACAATCTTTGCCAGATCCATTAGCAAGCCTTGTTTGCATACTATATGGCCCAATAGTATCCCAAATGGTGTTCCAAATATACATTTCTTTATGTTCATTGATATATAGCACTGTCTACATCTTTCTAGCATTAGTCATAGCACTTCCACATAGTGTTTTAATAGACTATAAATTGTCTAATCATCCAGGTATACTTCAAGAAATTGATGGATGAATTCCTTAATTGCTGCGATGACCACTCTAGAGAATATTGTGGGTACATTCTTCAGACCAAATAGCATAACTGTGTATTGATATGATCCCCATTCCATCGCAAACGTGGTCTTTTGTCTATCCTCATGTGTTATCTTGATCTGATGTTAGCCTAATAATCCATCAGTGAATGAGTAAGCTTCGTGACCCCCCACATTCTCTAACACTTCATCCGTGAACGGTGTAGGGAATGGGTCATGTAGGCATGCATCATTCAACTTCCTCAAGTCAACGCATATCATAATACCTCATCCTTGTTTCTTGTCATGTACTACCATCAGGCTTATCCATTATGATTCCTCGACTGGTTCGATGATGCCATCTTCGAGCATCAGATTGATCTCATCTTTAACTTTCTGATTATATATTGGATTTAGTCTATAGGGTCATTGTTTGATAGTTCTCGCATCAGATCTGAGTGGTATCTTCGTTTCTCCTAGTTCTCCATCTATACCCTTCATCTGTGAAGGTTGTGGGAAAAAGGTCGCTATATTCATGCAACAATTTTGTGATGCTTTCTACTGTCTGGTCATCCCAGTAATCTCCAATGCTGGCCATTTTGGGTTGCTCATCTCTTCCGATGTTAACCTTCTTTATCTTTATTGGCACAGAAATGATTTATGATTCTATGGGTGGTCCTTTCACATCTCTTTTTCCTTCGACTTCTTCGATCTAGATATCACGCGGGTCATCTTCTTCTGGTGCTTCCTCCTATACATGGTAACATGACAGTAGTTCCTTGACTGTCTTCATATTCCGCTACTACTCTTATGTAATAATCTCTATTTCTGGTTCTTTGATGAATATGATGCCTTTGATCTGTTTCAATGTCGCATCTATGTTGGAGTTCTCATGCTCAAATGAGAAAGTGACTGTAAAGTTCTATTGTAGTGTCTTCCATGTTGTAGTTCCTTTACGCAATTCCTAGTCTGTATACCAGTTCGTTGGCATGCCTTCAAAAGTATGTATGAAGTGATGAGGCCATTCCTCTGGTGGTGTCATTCTCCACAGCATTTTTCACTCCTCCAAGTGTTCCGCTGGTGTCCCTAGTCCTTCATATTTTTGTTGTTTGTAATGTGTTTGTTCTATGTCGAACCGTATGCGCAGTAATCGCTTACATTGATACCAGACTGTGATAGTATCCTTATGTGTGCCCCACCATATTGTAGGTGTGGCCTTTAGTGCTAAATCCAATGCTAGTAGCCTCTGGTTCTCTAATACTTCATCTTCATATTGTGTCAATAATGTTTCCAATTTATTTAGTCCATGGAAACTAGGTGGTTCTCTGATTTCTATACCTATCCACTTTACTGCGCAGTCTATTCTTTCACATCTTCTCGTGGATACTTCGTGTAGTCTCTGTTGCCATTTTTCTAACCCTGTGTCTGAGTCTGTTGTGCATGAAGTAATGCTCTACCAACTGAGTACTCCTTTTGCAGTTGGGTTTACGTAATCTTCACCGTGCGTAGTTGTCCTGTACAATTGGTCGATCTCCTCTAAGTCCAGGCAAGTGGGTCCTACGAACCTCTCCCCTTCCGATGGGTCTAGTGGCGCTATGACCCTATAGTCTCCAGATTCAAATGTCATTTTCCTTGTTTTCAAGTTAATTATGGTATGGTTGTCAAACGCCCAATCCAGACCAAGTAGTGTTGGGTAAGGTGTTGTTCCATCTACTATTTCGATGACTTTGAAGTATTCTTTAGTGCGCACCCCATCAAGGTCTACTGTCACTCCTTTCAGTCTACCTATTGGTAGGACTCTATGCTGGTTTGCTAGTTTTAATTGGACATTTAAGTATCCCAATGTTGTCTCTCCCATGCATTGCCAGGTTTTCTTGGGTAGCACATTCACTTTGGATCCTAGGTCTAGTATAATGTCTCCCATATTGAAATCCCCAATGTTATCATTTAGTATACATTCCCTACTTGTTATTCTTATTGTGTGAAAATTATTGATGGTTTTTTGGTCTAGCTTCTCTTCCGTGTCGTTGCTACATTTATCTAGTATGTTTTGCAATATTTTCACAGATGAAGAATCACTTAATACTTTTACGCATGATTGCAAAAAGTCTTTGATAGTACTTACTTGTCCCTTGGGTTGCATTCTGTTGGTATGGTCCAGTGATGAAGGCATCTCATATTCTAGGACTTCCTTGCTTTGTTGTGCAGTTGACACTATGTCCTCCTTATGAAATTCTTGTCGGGCTTCTTTAAATATCTCCTTTTCCTTTTGCATGTTGAACTGCTTCTTGGGGTCATTGTTCTTCTTTACCCATTGGTTATGCACTGGTTCTTGTCGAACTGCGGCATTTCCTATTTTCGTTCCTCCATGAGTGACTATGTTGATGTTTCATCCATCATCCCTTGCTTCGACTGAAATCCACTGAACATTCTAATTATTCTGGTTCCTCTTTTCCTAAATCTTTACTAGTAATGTTGGACATTCCTCTGTATCGTGGTCTGATGCACGGAAATACATACAATTTTTTGGTGGGAGTGGACATTCTCGTGCATAATGTCATGGTTGCTGACAATTGTGACATGTGAATGGTCCTCTACCACATCTTAAGCCTCCTCTGGCTAGTCCTCCTCCTTTATAGCCTGCGCGGTAACCTCTGGGCATGTTATACTATGGTGCCTGATTATACTATGTGGTATTGTACTGGGGTTTTGTCGGGTTGTACTACGGCTGGACGTTATTATAGGGTTGTTGCACAGTATTATACTGTTGTTGCATAGTGTTGTATGGGATTGGGGCTTGATTGAACTAGGGCGTTTCTTGCCCAATCATAATTTCGGCCTGTACTCTACATGAATCTGATGTTCTTTCCCACATCAGCTCCCTAGTTCTGCAATCTTTGTCGGCATGGCCTACTGACTTATAGGAGGTGCAATATGAATTCTTTGGAACTGTCTAGTATTTCTGCATCATTGTGCAGTGATAAGGGTCATGACCCAGTTTCTTGCATATTTTGCACCATAATCCTCCCTGTGGTAGCGAGTTTGGAATACCTATCACCATATACTATTTGAATGTTGGGCATTTGTTCTTTTGGTGTCCTTCCATTCTGCATGTGGTGCACTAAACGACTTCTTGTTTTTTCTTATTCTTATTCTGGTTCAGCTGGAATGTTAAATTCTTCAAGTCCTCCTTCAGTTCCTCAATAGTTGGGTCCATCTGATGGTACTGGTTCTCTTCTAGTTGAAAGGTTGCCTATAGAGCCTCTGCCTGTGTCTGAAACTTCTATTGTCATAAGGGATATTTTAGATGTGGGAATAGTGAGTTGACAAACAGGTGTTGATGTTGCATCTCGGTCATAAGGTATTTTAGTTTTCCCTTCAGTCACTTGAATCTCTGATCAATCTCCCATACAAGCTCTCTTGGTTTCTGTCTTATCTCAATCATCTCGTTCATGTACTGATCCTCTTAGCTCGGCTTCTGGAATTCATTAATCAGTAGCTTCTTAATGTCTTCCAGTGTCCTCATCATCCCAAGGGAACTGTTTGTGTCTAGACTCATGTACCAATCTATTGCATGGTATCATAGTGTGATCGCTAGTTGTGCGAGTTTGGTATCTTCATCTGTGATCTACTTTGATTCCCATATCTTTGCACAAATGAACAATGCTTCTTAGGGTCTTTTGTTGCTTCTCCTCTGAACTCTAGTAATCTAATAGTGGGATCGTGTCCTTCCATTCTAAATACCGAACTACTACGTCCGCCATGTGGTGTAGATACTTGACTAGTACTGTCGGAATTGGCTCCTCTAGTTGTTTCTCCTAGGGTAGATGTACTTCTTGTTGTCAAACTTCCTCTGAACTTCAGTTATCTAAATTGTGGTGTTCTCTTTGGTGTATTAGTCATACATGGGTTTATGGGTTCCACACTGACATTAATATGGATAGGATGGCTACCTTCTCCTTCTATTCTCAGGCCTCTCGTCTTCCTTTCATATGTTGCGCACAGGATTTCCTCAATCTATTCCACAGCCTGGAGGTCCTCTAACTCTTCCTTGTCGCTCACCAAGCCCTCCCTCGTGGCTATGTCTCTCTTCTTGGTATTCACCTTATATTGGTAGGGTGCTCTGCTACGCATCGTTCATGATGACGCCAAGATCCACTTAAATTGTTTGTCATCCATCAAGATCAGATCCAAGGGTTCCTCCTCCTTATTGCCTTATCCTTACCTCCTTCCATTTATCCTCTCTCTGTTAGTGATTCCTCCCTTCCCCCATGCACGCAAGGAAGTATAGCTATTTGATTCCATTTTCATTACACCTTTGTTATATAGAATTATCTCAATAGAAGTATACATTGATCGAATGTACCTTCCTCTAGGTCCACGTAGAAATTATTGCTCGGCTACACTATATGACTTCTTTGTGTCGACTACAAACTCTGTGATGAATCCTGCCACAATATTGTCAAGCCAAAAGTCTACTACGTGGGTGAATTTGTTGCTCACCTACTGTAACTGCTCAATCTCTACTAGGGTCCAATCTAGTTGTCAAATCTGGTTCATCACATGGTTATCTTTCAACCTTAGTATCCACTCCTATAGTATGTGGGGAAAATCACAGAAAAAGAGTTCATGTAAATCTATAAACATGTATTTATATTGATATTTGTGAGGTGTGATGCTAAGGTTTCTATTGTCTTTCTGGGAAAACTCTATCTCTTTGGTTCTTAACTAGCCTTCGATTTCCACTTTTGTGGGGTTCCAAGGTCTCAACATTCTCTTCTAATGGCTTGGTGGTCTTCTTGTTTCACTCATTCTTTTCTCATGCACTCTATCTCATCTACTCAGTCCTTTCTTGTTGCTCTTAACACGACAACAGAACCATTTGTTGGTTTGTTATTGCCCTCTTCTACTACCTGAGTTGTTGACCCAATGTTCATATCTTTCAGGTTACCAACAAAGCCTCTAAAACTATCGGCCCTCATGGTAAACCAGAAGGCAACACAGTACATAGAATGCACTGTGCAGTCTCACCTGAGATAGCTTTAAATGGGTGGTTGTAAGACTTGGGTGTTTACAACCTAGGATTGAGTATGAGATAGGGTTTTATTAATCAAAGCCATGTACTACAAATTGTAATAGTAATCTACTTATTCTTCATGGTTGCATATGTATATTCCATAGTTTATTTTCCAAACAGTATAAACATATTCCATAATCACGCATTAACTCATTTATCAAGCATAACCATTAATCGCTAAAAGAAAGTAAAGATATGCATGCGTTCATCACACTACATAGATATTACCGTTGTTCACCCCCTCCAGGGCTACGTCCACAAAGATTTGGCTCTTGGATATTTTATTATGGAATTTCTACATTCCCGGCGTCGCGCGCTTACAATCCCCTATTATGGGTAAGATCTATATGAGGAGAACTAGATCGCACCAGGATCCACAGCTTGCGATCTAATCCTCAGATATACCTTTCCTCTTTTTTCCTTCACTCAACAACTTACAAAAATGGTACATTATCGTATTTCATAACGCATCTCCTCATACATTACAAAACAGTCCACTTACTACAAAATCGCTAACCTAATATATAAAAACCCAACAACTAACAACAACCACATGATACCTATGTATCTCTATTTATATCTATCGATCTCTTCAGCCATTTATAGTGTATTACCAAAACCCTAACCCTATCAGCATTAGGTGTTCCTTCCATGCACATGTGTTGTTCTTCCTCCAATTGTCACTTTCCTTGTGCATGCTTTCTTGCATGCGCACGTGTTGTTCTTTCTCCAACTATTAATTCTATTTTTGCATGCTTTCTTTCCCATGATCGTCCTTCTTTCCAATTCGGCCTAGTGCCAACACATATTGATTTTTTCCTATGGAATAACTGGAGAAATAAAACACATAAACATTTCCAAGAATTGAGACTTATACCATAGTACTCATTGAAATAACAGCTCTGCAGTTTCTAAGCGGTGTATAATCCTCAAACAATGATCAATATTCAAGAGAATACTTAAGCTCTTTCATGAGGATGTTGGCCATTAATCATAGGTTCATTCTTATGAAACAATTGGTTCAAGAATACTTCAAAATGTTACCAAAATAGTAACTATGACATGTGACTTAAATCTATGGTTGCCTCGCTTGAGGAATAGTTTCACAGAAATGGAAACGAACCAGGATGACGTACGATCTTGTTTCTGGATTGAGTGGAAAAGGTATATGTGAAGCTTGTTATGTCCCTATGTGCATCTCTGTGATGGGTAAATTTCCATGAGAAAGGGGCGACTTTGTTATGGCTTGTAATTTGATGTAACTCTGAAAATTTTGTCTCGGATAAATGTTTTTCCTAATAGATCTTCTCTTAGGCTAAATATCCTTGCTAAGGATGTATTTCCTTCATCACCCTATCTACATCAATTCCCAAACATAATGTTGGGACTTTAATTCCTCTTTCTATCCTAATGAATTTCATACACCTCTCATTCACTTGATTATACAAAGGTGTATGAAAATGAGAGGTACAAATGGATGTCGTAAGAAGAGTGAAAACCCTCAAGTTATGAAGAATCCAATTGTCTTCATTTACATATCGATAGTCTTTGTAGTTGAAAAATACCATTGTCTTTGTTGTTATATGTTTGTTTCTCATGCACCATTGTTCATGTACCATTGTTATATTTATAGGTGAATTTCATAACTTTTTTTTATTGATTTATTGTGCCAACATCTTTCCAAGGTGACCATGGAAAATCACCTGCTACATCTGTCCAAGGTGACCGTGGAAATGCACCCGCTGTGCCTCAACAGGTAAATGTTAAATATAGTAACAACTTATGACTACAACAACTAAATTTCTGAAATTTCATTATTTATTTTTTGATATTACTGCAATGTTTCATTTTTTTAATGTTATAGGTGAATGTCATAACTTTTGTTTATTGATTTATTGTGTCAACATCTGACCAGGGTGACTATGGAAAATCACCCGCTACATTTGTCCAGGGTGACCGTGGAAAGGCACCCATTGTACCTCAGCAAGTAAATGTTAAATATAGTAATAACTTATGACTACAATAACTAAAGTTCTCAAATGTTAAAGTTCATCTCATTAATTTTATTCATTAATGTATTGTGGCATGGTCACTGTGGGAAGGCACCCACTCATAGTAGATCAGCGTAGGGTGACTGTGGGAAGTCAATGGTTGTACATAGGCATCAAGTAAATGTTAGTTCTTAATAATAACTAAATTTGATTACAATATCTAAAAAAAATTGACGTTAAGATCATTTTAATTTCATTTATTGTTTGATGTTTTTAGTCCAGTACAGTCGATTTGGATGATAAGTATATTGAGGACGAAATATTTTATTCCATTGACCCAATAGCAAATGTTGTGAAGGCCTTGAAGAAGGAAAACATATAATATCTAGGTTTGTTTCGCAAAATACCCTTAACACAAGAGGACAGGGAAAGAATTGTAGAGCTACAAAATCTAATAACTAATTTTGGGGTAAGTGGCATCTTCACATATTTTTATTAGCTATGATAATTTCATATCTGTTTTTTTGTTTTATATTTTCTATATGATCTAATAAATTAAATATTTTTGTTTGTACGAGTTTTTAAACCCCGTGCCCTAAGAGCCTGTCGAGCCTGCAACTGTTATAGGTAGCAGTGATGGTCCAATGCAACAAAAAAGTCAACATAGAAAAGTACAAGTGAGGATTTTTTACCCTCCTGAGGTTCCCCTCAAATCCATTGATGAGCACAATGATGTTGACCAGCATGACACGTGATGCAGGAGCATCGCCGTCAAAGCGCAAGTGGAGGACATTTGGATACACCAATGTGCATTTTGAAATAATTTTGATTTTCAAAAGTTGGCACATTAATGTAATATCTAGGAAAGATGTATTTGTTTTAATGATTTGGGGAATTGTAGTACAGATATAAAGCATTTTCTCTTATCTGTCTGTTGCGGAAATTTATTGTAATTAATTTTAAGTAGATTATAGTCTTTAATTTGATAAGATAGCTTAGAGTAGTAGGAGGGAAAAACTCAAGAAGACTCCCTCGTATGAGGATTTTGTAAGATTATTATCATTGTAATTGTTGGAGAGCAAGAAGATATAGTTGTAGAGGAGTAGAAGAGAAGATTGTATGAACAAAGAGTTGTTGTCGTTGAAACCCATGTATAGATCACTTTCATTAATATAAGAATGCTTTAATCCAATTGTATGATGTAATATGGTTGTTGTATGCATCAAATGGATGGTATGTTTACAGTTTATTTGCAGTCTCTGTTATGTATGTGTTTTATGCTATGTGAAAGTGATTTCATGTTGAATGTATAAGTCTGTGAGAGGATTGTAAGTTTCAATTGTTTCTCTTCCTTATAATTCCTACAAGAAGTGCAGTGGAAGTCCACAAGGAGTGTGTCGACAAATTATGAGTTTACCTTAGAAAGCTCATGAGAGATATCGTTGAACTTCTACTCGCAGGAGTGCAAGAGTAGCATAGCACCACACAAGGTGTGCATAGGCAATTTTGAGTCTTAGACTTGTCCAACCCAAGTGAGTGGTTGAAGAACTCATATTGCAAGGAGTGTGTATAGTTTAGAGTCCCAGAGAACCATAGGTTATTGTGAAAACTGCGAGGAGTGTGAGTAGGATTCCTTAGAATCCTAGAGTTTGCAGCGAGAATCAAGCTCAGGAAAGATAGAGACGTGGAAGAGTCTAAAAGGAGGGATGAGGGTCGAAGTCACCTCATGGAATTAAGCTCAGAAGGGTTGATGCCAAGATATTTGGCAAGGATCCATCAAGAATCTCGAAGGACGGTAGAGATCCCTGGAGGAGAAATGTGTCAATAGTTGTGTGTCGTTAGATCTAGTGGATTTGCAAGGAGGATAAGAGCTAGAAGTCATATAACACTTCGAAGCTAAGGAGGAATAGTTTGAGTCATCAATCTAAGAGAAGATATGACCGTTGATCCCTTCGTTGGGAAGGCGATTTTGGGAGTTGGAAGAAAGGAGGGAGCCACCTTCTAAAACCCCAGATCGCAAAATTTTTGAAGTGCAAAGTGGAGATCTGGACTGTTGGATTGTGGGAGTTTGTGGACCATCGATCTGACGCAAGTGAGATTTCAAGGATTGGGGATTGGGAAAAAAATGGGATAGCTATCTACCAATATCGTGAAGTGTGAAGTCTCGAAACACTCAGAGTCTAGACCCCAGGTTATAGTCGGAGGTCAAATCGACGTAGGTCAAAGGAGAGGAGCTAGCGCTTGCTAGGCCCCTAGTTCGAAGTTTGGGAGTCGGGAAAGTCGGGAGTGACTCACAGAAAACACCCAAGGTCCTGAAATCATGAAGTTCCTTTTGGATAGGCGTGTGGTCACAGTCGGTGGTCACGTGGAGGAGGCTTGTGCCTGGTGCTATTTCAGGCGAGAAGAGTTTCATAAGGACCTATGGATTTGTTTCGTGGAGGTTCTAGCAAGGAACTGAAGAGCTGCTTCAGCTCAGGAGTTTTGAAGATCCATTGACCTGGAGGTCGGCAGACCCCGCTGAGGTGGGGGAACTGCACCAAGTGGTATCAAATATTACAATTTTTTTTATGTAGGCAGGAGAAGATAGAGAATAGTTGTGACTTGAATTCTATGTAGTGGATTTGAAACAATGCCACAAAGGAGACGTCCAAAAAGAACTATGCCCAATCCATCTATGGAAAGGGAGATGAAAGAATTATGTGCTCAATTAGATTCTATGGAGACAACACAGAGACAAACACCTGATACCGGAGATATCAGTTAGGCTGAAAGCGAGAATGAAGAAGGAGTCGAAGAAGATGTAGTCGAAGACGCTGCAGAGGAATGTTTTCTAAAATCCATTGTAAGAATGGGTGCCAGAGAAAATTTGGACATCCCGATGTATGAAGGCAACTTGGATGTTGAGGAGATGTTAGATTGGTTCAAGGATCTAGATAAATACTTCAACTATGAAGATGTCGAAGAAGACAAGAAAGTTAAGAACATTGTCACTAGACTGAAAGGACATGAAACACTGTGGTGGGATGAACTGCAAGTTGATAGACATTGCAAAGGAAAACAAAGAATTAAAATATGGGATAGAATGGTAGCCAAGATGAAAGCCAAATTCATACCCAGAGATTATCAAATCAATATGTTTAGGAGAATGCAGAACTTGAGACAAAAGGGGATGACATTGAAGGAATACACATAGGAGTTTTACAAGTTAAATATCAGAGTTGGTCATCATGAGAGTGATGATGAAAAGGTCACCAGATATATGAATGGCCTGAGATATGAGATTCGGGATGAGATGAGTATGATGACGATCAAAAATGTGGAAGATTCTTATCAGGTTGCTCTGAAAGCGGAAACGAAATTGGCCAAGAAGTGAGGTTGAAGAGGTAGAGGTAGAAGTCTGAGCAAAGGCAAAGCAATTTCCCAGGACAGAGTACATAATCCCAAGGATGAAAAAAAGAAGTCACATAACCACCCAGAAAGGGGAGGAAGTTCACAAGGAATAGAGTATGCCGATAGAAACACTTTTCCTCGAGCATGAGGAAGAGGAAGAGTCAGAGGAGGAGAAATAATGTGTTTTTTCTATGGGAAGATATGACACAAATCTTGGGAATGCCACGAGAGAAAGAGAGAAGGAGGAGGAGAAGCTCACATTTCAGAAGCACAAAGGTGAAATGTTGAGGCAGAAGATGCAGAAGGTGGAAGATCCTTAATGATGAGGAAAATTCTCTTGAAGCCAGAAAAGGAGATGGAAAATCCAGTCCAGAGAAACAGTTTGTTTAGGAATTCTTGCAAGACAAAAGACAGGGTATGCAAGGTGATAGTTTATAGTGGAAGCATAGATAATTTAGTATCCACAGAGATGCTGGAGAAGTTGGAATTGGAGACAGTTGCACATCCAGGCCCGTACAAAGTTTCATGGTTGCAAAAAGGACATCAGGTAACAATCACTAAACAATGTTTAGTTGAATTTAAGATAGGGGGTTATAGAGATGATATTTTATGTGACGTAATTCCCATGGATGTCTATCATCTTTTTTTGGGGAGGCCTTGGCAATATGACAGAAATTTATCATGACGGAAGAAAGAACACCTATACCTTAGATAAGAATGGTAGAACTCATATGTTGTTGCCAATTGAGGATAAGAAGGTGAAGGAAGAATCAAGAAATATTGTACTTATCATGAGTGGGAAGGAACTTCTGGATGAAGTCAAGAAAGATCAAGAAATGTAGTTTATTTTGGTGAGAAAACCTAGAGTCATATTGACCAATACTTCGATAGATGACCTACCTGAGGAAATTCAGGAACTGCCAGAGAATTTTGTTGATATAGTGGTGGACGATTTTCCTTGTTCGTTGTTGCCCATTAGGAGTATAAGCCATCACATTGACCTTATACCAAGAGCGAGTTTTCCAAACAAAGCAGCGTACAGATTGACACCTCAAGAGAATGAGGAAATGAAAAGACAGGTTCAAGATCTGTTAGACAAGGGATTGGTCAGAGAAAGCTTGAGTCCATGTGCAGTGCCAAATGTATTGAGTCCAAAGAAGGATGGTGGATAGAGAATGTGTACAGAATCGAGGGATATAAACAAAATCACCATCATATATAGATTTCCTTTACCCAAGATGGATGACTTGATGGATTGCTTGAGTGGAGAAAATTGTTTTTCGAAAATTGATTTAAAGAGTGAATATCACTAGATACAGATGAGGGAAGGTGATGAATGGAAGACAACATTCAAAACACATGAAGGATTGTATGAATGTCTTGTCATGCCATTTGGCTTGACAAATTCTCTAAGTACTTTTATGAGATTGATGAACAAAGTCTTGAAATATTTCATTGGTAAGTTTGTAATCATGTATCTTGATGATATACTGATCTTCAATGAGACTGAGGAAGAACACTTGAGACATTTGACTTCAGTAATGAGGAGGTTGTATCAAGAGAAGTTGTTGATAAATCTGAAGAAGTTGTCTTTCATGAAGATAGAAATCATTTATTTTGGGTTTGTGATCTCTTTGAATGAATTGAAGACGGATCTGGAGAAGGTAAAATCAATCAAAGAATGGTCATTGCCAAGGAATATCTTTGAAGTCATAAGATTCCATGGATTATCTAGTTTTTATAGGAAATTCATCAGGAATTTTAGTGGGATTTGTACGCCAATGATGGATACAGTCAAGAAGAGACATAAGTATTTTCATTGAACAAAGGAAGTAGAGACAATTTTCAAGTTGTTAAAGGAGAAGGTAACTTGTTAGGGTCCTAACCCGCACATAGGTAGATTAATATATTCGAATGTAATAAAGGTCAATATTAATAAGGCCTTTCAATAAAATAGAATAAGGCAAATGTAAGAAGACCTAATAGAAGCTTCCGCTTCTAGAAGGATCTTCCTCTATAGACATTTTGTATAAATAAGGGTCGAGGGTGTGAAAACCCTAGCTTGGAGATTATTGTAACAGAGCGTTGCTCGATTGGAGGTTTCCCCCTTGAAGAGGCTTGTGAACATTGCTTTCTGAATCAAAGTGTTATTTCTATTGTTGTTCTTAGATCATTTCTGTGTTATTGTGGAGATTATGCTGGATATTTTACTGTTATTCTGCCATTTCTAGCATTTTATTTATGTTTTGCATATTTTATATATCTGGTATCTTGCAAGTGGTATCAGAGCACTTTCCTTGGCAGAAATTGTGGGAATTTATTTTCAGGGTAGAGAGGTATTCCGACATATTTAAACCACAGAGATCTATCATTACGCGCATAAACCCACGGTTGAGGGATTCATACACGCAGGAAATACAAGTGGTTCTTAAGCGCACATATGTTGGCCACCCTTGTAACCCCTGTTGGTACCCCTTCGAGTGGTAGCGCATCAGAAAAAAATGGTGTACAGATCAGCCTAGATTTCCTAAAGCCCTCTTTAGATAAACCTATCAGACATCGGACTGCTATAGTGTCACCGAGAACGGCACTCGGGAAGATACTCTCTAGTACCTAGGTAGTTGGGTAGTACGGCTAAGGGTATGGTCTATCCTTCTTAGTTAGTGCCCTAAGATATTGGGCCGAGTACTACTACTGGACTCCACATGTATATCAGAGAGATATAGCACAGGGCAAACCCTTGTTTGTAGAACCCTTGAATACCTAACCCTTGGGGGACAGAAACATAAACGAATTAAAAACAGACTAGATCTATTGTCGCGCAACTATGTTCGGGTTGTCAAGTAAATACACATTTATTTCTGGTTAAACATTTGGGGATTTCATCACTGCAGTATTCTTCAGACCGGAGTATAACTCTGCAGGTGAAAAAAAAAAAAAGTCAGGAAATTTTTTCACCATTATTTGAGACCTATTCCATTGGATTCATCTCTCTGCCCTTATCACTTTCATCCATATCATTTTTAGACAAAATTTATGACCCCACCCACCCCTTTTCAGTTCACCCATCCTCATGGCCCATACCTGTAGCCAAGACCTAGAAGCTCACTTCAACACCATGCAATCCGGTTTCCTAGAAACCCAAAAAGAAGTAAAACAACTCAGTGCTACTATTCCCTCCATCGATTCGTCCATCAATGCTACCATAAATACAACCATGCAGTCCTTAATGGAGGAAGTCAAACAAGAACTTACCACCCAGCTTGAATCTGTCTTTGCAACACTATGCACCAAATTGAAGATCCCTATAGATGACCATTTCTCTGAAGCACATCCAAAGAATGAAGGAGAAACTTCCTCCCATTCCCATACCTTTCAGTCCCATCACTTTCAACGTGACATACACCTTCCGTGGGTGGACATGACCAAATTTGATGGCTCGGACCCCACTGGTTGGGTAACCCAAATGGAACATTATTTCTCTTTATATGGCATTACCGATGACTTGGCCAAACTTCGTTATGGTGTTCTCCATTTAGATCAAGAATGTTGGCAATGGTGGCAATGGAGAAAAACTTCTCGTCAAGAGTATATTGCTTGGACCCAATTTGTGACTGAGCTTTATGAAAGCTTTGACACGGACACCAACCATTTGGATCGTTTGACAAAGTTGAAGCAATATGGAATAGTAGAAGACTTCATAGATGCCTTTGAACGCCTGGCTTTTCGAACAAAGGGCATGACTGATGCTTTCTTTCGAGAGTGTTTTGTTAGTGGCCTCAAGGAGGATATTCGGGCCCATGTCCTCATGGCTCGACCCTCGACTTTGGTGGAGGCTACTAAAAGAGCTAAAGAATCAAAACAAGTGGTATCATCTCAAAATCGAAAACCCTCCTTTATCCCTCGCCCTAAACCCGTCACTCCCACTACTCCCTTTGCCCCATTAAAAATCCAAAAATTGACCAAGGCTGAAATGGATGGATGCCAACTCAAAGGCCTTTGTTATAATTGTGATGACAAATATTTCCCGGGCCACAAGTGTAAGGAACAAAAGTTTTTTATGGCCATCTCTGAGGAAATTTCAAAAGAGGATGTTGAAACTCCCCTTGTGTCTGAGTCACCTGAAATCACTGACATAACCCCTCCCTCAGACCCTCCTGAAGTAGAACCCGACATTTCCCTCAATGCTCTCACTGGTTTTTCCACTCCCCAAACCCTCAAGTTAATTGGTTACATCAAGCATCGAAAGGTCATCATTCTGGTTGATAGTGGAAGACCCATAATTTTATTCATCGTCACATTGCCCAAGAAACTCATTGCTACATCCATGTTGTCAATAATTTCCAAATCATGATTGCCAATGGTGGTTCCATGAAATGTGGAGGGCGCTGTGAAAATGTGTGTCTCCAAATCGGTGACTACCACCTAAAATACCATATGTTTGCTATCGACATGGGTGGTTGTGACATTGTGTTGGGTGTCGACTGGCTAAGAACTTTGGGTCCCATTCTCATGGATTTTAAGGCATTAACCATGCAATTCGACCAGGAAGGCCACCAATATAAATTCCAGGGCA
>ML778850.1:165041-186586 GCA_009831015.1 Picea engelmannii | reverse complement strand
GGGGGGGGGGGTGAATCAGTTGTATGTGAGCTTAAACAATTTTGAATATGTTAAAACATTACTAATCTTTCTTCATATGTCATCAACAATATACAGCATATGGATATTAAAAGTAGAGTTCATCAGTCACACATAAAACACACACAGAGATAGATTTTCACGAGGAAACCCATAAAGGGAGAAAACCTCTTCTTCTTTGAAATGATAGGCAGTCTTTTTCTGTTATGTACATCATTTACAATTGAGCTACCTTCACGATTCAGTCTCATTCAGTCTCATTCATATTCTTTTATACAAGCTACCTTGACGATTCCACTTCCCCTTCCAATCGGTAATTCGGGGACATCTGTCTTGGCAACTGAAACGCTAACTTATTTGTCATCATCAGTCTGTTTCTCTTAACTAATTCATAACTGAAGCATTAATGTGTGAGGAAGAACAGCAACCCTCTGATCACTACTTGATCCAACGGTTCAGATCAAATCGGGATTTCACTCATCGCGATTTCAGCATCTGCGATGTCAAAAATCACAAGTCCTCCCGACTCGCGATTCTCCGATTCCTGATGGCTCCTTTCATACACTAGCCCTTCTGAGCTTAGCTCCCGGTCAACGTGACCTTCACTCCGTGACCACAACCTTATGTCTCTCTATCGGGATTTCGGCGTTCTTCATGTTTACTGTTCTTTGCATTATGAAATCCCGATCCCCGAAACTCCGATGGGGAGAATCAACGGTCCAGATGCATTTTGGATTCAACGGTTATGATTGAATCGCAAAATCACACATCACGATTTCAGGTTTCTCGTTGTCAAGATATTTTGACATTGCAAAGTGTCGATTCCCGATCCCCAATATTCCATGCAGAGATTCAACGGTCCAGATCACTTCTAGCTCGACGACTCAGATTACATCACAAAATCGCTTATCAAGATTTTGGAGTTTCTGTTGCAGTGTGTTCTTGACATATCAAAGTCCCGATCATCGATGCCTCTGCTGATGTCACACGTGGTTTGACACGTGTTAGATCCTGCCACGTGTCACTCTGATTCGTGAATTGCATGTGCCTGAAGTGTTAGATCTGCCTGACACCTGTCATTCCCTGGTTGTGCCACGTGTCCCTGGGTGACGTGGTCTACCATCGTGAGTTGGATCAACAGTCTAGATCTCATGTTGATCTGACGGTGCAGATTCAGTCAGGATTTCGCATATTGTGAAATCGGGCTTTTCGATGCATTGTATTCTTTTCATATTGAAACCTCAATCCCCGAAACTCCAATGAAGCCTCCTGTCTACAAGTGGATGGTCCCGATCTCTGCTTGATTTAACAGCTGCAATCAAATCACGAAATCACATATCGCGATTTCAGGGTTTTCGTTGTCGAGTGAACTGGACATTTCAAAGTCCCGATCCCCGAATCTCCGATGACTTATCTCCCTCACAACTTCTGCAAATCGGACGGTAGGTGACCTTTCGGGAAACTTGAATGGGATCCAAGGGTCACTGGATCGTTGTCTTCCTTCTTCTCTACAAACTCTTGTTGCGCGTGTTTTCTTCAATGTTGTTCCTCCTGAGATTTTTACGTCTGAATCCCCAAGGGGTTTTATCCTTCATATCCTGCCATCTCCATTGTTGCCATCAATGACAACAACCATCAACACGCATTCATTTCTTGTTCAATATTTGCCAACAATTAGTTCCCATCGCATGGAAAAGCTACTCAAAAAAGCTCATTCTGGTGTCATTGCCCAACTCCATGCCATTCAAGCAACAGAAACACCCTCGGTGCCGCATGACCTCCAAGCTCTCTTTTTTAAACATCAAATGGTATTTTCCACTCCCCAAGACCTCCCCCCTTCCCGCGGTGTTCATGATAATTCCATTCCCCTTGTACCCAGAAGCCTTCCTCACAATATCCGTCCATATCGCCACCCCTTCTCACAAAAAAATAAAGTTGAGAAAATGGTCCAGGAACTCCTTAATGCAGGTGTTATCTTCCCTAGTACGAGCCCTTACTCTTCTCCTATAGTCATAGTCCTGAAGAAAGAAGTTTATTAGACAATGTGTCCTAACTTCCGTGCCCTCAACAAACTGACCATTAAAGACAAATTTCCCATTCCAGTCATTGATGACCTCCTGGATGAATTGAGTGGCGCCCAATTTTTTACTAAACTTGATCTTCGCTCGAGCTATCACCAGATACATATGAAAGAGGTAGACATTCCCAAGACGGCCTTTCACACTCATGAAGGCCACTATGAGTTTTTGGTCATGCCCTTTGGCTTGTGTAATGCTCCCTCCACCTTCCAAAGCCTCATGAAACATGTCTTCCTTCCCTTTCTCTGTCATTTTGTCTTAGTTTTCTTTGATGATATCCTCATCTATAGAAAAACCTGGACCGACCATCTTACTCATGTGGATCAAGTTCTCCATCTCCTCTCCCAGCACCAACTTTTCCTAAAACGGTCTAAATGTGCTTTTGGTGCCTTAGAAGTAGAATACTTGGGTCATCTGGTTGGCAAGGATGGTGTCAGGGTGGATCCAAAAAATATTGAAGCTATGAAAGATTGGCCACACCCAAAGACTCTCAAAAGCTTGCGTGGATTTTTGGGCTTAATAGGGTATTATCACAAGTTTGTTAAGAACTATGGAAAGATTGCAGCCCCTCTCACTGCTCTCCTCAAAAAGAAATCTTTCACTTGGACTCCAGTCATTGCTCAAGATTTTCAAACCTTGAAGACGGCCATGTGCACCACTCTGGTTCTAGCCCTTCCTGATTTCACAAAGACCTTTGTGTTGGAATGTGATGCCCCAGGGAAAGGAATCGACGATGTCCTTATGCAAGAGGGTCGACCTTTGGCCTTCACCAACAAGAAACTATCTGAAAGGAATCTGGGCAAACCCATTTATGAAAAGGAAATGTTGGTTATTCTGCATGTCGTTGAGCTGTGGTGCCCTTATCTCTTGGGGAAACACTTCCAAATCAAGACCGACCATCAAAGCCTCAAGTACTTTCTGGAACAACGCATTTCCTCCCAGGAGCAACAAAAATGGGTGACTAAGCTCTTTGGTTATGATTATGAGATCATTTACAAGAAGGGAAAAGACAATGTAGTGGTGGATGAACTGTCCCAAAAATATGAAGAAGAAGGATCCCTTTTTTCTCTTTCCTTCATTGTATTCGATTGGCTCCAAGCTATGTGACAGGAATGGCTTCATGACCCCAAAAGTTCGCATCTGATCTAGCAATTGCAGAGCAAGGCTCCAGCTCCCCCAGGGTACTCTTGGATACAGGATGAGCTTTGATACAAAGGCCGTTGTATTTAAGTAAACAATCAAAGCTTAAATCCACGGTACTTTCTGAGCTTCATGCTACACCCACAGCAGGGCACTTAGGGTTCACCAAAACATATGACAGAGCCAAACGTTCTTTTTTCTAGGATGGTATGAAACAGGACATCCGTAATTTTGTAGTTGAATGTGAGGTGTGTCAATGCAACAAGGGAGAAACAGTCAAATCTCCCAGCACACTACAACCGCTTTCGATTCCACTGGCTATTTGGAAGGATATCTCTATGGACTTTATTACCGGCTTACCCAAATCAAGGAATAAATCAGTCATAATGGTGGTTGTGGATCGCCTTTCCAAGTATTCTCATTTTTGTGCTCTTCAACACCCATTTATTGCATCCACGGTGGCTCAACTTTTCATGGACCAGGTCTTCAATCTTCATGGCATGCCGCACTCTATTGTTTCTGATCATGACCCAACTTTCACAAGTAATTTTTGGCAAGAACTGTTTAAGCTCCAGGGAACCCAATTTCATCTCAACACAGCTTATCATCCCCAGACTGATGGTCAAATGGAAGTTGTCAATAAGTGTTTGGAAAAATATCTGAGGTGTTTTGCTTCTGAAAAACAACATCAGTGGGTTCAATCGCTACCCCTAGCCGAATGGTGGTACAACACTTTCTACCATACATCTACTCGCATGACTCCTTTTGAATCAGTATATGGACAGAAGCCACCTTCAGTTCTCTCATACTTAGCGGGTACCTCGAAGGTCCAGGCGGTTGACCAAACACTTGCAGTTTGAGAGGATATTCTTCGTACCCTTAAAGAGAACTTGGTCATGGCACAAAATCACATGAAGCAACAAGCAGATCAAGGTCGCTCTGAACGTCAATTTGCAGAAGGGGATCAGGTGTTTCTGCAACTGCAACCATACAAGAAAACTTCCCTTAAGGCCAAGCATTGTCAATAGCTAGCACCCAAATTTTCATGGTCTTTATACAGTTCTCAAATGTGTGGGACAAGTCACATGTCAGTTAGCTCTGCCCAGTCAGTCGAAGCTACATCTAGTTTTCCACGTTTCATGCTTAAAGAAGGTGATTGGAACTCATTGTCAAATTCAAACCAACCTTCCTGAGTTAGCTAAAGAAGGATCCATTTGGCTACAGCCAGAAGCAGTTTTGGACCAGCGTGAGCATCGCCTACGTCAACAAACCATCAAGGAAGTGCTAGTCCAATGGAAAGATATGAATCCAGCAGATGCCACTTGGGAACCATCTACCATTCTGCAGCAGTTTCCTCATCTCAAGCCTTGACGACAAGGTCGTTTTTAAGGGGGCGGACATGTTAGGGTCCTAACCTGCACATAGGTAGATTAATATATTCAGATGTAATAAAGGTCAATATTAATAAGGCCTTTCAATAAAATAGAATAAGGCAGATGTAAGAAGACCTAATAGAAGCTTCTGCTTCTAGAAGGATCTTCCTCTAGATGCTTCTCTTGATAGACATTTTGTATAAATAAGGGTCGAGGGTGTGAAAACCCTAGCTTGGAGATTATTGTAACAGAGCATTGCTCGATTGGAGCTTGCCCCCTCGAAGAGGCCTGTGAACATTGCTTTCTGAATCAAAGTGTTATTTCTATTGTTGTTCTTATATCATTTATGTGCTATTGTGGAGATTATGCTGGATATTTTACTGTTATTCTGCCATTTCTAGCATTTTATTTCTATTATGCATATTTTATATATCTAGTCTATTGCATAACTGGACAACCAGTTCTGGTCCTACCAGATTTCAGTAAAACATTTCAAGTGAGATGTGACGCAAGTAGATTTGTGATTGGAGCAGTCTTGAGTCAGGACAATAGACCGGTTGCATACTTCAGTGAGAAGCGGAATGAGACCAAAGGGAGATACTCCACGTATGATAAAGAGTTCTATGCAGTAATTCAATCCTTGAAGAAGTGGAGGCACTACCTAGTTTCAAAGGATTTTTTTTTGTATAGCGACAACCAGGAATTACAGTTTATAAACATACAGGAAAAACTGAACCAGAGACACGCAAAATGGGTTGAGTTTATGCAAAACTTTACTTTTGTTATGAAGCACATTTTTGGAAATGCTAACAAGGTTGTTGATGCATTGAGCAGGAGATGTTTGATTCTGCAGGAGTTTTGAGTGAAGACTTTAGGTTTTGAACACCTAAAGGAGATGTATAGAGATGATTTAGATTTCAAAGATGCTTATGAAGCATGTGATAATCTTGTTCTGAGAGAAAGAAGCCAGTTAACTGAATATTTGATTCAGGATGGACTGTTGTTCAAAGGAAATCAGTTGTGTATTCCAAAGTGTTCTATGAGGGAAAACCTTTTGAAGGAAAAACATAGAGGGGGATTGGTTGGACATTTCGGCCATGGAAAAACATTTGCGCAACTAAACAGTTCATACTATTGGCCAGGAATGTGGACATATGTCAGGAAATTTTTCAACAGATGTAGAATCTACCCACATGCAAAGGAGAAAAGACAGAATATTGGATTGTATCAACCATTTCCAATACCAGAGAGGTTGTGGGATGCGGTAAGCATGGATTTTGTGTTGGGATTGCCAAGAACACAAAGAGGATGTGATTCCATATTTGTGGTAGTCGATATATTTTCCAAAATGGCACATTTCATTCCATGCTAGAAAACCAGTGATGAAACACACATTGCAAACATGTTTTTCAAAGAAGTTGTTCGACTTCATGGATTGCCTAGGAGTATTGTTTCAGACAAAGATAGCAAATTTTTTGGTCATTTATGGAGGACACTATGAAAGAATATAGGTACGGATTTATCCTTTAGCTCATCATATCACCCTCAAACGGATGGACAGACTGAGTTAATAAATCGAAGTTTGGGGAATTTATTGAGGAGCCTGTTCACTAAACACTATAGTCAGTGGGATTAGATTATGCCGCAAGCGGAATTTGCATACAATGATTCACCTAACAGGAGCACAAGAAAGAGTCCATTCCAAATACTGTATGGAATGCAACCAAGAGGAGTATCTGAGTTGAGAGACTTAGAGCAGGGTGATTTCAGGAGTGTTGGAGTGGAATATTTTGTGGGCATATCACCCATATTCAACGTAGCAGACCTATATCCTTACAGAGAAGATGAAGCAGGAGGAGAAAAAGACCAAAAGGAAATTCAGTGGGTAAATCAAATGCGTGTAGTAGAAAGACGGTAGATGGGGAAGATTATTGATCAAAGAGCTAGCAAGAATATCCAAAGGAAAAAATATTTTGAATACTTGGTAAGGTGGAAAGGACACCCAATCGAGGATGCCATTTAGGAAAGTGAAGTCGATATTCAGAGACATGAACAGATGGTGCAAGAGCTCATGGACATGATTCCATGAATTTTTCATCCAGAGGAGAATGATGCGGGAGCATCGCCAACAAAATGCAAGTGGAGGATAGTTTGATACACCAACGTGCATTTTGAAAGAATTTTGAATTTCAAAAGTTGGCAAATTTGTAATATCTGGAAAATATGTATTTTCTTTAATGATTTGGGGAATTGTAGTACATATCTAGAGCATTCGTTCTTATATGTCTATTGCGGACATTTATTGTAATTAATGTTAAGTAGATGGTAGTCTTTAATTTGATAAGATAGCTTAGATTAGTAGGAGGGAAAAACTCAAGAAGACTCCCTCGTATGAGGATTTTGTAAGATTATTATCATTGTAATTGTTGGAGAGAAAGAAGAGATAGTTGTAGAGGAGTAGAAGAGAAGATTGTATGAATAGAGAGTTGTTGTTGTTGAAAACCATGTACAGATAACTTGCATTAATATAAGAATTCTTTAATCCAATTGTATGATGTATTATGGTTGGTGTGTGCCTCAAATGGATGGTATGTTTATAGTTTATTTACAGTCTCTATTATGTATGTGTTTTATGCTATGTGGATGTGATTTCATGTTGAATGTATAAGTCTGTGAGAGGAGTGTAAGTTTTAATTGTTTCTTTTCTTGAGAATTCCTACAAGAAGTGCAGTGGAAGTCCACAAGGCGTGCGTCGACAAATTCTGATTTTACCTCAGAAATCTCAGGAGAGATATTGTTGAATTTGTACTCGCAGGAGTGCAAGAGTAGCATAGAGCCACGCAAGGTGTGCGTAGGCAAGGTTGAGTCTTGGACTTGTCCAAAACAAGTGAGTGGTTGAATAACTTATGTCACAAGGAGTGTGCAGAGTTTAGAGCCCCAGATAACCAGAGGTTATCGTGAAAACCGCAAGGAGTGCGAGAAGGATTCCTTAGAATATCGGAGTTTGCAGCAAGAATCAAGCTCAGGAAGGATAGAGATGTGGAAGATTCCAAAAGGAAGGAAGAGGGTTGAATTCACCTTGTGGAATTAAGCTCAGAAGGGTTGATGTCAAGATATTTGGCAAGGAGCCATCAAGAATCTCAAAGGATGGTAGAGATCCCTGGAGGAGAAAAGTGTTGAAAGTTGTGTGTCGTTAGATCCACTAAAGTTGTGAGGAAGATAAGAGCCAAAAGTCATATAACACTTCAAATCCCAGGAGGAATAGTTTGAGTCGTCGATCTGAGAGAATATCTGATCGTTGATCCCTTCATTGGGAAGGAGATTTCGGAAGTCGGAAGAAAGGAGGGAGCCACTTTCCAAAACCCGGGATCGAAAAAGTTCCGAAGTGCGCAGTGGATATCTAGACCATTGGATCGAGGGAGTTTATGGACCATCGATCTAACATGAGCGAGATTTCAAAGATCGGGGATCGAGAAAAAAAGGGGACAGCTGTCTATCGATCTTGCAAAGCGCAAAGTCCCGAAATGCTCGTATTTTGGACCCCGGGTTATGGTCGTAGGTCACATCGACAGAGGTCAAAGGAGAGGATCTAGCACTCACTAGGCTCCTAGTTCAAAGTTCGAGAGTCGGGAGAGTCGGGAGTGACTCACAGCAAACACTTGAGGTCCCGAAACCATGAAGCACCTTTTGGATAGGCGTGTGCTCACATCCGGTGGTCATGTGGAGGGGGCTTGCACCTGGTGCTAATTCATGTAGGAGGAGTTTCATAAGGACCTATGGATTTGTTTCATGTAGGTTCCAGTAGGGAACCGAAGAGCTACTTCAGCTCAGTAATTTTGAAGATCCATTGACCGGGAGGTCGGTAGACCCCGCTGAGGTGGGGGCAGTTCATCAACACGCCGGAGCATGATGAGTCGGATCCTGGGACTCCACATGACTCTGGAGATGAACGTACTGTAGATGGAGAGGAATATATTCATGGAGTAGCACGAATTAAAAGCATTGGATCACTAGATCTCACCTTTCTAAGTGATGACACATGTGTTATGATCAAGATTCAGAAGATTGCAAGTATTTGTTAATTAATTTATTCATTTTTATCATGAAATTGAAATGGACATTTGTTGAGATTATTATAAATTAATGGATGACACGTTTTTGTAGGAAACAATGTTTTCTACATAAAATTGAATGACAAAGCATTGGATCTGTTTGGCCCCACCATTTGCACACGGTGGAATGGCCAAGATAGTGAAAAGAAACATGAATTGATAGGCCACATGGTAAACTTGTTCGGCAATACGTTCAACAAGAAAGTGGTTACAAAGTTAGTCGGTGAGAATTTAAAATATACCAGCTCCCAATATAGAGAAAAATTGCAATTAGACCTCAAGCATGAGCACCCTCCCATGGTTCCAGAGAAAGACTGGAAGGCCCTGATAGAGGATGCAAAGGAGAACTTGTTTAAAAAACAAGGAAGACATCCACGACCTGGTAAAGAAAGGTACAACACATGTCATCTTCTTAGTGAAATATTCTCATTTATGTTTTTCTTTCTTGTTTTAAGTAACAATTATGATATCTAATGTTTTTCAAAAATTCCATATATAGGCCACTTGACACCTCCAAAGAAACCAAGGCTAGAATGGAAAAGCATGGGAAGCATAAACTAGGCCAGGGTGGCTATGGAAAACTAAAAGCTCAAATCGTAAGTGTTATCACATATGTTGGTTTGGGGGTGTTTTTTCCCTTCTGGATGGACACCATGGAAAAAGAAATGACAGAGGCAGACTAAAAACCCACTTTTCCTAAGTTTTGTGATCAGGCACATCATTTGTAAAGTACGCGTGGGTCTGAGCGACTAAGATCTGTGTGCTCAGATCTACAGTGCAGGTTCCATTCTGGACCCCCCATCATTCTTCCTTTAATGGAAGGGGGGGTCTGATATGGCGATTACCCGGTGTGAAGATCTGGGTGGCTAGGATCTACACACCCATATCTACGGCCTAAGTCCCNCCCTTTGCCTTTCTTCCTTTAATGGAGGAGAGGGGCGGGGGGGGGGTCCAATATGAGTGGTTGGAATGCGATCCCCCTGCTATCATGGCAACCCCTCTTAATGTTGGGCCCACCCCACTTAAACCTCTTACCACTTTTCGTTTACCACTCCTGCCTCCTGCTAATAGTTGTCTCCCACTCCGTCTCTCACCTCCCCCATCGCATCCTCCACTTCCAAATTACCCCATCATAAAGACATGTTTCCCCCCTTAACCAATCATGTGCCACCGCATTTCTCCTTTGTTGCCACATCCTATTCTTGCCTCATGTCACCGCAAAACTCCTTGCCAACCCCCGAGTCTCCTCCACCTAGCCCCACATGGCCTCTTTTCATTTTGTCTCCACACCGAGCCTATCAAATCGCCCCTTCCTAGTCATCGCCCATTCATTGCTTTGTGTCATGTGCTCCAGTCATCACAACGGACTCCATGTCTTACAGGTGCAGATTTGACCGTGGCCTTACCTGATCCTGATGAAGCAGTTGATGGTGGTTGGACATCACTTCCACCATAAATGGAAAGTCTAGAGAAGGACTGGAATCTTGTCAAGTCATTTACAGGTCCTTTCAGGAATGCCATTGTGTCTGACTGAAGTGCACGACTATCCAAAGACTACATGCACAGTCTGTCAGTAAACATGCAGACCTATTGTCTTCAATGCGCTGACTCAAACTTGTTGCTATGTTTTTTCTCTGAGTATATAGAGTTTTTTCTCACATTGTTTTAGTATCGATGGTAGAGCTAGGCTCCCAATTGTAAATTTTTGGCTAGACCTTTGTTTCTTTGGTTATGTATGATATTTTGAGACTTATTTTTTAATGACAGTCATATTCTTTCATTTCTCTATAACTCATGTGTTAGAACACCCGATCATGGATAATCCAGTCGAGAGTATTTTTGTTGTTGTGATGGAGGTTTGATCATAGTTGCACAACAACTATTTTTAACCATCGTTTCATGTTACCTTTCTTCTTTCTACACCAAGTAGCTCGGGCATGGAGGATCTAGTCGAGTTGTTATTGTAGCGTCATGATGAAGGTTTGATCACCTTGTTGTTATAGTTGTGACCTTTTCGAGTCATATCCTGGTGTCTGAAGCTCTGGTTCAGGCTGATCTTTCACTTGGATATTTTCTTATTTTTTGTTCACTTAATCACCCTTTACTTCTCTTACTGACTGAAGTTAGATTGAGACCTCACCTGTTCATGTGTTTCTTGGTCCGGTTTTCTTAGTTAAAATGATATGGTTCTGAGTTTACTTCTATTCGGTCACCCTTTATAAAACCAACCTATGACATAAAACACTAATGGGTATCAGGCTTACTCTTGTTGCAATCCAGGAGTGACTTCTAGTGCTAACATTTCTAGTGTCGTTGTCAAGGACAAAGTTGAATATTTTCCCCGGGATTGAACGACATTGAGCCTCTGATCCTGAAGGTGCATCAAGCTTCAAATCCCTACAAGATTTCTACCATGCACCTAGAAACTCCATTGTGACGAATCCACTATGGTGAACCTACTATTTTAGTTGTGGCTTCCAGAGGCAGGCATATGAGGTCTACCCCTCAGTTGCCCTTGAAAACACTTGAAGCAAATCCAGATAATCTTATCAGAAAGGGAAATACCCTCGGAGAAGTAACTTCTACTGTTGAACCAGGTATTTATGATAGTTCTCATTTCCCTTGTTAGAGACTCCAATATCTGCTTCTCAGTTTCTTATCAAGCCTTTTGTTGTAGTTTCTCATTTTTTAAATTTTGCGAGTGTTCCTGCTGAGTTTTATCCTCCTAGTCTTAGATTAGAAAGAGAGATATTTTTCACTCCTATCTCCCCTGACGTTGCAGCCTATCCTAGACCCAGAAATTCAGGAGATTTTCCCACCCCGAGATTTACCATCCCTTCTCCTACTACTATTGTTGTCGGTGTGTGTACACCAACCTCTGTTCCCCTAAGCCTTATAGCCTTTTCTTCAAATCCTTTGTTGTTTTATTTCCCTCTTGCAAGCTCTATTCCAGTACCACCAGGTCTCCCCCTTCTCCTCCTAATTGTCCTCCAAATGATATCCCTATGGCAGGAGCTCATCCCCCTATAAACAGAATGGATTCCATAGTGGTTGCAAGGTATGCCCCTCTAGTCCTACCTCAGCCAATGAATCCTCTCCCTGTTGGAGACTACTTGAAGTATATGCCCAAATTCACTGGAGAGGAGGACATAACTGTTGAAGAGCACCTTGTTGTCTTCTACAATTACACAGACAACCTAAACATTGAAAACGAAGATGTCTGGATGAGAGTCTTTGTCCAAAGTCTTGATGGTGAGGTGAGGAAATGGTTCAGGGGACTAACCCCTATATCTATTGTCGGGATTAAAGCTCTAGATAATTCCTTCTTGAGACAGTGGGGAGATAAAAAAATATTTCATGTATTATATGACAGAGTTTGGGTCCTTGAAGAGAGAGGAAGGATATTATGTATCTGACTTCTCCAAAATATTCAATAAAATGTATAATAGGATCCCTGCTGAGATAAAACATTTAGAAGCCTCCGCCACAATCACTTATGCTAGTGCTTTTGACCCTGATTTCTGCCTCCTGCTCAGAGAAAGAAGAGTTGTTTCCTTGGCTAACATGCAAGATGCAGCCCTGGAAGTAGAATCCAATGTGCTGGCAGTTAATAGGCTCAGAAGAAAATCTGACAGAGACAAGGAAAAAGGGAGATATGAGGCCTCAACCTCGGGTTCTTCTACAGCTCACCCTCAAGTAGATGAATTGACCAATATGGTAAAGTCTCTATCTACAGAGATGGAGAAAATTTAAATGGAGGGGAAACAAACATACAGAAATCCTCAAAATGTTGACAATAGAGGCAACTTCAGGAGGTCGAACAACAATGTTCCTTAGGTTATGCCAAGGGAACCCAAGAACAGAGATAGAGAGGACCATAGTATCTAATCTCCCCTGCAAAATAACCTTGTTGTTGATGAAGAGAGGGAAGAAGAAGAGATTGACCCCGAAATTCATTGTATTGGAGACACCTCCCCTTTTCACCATTTAACTCAATATGCCTACAAGGATTCTCTCATGAAAAATCAAATAAATGAGTTGAGTAAGGGGGAGAAAGCCAATAATAGCAGTCCCAACAAATACAACCTCAGGTCAAAGAAGAAATAAGGGAATTCTGACATCCCTGATCAGCCTCTCATAGCAGAGAAACCTGATAATCATGCAGCAGATACTGTCGAGGAAAAGAAAGCTCAGAATTTATCGCCAATAGCCAAAGACCCTATCCCAGAGTTGAGGTAAATCCCTAAGCCTTCTTCCGCCTTTAACTTTGAGCATGAAATTTAGAAAATCAGGATTCATGTCCCCCTTTCGGAGCGCTTTAAACATGAAGATTTCAAAAGGTCCCTCTCTAAATTGTTGCAGCTTGAGACACCTCAGCTTCCCTCAGACTCAGTGAACCTTCAAGATGAAAATCCAACAGTCATCTTAGGCCCTATGGTAGAATATAGAGATGATTCATCCCCTCCCTTCTACACATCCCTAAACATACATGATAAGGTGCTACATAATTTTCTGATAGATTCAGGGGCTTCCCATAACCTCATGCCCAAAATAGTCATGGAAGAGATTGGACTGGAAGTCACAAAGGCCTATCATGACTTGTACTCTTTCGATTCAAGGAGGGTGCAATGCCTTGGAGTCATCAAAGATATGGTGGTAACCTTGTTTCAGTTGCCCATGAAAAGTGTGGTCATGGACATTGTGGTAGCTGGTGTGCCCCCTAAGTTCGATATCCCATTGTCAAGATCTTGGATAAAAAGACTTGGGGGTACAAATGGACCTCACATATGCTACCATTCCGGTATTTGGAGGGGAGCACAGAAGATTGTATAGAGAAGCTCAGTTGGCCTATATTGTCAGTGATGAAGGAGACCCCACCAATCATCCCATATTTTCCCTTGATACTGATTTGGGATCCATCTTGTTGCAACTCACCAATACCCCTGAAGCTCCTCTTCAAATCAGAAAGCAGCCCATTTCCCCTATGAAGTCTCTCCCTCAAGTGCTTCTATTTGAAAAATGTTCTTTGATGGGGCTTCTTCCAGAGATGGTGCTGGCGCTGGGGTATTTTTTGTTTCCCCTGCTTAGGAAACCATATCTCTGTCATACAAATTAGAGTTTGAAGCTACCAATAATGTGGCAGAGTATGAAGCTCTTCTTTTATGCTTAAGGGTTTCAAAGGACATGGGGATTAAAGAGATATATGTGTTTGGATATGCTGAGTTGATTATCCAGCAGATCAAAAATGTTTATCAGAATAGACATCCGCGACTTAGGAACTACAGAAATGATGCCTGGGACCTCATTGACAGTTTTTTCCTAGCTTTCAATATATCATTTGTTCCAAGAGGAGAAAATTGTGTGGCCAATTCTCTAGATATCTCAGCAAGTAATTCCAGAGTCCCTCTGCCACCTAAGCTTAGATATGATGTAGAAGTAAAGTACAGGCCCTCCATACCTGACAATATCAAGCATTGGAAGGTTTTTGAGGATGATCTTGAAATAAAAATATCCCTGGAGACAGTAGAGGAGTTTTTAGCATTGCACATTGATCAATACCTTGCTTCTGAATCTGATCATGACGCTGGTATTTTTTTGAACAAGATTGTTGATCATCATATTGTTTAGTTGTCTAGAAATCATATTCCCAAAGGACTAGTTCCTTTGGAAAGGATATTTGACAACAATGATGTGGCAGTAATGGATAAAATCCCAAATGATAATGTTGATGTAAGTGAGTGCAACATTGGCACAGAGAAGGATCCAAGGTTTATCAAATTGTCAAGCAGCTTGACAAGAGAGAAGAGGATCGAGTATGCTAAGTTTTTAAGGGAATTTGTTGATATATTTGCTTGGACCTATGAAGACCTCAAAACTTATGACACAATTGTCATTGAGCATAAGATCCCACTGATGAAGGAGGCTAAGCCATTTAGGCAAAATCTAAGACAGATTAATCCTATGTTGTTGCCTATCATGGAGAAAGAGGTAAAGAAGTTGTTGGATGCTCAAATCATTGTCCCTTTGAGATATTCTAAATGGGTGGCCAATCTAGTCCCAGAGAGAAAGACAAGTGGAGAGATCAGACTCTATGTTGATTTCATAAATTTGAATAAGAGCTCAAAGAAGGACAACTACCCCTTACCAAATATGGAACATATATTACAAAGGGTAACTGGCTCATCAAGGATATCGATGATTGATGGATTTTCTGGCTACAATCAGATATCATTCATGCCTAAGGACAGAGAAAAGACAGCCTTCACCACTCCCTGGGGCACATTTATGTATGCCAAAATGCCTTTTGGATTGATGAATGCAGGAGCAACATTCCAGCGGGCCATGGACATAGCCTTCTTTGGAGAAAAAGATAAATTTGTGGTCATCTATCTAGACAATATAACAATCTTCTCCATATCAGATAAAGAGCACTGCAATCATCTGAGAAAGGTTTTCTTAAAATGCAGAAGGTTTGGTCTTTCCTTAAATCCCGAAAACTATTTGTTTTCCATGAAGGTGGGAAAGTTGTTGGGGCATCTAGTATCTTCTGAGGGAGTGAGAATTCCCAGCAAGGTGGAGGCAATTCAAACCCTACCACTTCCTAGGTCGAGGAAGGAGGTCCAATATTTCCTGAGAAAGATTAACTTTCTAAGGAGGTTTGTTTCAAATTTTGTTGAATTGGTGAAGCATATCACAGCCATGCTCAGGAAGGGGAATGAAGTAAAATGGACTGTTGAACCAAGGAATCCTTTGACCAAATCAAAAAGGCATTGATTGAGGCACCTGTGTTGATAATTCCTAATTATTCTAAGGATTTTCTAATTTTTTTTTCACTTCTCTTGATACAATGGCAGCAGTTTTACTGCAAAAGAACATTGAAGGGCTTAAACAACCTATTTCATTTTTTAGCAGAGCGTTGAGAGATGCAGAGATCAGATATGACATCATGGATAAACAGGCCTATGCCTTAGTGAAATCTCTCAAAGCTTTCAGATTTTATGTTCTACATTCAAAAGTCATTGTGTATGTCCCTTCACCTTCTGTGAAGGACATTCTTATTCAGCTAGACGTAGACAGGAAAAGGAGAAAATGGATTGCCAAAATCCTTGAGTTTGATCTGGAAATAAAGCCCACGAAGACAGTTAAAGGGCAAGGTTTAGCCAAGTTGTTGGTTGAATCTAATTGTAAAGATTTGGGGGTTAACTTCATCAATGTCTACTCAGAAGATCAGCAGGCTGAATTGTCTTATGGCAATCCTCAAGTCACCCCTCCATTGGCAAAATCCACCTGGTATAAATATATTATATATTTTATGCAAAAATTAAAGCCTTCTGATGAAATGGGGAAGAGAAAAGAAAGAGATTTAAATCTCAAAGAAATCATATATTTCCTTATTAATCAGGTATTGTATTAGAAAGACCCTCTAGGAGTGCTTTTGAGGTGTCTAGACCCTCAGGAGGCCCAAAGAATTATGTTTGATTTTCATAGAATCCTATGTGGGGGACATCATTTCTAGAAGACCACAGCCTACAAAATTCTCAGGGTTGGGTACTACTCGCTTACTTTATTCACTGATGTATGCAAAGATATCAGAGCCTGCATCAAATGTCAAAAATTCTTCGAAAAGCAGCATCTCAAATCCTTGCCACTAAATCATGTAGTAGCTTTAGCACCCTTTCAGCAATGGGGGTTGGAATTCATTGGGGAGATACATCCTACTTCAAGTGGTCAACACAGGTGGATCTTAACTACAACAGATTATTTCACCAAATGGATAGAAGTTGTCCCCACCAGGAGTGCTTCACACAAAGTGATCATTGGCTTTCTTGAAGACATGATATCAAGGTTTGGTTTTCCAAGCAGAATTATCACTAATAGTGTTTCATCTTTTAAGTCTAAGCCATTGATCAAATTATGTGAGCAGTTTGGGATTTCATTGATTCACTCCACTCCCTATTATCCCCAAGTTAATGGACTGTCAAAGTCCTCTAACAAAAGCCTGATCAAGCTTATTAAAAGAATGTTAGAAGACAATAAGAAGGCCTAGGATTCAAAGCTAAAATTCTCTCTATGGGTTGATCGAGTGACAACAAAGAGGTCCCTAGGAATATCCCCTTTCCAACTTGTTTATGGGACAGAAGTTGTTTTCCCTTCGCAGCTAGCTTTGCCTGTAGAAAAATTCTTTCAAGACCATCAAGGAAAGCCTAATGATATCATCAGGAGGATTCATCAATTGGTGGAGATCCAGCAGTCGAGAGAGTAGGTGATAGGCAGAGCTCGTGACTCTCAACAAAGGATAAAGCAAGCCTTTGACAGAAAGGAAAGAAAAAAGGATTTCCAGCTGGGAGATCTGGTGCTTAAATGGGATGCACCCATACAAGATAGAGGAAATCATAGCAAATTTGAAGCCCTCTGGATTGGACCCTTCAAAATCTCTGAAGCATTTCTAAATAATACCTACAGGTTGCAGAATTTGGAGGGCGATGAAATTTTTGGTGGCCATGTAAATGGGCATTTTCTGAAGAAGTTCTTTAGTTGAACCGTAGATGGCTCCCATGTTTTTGTAAATGTCATTTTCCTATCTGTTTATTCGACTTTAATAGATGAATCCATACCCCAAAAGCAAAGAACTAAAGCTAAATATGAGTTCTTGGCATCTCACATGGAATAGGCCATCCCCCATGGAGCCTAATGTTATCACATATTTTGGTTTGGGGGTGTTTTTTCCCTTCTGGATGGACACCATGGTGAAATAAATGACAGAGGCGGGCTAAAAACCCACTTTTCCTAAGTTTTGTGATCGGGTGCATCGTTTTTAAAGTACGCATGGGTCTGAGCGACTAAGATCTGTGCACTTGGATCTACGGCTCAGGTTCCATTCCGGGCCTTCCCCCCGTTGTTCTACCTTTAATGGAAGGGGGGGGGGGGGATATGGTGATTACCTAGTGTGCAGATCTAGGCGGTTAGGATCTGCATGCCCAAATTTATGGCCTAGGTCCCATTCTGGACCCCCCTTGCCTTTCTACCTTTAATGGAGGGGGGGGTCTGATATGGGTGGTTTGAATGTGGGCCCCTTGCTATCATGGTGCCCCCTCTTAATGTTGGGCCCGCCCCACTTAAACCTCTTACCACTTTCTGTTTATCGATCCTACCTCCTGCTCACAGTTGTCTCCCACTCTATCTCTCACCTCCCCCCATCACATCCTCCACTTCCAAGTTACCCCATCATAACGACGTGTTTCCCCCCTTAACCAATCACATTCCACTGCATTTCTCCTTTGTTGCCACGTCATATTATCGCGTCATGTCACCACACAACTCCTTCCCAGCCCCCAGGTCTCCTCCACCTGGCCCCACATGGCCTATTTTAATTATGTCTCCACACCGAGCTTGTCAAATCACCCCTGCCTAGTCACCATCCATTCACTGCTTCGTGTCACATGCTCCAGTCATCACAATGGACTCCACGTCTTAGAGGTGCAGAGTTGACCACGACCTTACCTAATCCTGATGAAGCAGTTAATGAAGTAGTTGATGGTGGTTGGACATCACTTCCAACATAAATGGAAATTCTAGAGAAGGACTGGAAGCTTGTCAAGTCATTTATAGGTCCATTCAGGAATGCGTTTGTGTTTGACTGAAGTTCACGATTGTCCAAAGAATGCATGCGCAGTTTGTTAGTAAACATGCAGACGTAATGTCTTCAATGCGCTGACTCGAACTTGCTGCTATGTTTTTTCTCTGATTATATAGAGTTTTTCCTCACATTTTGTTAGTATCGATGGTAGAGCTAGGCTCCCAATTGTTAATTTTTGGCTAGACCTCTAGTTCTCTAGTTATGTATGATATTTTGAGACTTCTTGTTTAATGACAGTCAGCTTCTTTCATTTCTCAATAACTCATGTGTTAGAACACCCGGGCATGGATGATCCAGTCAGGAGTAGTTTTTTTGTTGTGATGGAGGTTTGATCACAGTGGCACAACAACTAGTTTTAACCAGCTTTTCATGTTACCTTTCTTCTTTCTACACCAAGTAGGTCAGGCATGGAGGATCTAGTCGAGCTGTTATTGTAGCATCGTGATGAAGGTTTGATCACCTTGTTGTTATAGTTGTGACCTTTTCAAGTCATATCCTGGTGTCTGAAGATCTGGTTAAAGATGATCTTTCACTTGGAGATTTTCTTATTGTTTGTTCACTTAATCACCCTTTACTACTCTTACTTACTGAAGTTAGATTGATACCTCACCTATTCATGTGTTTCTTGGTCTGGTTTTCTTAGTTAAAACAATATGGTTCTGAGTTTACTTCCATTCGGTCACCCTTTATAAAACCAACCTATGACATAAAACACTGATGGGTATCAGGCTTACTGTTGCTGCAATCTGGGAGTGACAACTGGTGCTAACAGTAAGAATTAAATGATTAATTGTGGTGAATATTTATTTAACAGTAGCGAACAAATATTTGTTTTTGTTATTGGTAATTTTAATGGTGTTATGCATTGCAGTTAAATATGTTAGACACTGTTGCCACTGAGGAGGACCTAAAGCTTGGTTACAAGCACAGTTTTAAAAGTGTGATTGAATATAGGAGTAGCTTGGGGCAGACTCCAATCTCCCCATCCACGCAGGTAAATAAAATGAATAAGGAAACTGCAGTAGCATGCTTGTAAATTCTATTCATATTTTATTATATCACCCTTAACTAAGTATTTATGTTTGTTTTCAAGAAACAGTGCAACCACAGCAGTGAATCTAGCGGTATTCAGAAGACACCACTTCATACTATGGAGCACATGTCCAATCATAGTGGGGAGCAGAGTACCCATTTTGGTATGTATGCTTCAGAATTAGAAATATTTACTGTGATTGTAGATATATATTTCCTGACTTATACTTATATATTATCTTCTTTAAATGGAAGGGCATGTAGCTCAGGAGGGTGAACTGCAAGAGGAACCAAGTGGACAACAAATTAATGCACCAACTGTCACAGCTACATAGACAGGTAAAGAGCAATATTGTAATGTTAATCAAAATAATGAAATAGTTATTTCAATTATATTTCAACATATCGATATGATCATTTTCGTTGTTGCAGTTCACGCCCCTACACAGTTGCCTCCACACCCTTCTCATTGATGTACCATAAGTATGGTACATGAGTGCATGGAAACACAAACAATAGAAGGACAAGGCGTAGGAAATACAATGTCAAAGGATGATTATGATACCCCAATCGTCAATTTTATGAATGTAAAAAAACATAAATCAAAGAAAAACTAGATGTATAAATTCATGACTTGTATTTGGATGTTTATCGATGTTTCTAGTCTGAAACATTTTTTATATGAATTACAGCATTATGATTCCATGTTTATATGTTCCTATGTTTTGATGACTATCCTAGTTATGCATGAATGTCTATATGTTTTCTATATAAGCAAAATCATTTGTTGGGTATGGGGAATTGAGAGCGATGTGGGAGGGGGGCACATGGTTGGCCCTATTCAGTAGAGAATAAACTATTCTTGAAACAAAGAGAAGCGCATTAAGGTATGTGACCACATAAGTTTTTTCTAGAGTATTTTACATAACTAAATGCCTATTTATTTGCTTATATATTATTTACTCATATAAAGAATTTGTCTTTTATGATTCATGCAGGTCTTGGTGATGGAAATTCATCTCGTGGAAACCTCTTATCAAGTTGTATGGACTAATGGATCTGGCAAAAGGACAATGATAAAGTAAGGGTTTTGACGTATTTTTTAAAGTATAGAACTCAATGTAGAACTTATGGAGGCATAGAAATGTAAAAATACAATTTTGATTATTGTTAAGATATTCATAATTTCTAGGAAATTACTAGAATCAAAATAATGTATGAGACCCCTATGTTTGTGGGATGCATAGATTTTTTTTTCATTGTCCCACAAATAAGCAGGTCTCATACATCAATTTGGTGTCTCGCTAGGTTGTGACCTATCAGTATATTTTTGAGATATAAGTAATTTTATAAGTCGATGTGCAATAATTTATAAACATATAAACATATTTTGATCAACCATTGAAATATTCCACCTACAAATCTACTTTGGCATGTTTCTAGGACCATTTATCTCCCCATCCATATTAAATTTTATGAGTAATTGAGTTGATGAGTTTATGTGATATATGTTGCCTTAATTTTTATTTTATATGGATTTTAGCATACTTGAGGTTTTGATCTAATGATTGGTACAAGTAGGTCAAAGGGGTGGTATCCATCAAATTACACATGAGAGAAGAGGGGGATTATTCCCCCTCTCTAATCTCTAAGGGAAACAAGCATTCAAAGAAATAAAGTCACTCAATAAGACAGATGCTCATTTGATTTGTTGATTGAGGTGATTTGAATTAAGGAGGGAAATTCGTCCATTGAAACAAGGATCCTTGATTCTAGGGATCCTAGAGACAAGTTCCCTTCAATAAAGGATTGATTGAAGGGTTAATTGTGATATTTTATTATAAGTAGGAGATAGGATGAATTCGAGTATTATAGTTTGTCTTTGGAATAATACTTTCATAATTATGATAGTGAATTCAAATTGTAGATGACACATTGTTGTCATGGGTTAAGTTTCTTAATAAGGAGACTACATTTTCGAGAACTTATGGTTTCACCAAGGGTTATTGTAGAGATCTTGAGTAGGTCCCACTCAAGGGAATGAAAAGAACCCTCTTTTCTATGATATTCTCATTTCTATATTAGTTTACAAGTTCATGTAGTAGTTTCATGCAAGTTATTACAATATTTTTATTTTCTTCATGTCATTTTATTT
>ML778850.1:148540-162918 GCA_009831015.1 Picea engelmannii | reverse complement strand
ATGTCAAATCGACTTGGGAGCCGATCCATTAGTGGTTGGGAGGCCGACCAGCTTCATAAATGCGTCGTTTGGCAGGCGCGCGGGTTTTTCACCCCACAGCCGCGCATATGCGCCCAAAATACGAAGATGTTGCGCGCGCGCGCATGCGCCCAGTGGGTGCATCGCGCTTTTTAATTTTTTTTGGCCATTTTTGCATAGTTTTGACCCTTTTGTTGTGCTGTGGGGTTAATCCTTGTGCCATGAACGACTGTTTTTCTGTGTTGATGATGCGGAGTTCTTGTCGCCCTGCGCGGACGAAATTTCAGTGATAACAGAGACTATCAACAAAGGGTTTGATTCATGAGTTATTGTATCCATGTCTACACCACCACCCCTTGTGGATTGGTCAAAGTCCTTTACAAGACCACATGCTTGGGTACCTCTAGAATTATTTTTTTTAATGGCACCCAAAAGACATTCTTTGAGTTTTCCCTTTTCGAGTCTTTCCAACAATAAGATTTTTTATTCTTCTGCCTATTGGATTGAAAATCTTTTTCCTTCACAGAGGAAGTTGCTACATGCCCATGCTCAAAAAAGACTCTACAACAAAAACCAATATGTTCATAGTCTAGTCAATGTGTTCCATGATTTCTTTGGTTTTTTCTCTATCTTCTTCTTCCTCTGTTGCATAAATTTATTCAAAGTGTTTCCTAGATGCTTCTTTCACTTCTGTGAAATCTTCAATCTTCTACCCTCTTTCTAAGTACATTATTTTAATTATATTCATATGCCCTCATGCTTTAGTGTTCTTGTGAAAGAAAGAAGTGTTTCTATCTCCCTCTTTCAACCAAAGGCTCCACGATATTAATCATCATTCCTTTTCCTCCTTTCTAAAGACTGCATGAAACTTTTGGCTTGTGTCTCTTTCTTCCTATAACATGTGCTCAGTGACCTCCTCCTCTTCCAATTTTTTTTGTATTTCCTCTAGTTGTTTTTGACATTATTTCCTTTCTTGCTCTAGAGGAATATATAATATTTTAACCCAATATTTCAGAATCTGTCTGACTACCTTTAGTTTATATTCCTAGATATAGTTCAGAGACCCTGTAATTGGTTTCTCCCAAGTATCCTCTACAAGAGCCAGAACTTCCTCCTTTTGAATCGAGAGAGGGTTAAATCTAAAAGGAATGGGGCCAAAATTTTCTAAGGGTTCAAAGGTTAGACCAATAGGCTTATGATCGAAGACAACAAAAGGTATAATTTTACAAGATATAATATAATTAGAGATTAAAAATCACTATGAATGAGAAACCTATCCAAACGAGCCGCAATGAAACTAGGATTCACTCTTTTGTTACTCCAAGTATACTTTCCTTTGACTGGTTTTACATATGAAAGATCCCAATCAGAAATTAAGTCCTCCATTCTTTCTCTCATGGGTTCATGAACTATATTACCTCCCTTTTTCTCTGATTTTATCAAAATAGTGTTGAAATCCTCAACCACAATGCTAGAGTTTCAACCATACTTTTTTCCAACCACCTGTAAGGAATCCAAGAAACCAACTTTTTATGGATATCACACTGGCATGTAGACATTAATAAGGGTAAAGGACATACCTAAATGGTGAATATGAGTCAAAATCCAATGTTGCAAGCTTCAATATGTTTCAATTTAAATTTTAGTTTTGTCACATAGAGTGATTATTCATTTTGATGCTCCTTTTGAAACAATTGCTATCTCTTTGTTGTTTTTGTCCAAATATTTTTCCCTATTTGTAATTATTCTACTTCCTCTAATTTAGTCTCTTGAATAAGAATTATAGTTGGTTTTTCTACTCTTATTAGATCTCTTAGAGCGTCTTCCTTACTTTTTCTACCTAAATCTGTGCAATTCCAAGAGAGCACTATCATACTTACACTATAGAAGGAGGAGCACCTATCGAGGGATCCAGAGGTGTTGGAGCTTCATGATCCATGCATATTTTTCCTACAAAGACACCCTCTATTATTTGTTGGATCCCCATTGCCTTATTTATATTTGTGGTTTCTTCTCTCTTTTCCTTGTGAGATTTCCTTGCAACTTTTTTGGTTGATTTTTTTTCTTGTATCTCCCCTTATTCTAGATCTTGTTGTGATTTCCTTCTTATTACTATATTCCCTTGTTGAATATGAGCTTTCATAACAATTGGGTATTGTTCCTCTTTCCTCTCATCTTCTAATGTTTCCTCCTCTATTTGTTGGGGATGACACTTTATTCCTCTTGTTAGTTGAATATCCAGCCATAATTTAATCAATTTTCTCATTTCCATTTATTTATTCTATCATTATCATGTTTATGCAAAACAAATTATCATGCCATGCCCTCCTTCTCAATCATCAACCAATCTGAAATTAACAATAATTAGCACTATAAAAGGGTAAATTTCTGATGGGAAATATATGGTTCTAGGAGAGCATAAAGGTTAGGAAAGTTAGAAACCTTCACCCATTGTGTATTTTCCACTCTTTGTATGCTTGAGAGACAAGTGTTAAATTCTTGCAAGGAATTTCTATAAAGCATTCAATATATTGGGCTCTTTCTACTCACACTAAAGAGCACTAGAGGAAATAATATCCCTAATGGGTTGTTGGGAGAGAAAGGGAAAATATTCCTTGTATTATGTGGAGCAATGGAAGATATTACCATGGCTATTTGAAAACTGGATGAGGTGCCTAGAGTTCTTTTAAAAATCTTATTGGCCAAGCATTAGATCAAGTGGGTTGGCTTGAGTGAGCTAGAATCTTGTAGCTTTGTTCCTTCACCCTAGTGGCCTCGTAGCCCATATTGAGGATGGTATACAAGTTGGATTCCTATGGTTGGGTGGAAAATTGCTCGTACACAACAAGTTTCTTGCACATATTCTTGTTAAAAGATAAGTGCTCTATTCTTATTTATGAATCTGTAAAATGGATGTTGTTCTATGCTAGAAAAATATATATGATTGCATGTTAATGTGTGTGTTTGATTAACTATGAACATATGCACTAGCCTACCATGAAATAGTTAGTCTATTCTAGTAAATTTCAATGAATTCCATTAATTCACACTGTACATACATTTTTAACCAATTTTAGGATTTCATGGGAGACATGCCTTTGTTTGTCAAGGTGAGTGAGTCTATGAGGCCAGAATTAGAATGCCCTGATTCATGGCTACCTATCCCATGGTTATGAGTGTTGGGTGAGTATGCTACACTTTTTTTTTATGGAAAACGATTATGAGAAGGAAATATATAGATAATTTAAGCATTGAAGAGTGGATTAGGAGGATAAGGAAATCAATTTTAGGAGGTATGGTTTGCTAGAAGGATTTTTTGGAATCATATTCTCTCATAGGAGAAAAACTTCCATGGTTTACAGGAAATGGTCAACATTAGAATTGACCCCTCAATTGGAAGTATGGAAGTCCCAAGACTATCCCACCTTCTAGTTGAGACCCTTCATGCTAAAAATGAGTTCTTCTTAGCAAATGTTTATGAAAGGGACAAAGTGAATAGACAAACCATAGGATGGAAGGGAGTATATGAGATAATTATATTCAATAACATGTCAAAGTAATGGAACCAATATGTAGAGGCCCTATAGGAAATTTGAATTCTACTTGGGGATCATCTAGACATATTGGTATGGGTAATAAAAAAAGTGGGAGGATATTATCAATCCAAGCAAGGTATATTGCAACAATGCATAATATGAAAATGATTAAAACTTGGAATTGGAATCTTATTTGGCAATTATAAGCCCCAACAAAGACAAGATTATTTCTCTGCCAACAATAAGATTTTTTATTCTTCTACCTATTAGATTGAAAATAATTTGCCTTCAGAGAGGAAGTTGCTACATGCCCATGCTCAAAAAAGACTCTACAACAAAAACCGATATGTTCATATACTATTCAATGTGTCCAACTACAATTCTTGTACTCCAATACAATTTGGCCATGAAGACCTTTGCACAATTCTATGTAAATGTAGATTTGGGCATAAGTTGAGGATGTCACCCTCCCAAATTTATGATAGTGTACCCAAAGTCCTATTGATGGTCACAATAGATTTAATTCCCTTGTATTCCAGAATGACACTGAGAAATCTTACCCAAATTACGACCTCTTAAAATTACCCCAAATTTAAGTTGAATTCAAGAAAACATAGCTTTATAAAGAGCCCTATATTATACATGAACCAATTAGAGCCATCATATATAACATGTGAAAAATTCAAATCAGTGATAAATACCAGGAAAGAAAACCCTTTAGAATATATGGATCCTAATCAATGGCATCAAAAAAGAATCCCAAGAAGTATATATCCACTTACAAAGATTGTTCGGTGATGTACATAAACCATTAAGACTAGAGACTAGTGAGTGATTTAGATTATAGTATTCTCCCTTATTAGCCCATATAGGACCATGTTTAAAAATAATAACCGAGGTTTCCTTATCCAAACAAAAGGATGTGATAGGAGATTTCTTAGAAAGTAGGGGAAAACTATCAATTTTTTTTTTAAAACCTACAGAAGTCGTCGCAATAGCAACATAAGTTCGTCGCAAGTATGGAATCTTCATCGCAAGCCATTGGTGGGTTTTTTACTCTGCCATGCTTTTTCATTTCTATTGCCATGCTCCTTCATCGATATAGCAACGCATATTCATCGCAAGAAGGTATACATCTCTTCTTATTTCCATGAAATTTTGTCCCTATAGTGACGAACATTCGTGGAAAGAAGTTAAATATTTGCTTTGGGATTCCATATTTCCAACGTATGTTTGTCGGTCTACTGAATATATTTTTTCGTAATTACGAAGATTTGAAAAAAAAAATTAACATAAAATATTTAGGATGATGACACATGGCAACTTGTTTTCTTCATTGTTTCCACGAATACCTAGTGCATGGATATAGCGACGAAATAAGTTCCATGAAAAATATTGTTTTCCTTCATGGAAAGTGCGACGGATATGTGTGGAAATAGCAATGAAAAAACGTGGAAAATTCGGTCATATGTAGTAGTGTCAAAATGTTTCTTGAGGAATCCCTCATGCAACAGAGGAATGAGATGATGGATGGTTTCGCGCAAATCCTTCAGTGGCTACCAACATGCGATGCATATTCCTCGAGTGGAGGCGTCGCCCCCTTCAAGGTACAAATCAACTTCGATATTCTTATATTTGAAGGTCAGATAAACGCAGATGTTGTAGACAAGTGGTTGAATATACTAGAAGGACATTTTTTTGTCCATAAATTTTCGAATAGATAAAATATTACTTTTGCAATCCTCAAAGTCGTTCCCCATGTCAAAGATTGGTGGGAAACTTTCTGTGAACAAAAGGAAACAGAGGAACCCTCATTATTTACAGTCACGGCCACTTGGGAATACTTCATGGATATTATTAAGGAACAATACTACCCTTTCGGAAGTTATGATGACTTGTATACAAAATGGACCACACTACAGCAAGAAAGACACCAAGTAGTGCCAAAGTTCACAAATATCAAAGATTTGGAGTGACATCTGGTGCTCAAGTATCGTGGTTCTCTACATAGATATATCCAGATCGACATGGAATTTCTATACATATCATCCTTGGTCGCGGCCTACCGATATACTGTCAAAATCGAGAAAAAGCTCAAACAGAAGACATGGAAATTTGGGCCTGGGAACCCCTCACAGCAAAAGCCAGGAAGGTGTTGGACAACTGAGAGGGGAGGTGAATCAGTTGTTTACCGAGCTTGAACAATTATACTTATTTTTAATTCTTTACAAAGAACTCAATGACAATCACAATGATGCAGGGCAATAAGCAATAGCATATTCAGCATCAGTCACACATATGAGATACACAGAGACAAATTTTCTTGAGGAAACCCATACAGGGTAAAAACCTCTTCTTCTTTATATGATAAGTAATATTTACATTCTTTACATTATCATACATATGAGCACCAACTCATAATGAGGCTGCAACCTTAGTTTTTCAAGCTGTTACTTGTTGAGAGCACCAACTCTTTGTTTTCTCTAGCACCTACTAGAAGGAAGCACCAACTCCCTAGTTTCTCTAGCACCAACTAGAAGGAAGCTACAACTCCTTGTGTTCAAGCACTCCCTTGAACCTCTGAGGACACCAGTCCTCCCTAGCACCTCCCTACCACCATGGTTTATGAATATAGATTACTGAAACTTATTACAGTGATATAGTGTTCAACAACAGCTTATCAGTCTCATCACTGTTCTGCAAGATTTCGTTGCTCTGTCTTTCTCAATGTCTTCCTTCACGCATGCCTTTCACTTTTCTGTTCTTCTGCCTCTTATGCTTTCTGCACCATTCCCATTCAATGCACCTTTTTCCTTTTGTCCATTTCAGTTGTTGCACTCCACCTCCTTCTTCACACATGCATCACTCTCAACAACAACAACAAGCATCTCTTCTTTTCTTCACATTCTTATACCCCCTATGCATCTTGTGCATACTCTGTATGCAATGGTTCTGCATGCTCTGCATGTCGAGTGCTCTGCCTATTCATCATGGAAACTCTTCAGCTTCTTTGTTTGTTAATCCCATGTGTTCGTCATCACTGGGTGTCATCATCAAATTACTTTGCATCATCAACAGTTAAGATTCTTCATCTTCTGTTATAGTCAAGATCAACTACTCTGTTGCAGTTACATGCTCCAATGCTCATTTAGCTGTCAATCGCCTCCACGAACAGTTAGTGTTCTACTTGCCGATCTTAAATATTCTCCACCACCTCTATAAATTACCCCGAAGTGTCTTCAAGTCCTCTGGTAGACACCATCAGTGGTTTCTGGCAGTTACACTGTGACGTGCAACAGTAGCCCTTCGATTTGATTCAATTTCATCTACACCGTTGGAATGCTTTCATTAGTCTTGCATTCATTTCGGCATTTTTCTCTTCGGCATTTTGGGATCATTGTGGTGGAGGATTTTAGTACTCTCCATTTCCCAACCCCCAAAACTCTGAAAAGGAGCTTGTCTTCACTAACTCCTTCCCCCATCTTTCATCGATGTGACCAAATGTTATGACCTCTAGCTGAGCCTAACCATGTTTCGCATTTCAGATTTTTGGCAATTCAGCATTTGTGTGATCAAGTGTCTTGACACTCCATGTCGCGATCCCTGAAATGGAGCTTGGTTTCTCTAGCTCTTTCCTCTATCTCTCACTGATTTGACCAATGGTTGTGACCATAGCCTTATTCAAAAGCTGCATTTCACAATTTTGCATTTCTACACTTCAGCATTTCGGGACTCCTATGGTAAAGTTTCTTGACTCTCCATGTCGCGGTGCCCGAAACTCTGAAACGAAGCTTGTCTGTGACATTTCGTGACTTCAGGTTTCACGATTTCAGGACTCCTCTGATCAAGAGTCTTTACTCTTGACTCCTCCTACTCCCAGTATCTGAAACTATGGTATGGAGTCTTTATCATTTCCCGACTTTGGGTTTCTCTACTTCGGTACTCTTTATGATGAGAGTCTTTGTCATTTCCATATCCCGGTATCCGAAATCCTAATATCCAATACTTCGAAATGGATTCGGATCAACGGTCCACGATCTCCTCGAACCAACATCTCAAATCATTTCGCCATTTCACATTTCACAATTTCGGCACTCCTGTTGATGAGAGTCTTTGACATCTCCATCTCCCGGCAACCAAAATCTCAGTATTCAATACTTCGAGTGGTGCACCTGTTTCAAGATTTCAGGATTTTGCCTTTCGGTACTTTGGGACTCCTGATGATGAGATTTTCTGACATCTCCATCTCCCAGTAACTGAAATTTTGGTATTCAATACTCCAAGTGGTGTGCCTGTTTCAGGTTTTCAGGATTTCTCATTTCATCACTTTGGGACTCCTGATGACGAGAGTCCTGACATCTTTATCTCCCGGTATCCGAAACTTCAGTAGCTGAAACTTCGAGCGATGTGCCTGTTTCACAATTTTTGGGGTTTCGCATTTCATGACTTTAGGACTCCTGTGTTGGAGAGTCTCGCCTCTTGAATTCTCCATCTCCCAGTAACCGAAACTCTGAAATGGAGTCTTCTTTGAGGTGCTTGTTTTTTATTTTTTGGGGTTTCGCATGTCACCTTGCTCATTAAAGAGCGTGAAAGTTCTCCTGGATCCAACACCAGTCAGACCTCTAGCTCAGATCTGACATTCATCGGGAATTCTCCTGAATCCAACACCACATACTCTGATCTTTCCATCAATGACAATCTCACCTACCTGAAAAATTACCAACAATCTCCCCCTTTGGCATTGATGGCAACCCTGAGCATCTTCGCTAATTCGTTTGGACCTCCAACTATAGCCTTCGGCCCGGACCACTCCTTTTCTCCCCCTTTGACATCAATGTCAAAGAAAACATGCTCCTTCTAAGCTGGTGCAGTAATTTTTAGGAGGCACTAGATATTCAAACAATGCAAAACTCCCCCTAACAATATGGACTCTCTTAGGTGTGAGATGGAACGACACCCAGCTTCTGTTGGAGATATTCAAAAGGTGTCTTAGCTAGGGGTTTAGTAAAGATGTTTGCAATTTTTTCTGTGGTTGGAATGTACTAGACCTAAACAACCTAATTAGTGACCTACTCTCTCAGAAAATGGTATTTTATGGGAATATGCTTGGTCTTGGAGTGGAATACAAGATTCTTAGACACACTGATGGCACTAATGTTATCACAATGAATTGGGATCGGTGCAGCGTATTTTACCTCCAAGTCTGCAAGTGTCTGAATCATCCATAATACCCAAGTGCAACAGGTAGTAGCAGCAATATACTCTACCTCTGTGGTTGATAAAGAAATGGAACCTTTCTTTTTACTAAGTTGTGCTACTAATGAGTCATTGTTATTGGACAAATCGGTAGGTGCGGACACTAACTGATCTCCCTACATCCACCTAGATCTAGAACAAAACACACCAGAACATGACGCTTTCCTTAAGTTTTAAATATTGAATTTACTAACTAAAGAGGGATGAGTGACATACCATTTAAATGTCGCTTCCTCTCACCATCGCCATCCTAGCTTCATTCCAACGCTCATACAATGATGAATCTACAAAAGAACGCAACCAACCAAAGTGATAGTAATAGCATAAACTCAATATAAACCTATGTATGTGATCAAGGAATCATACAATAAAACACAACAAGCTTTATAGGAAAGAATCATATTATTGTATCATATTAAATGTGAAAGAGAGATTACAACCATGGCCTTGATGTCGTAAGGTCCCTTCCAACTATCCTTCATTCCCCACACACTTTCACTCCAAGAATTCTGAGAGCACAGATCTGATAGCATTCACAATCTATCTTGACAAAGTGGCTCATCTAGCCAAGCTAAAAATCTCCAAAGCTCAATCCAATCCAAGCTAATCCCAAAAGCTCCAAAGTTAACCAAAGCTAACTTTTTCCATGAGAACTCCTCTCCTTTTATAAGTTGAAGAGGATAAGGTGAAGAGGTTAGGATGATCCCACTAAATCATGAAAGCGAGTAAGATCCAAACCATTCAGATGCCACCTCACCATAGAAGTTTCTCCTTCTAGAAGATTCGAGAAAACGCTTGGTTTTCCCACGTGTAGGCATTCTCGCACCCTGCCTATAGAGAAACCTGCGAACATCTTGCACCCTAGCTATGGTGAAACCTGCAAGAATCGGGCATTCTCGCACCCTGCCTATATAGCAACCTGTGAACTTCCTTTTTTACAGGGTTTTTACAAGGGAAAATGCAACTTCTTTTCTCAGGAAAAGTTCTTCTCCCTTCTCTCTTCAGGAACTCAGGCCACTGACCCCTCTGAACGCAAAAGATAGGTTTACATCATTAACAGTCATAGGGATGACAAAAATAATGTGTAACAGTCACCCAGGAAGAATTCTCCTCCACTAGTGCTTTTTCTCTCATCAACACAGTTTTCCGAATCTGCATCTGAATAAGCAGTTAACTAAAAATTCTGATTTCTGGGATACCACAGACCATAAGTCATTGTTTCTTTCAAATACCTGAATATTATTTTGACAGCTTGCAAATGACTCTATTTAGGTGCAGACTGAAATCTTTCTACCAATCCTACAACATGCATTATGTTTGGGTGAGATGTTGTGATGTACAGCAGGCTTCCTATCATTGATCTATATGAACTTTGATCAACATCAGGTGAGTCATCATCCTTGCTTAATTTTCATCCAGTAACCATAGGTGTACCCACAGGTTTGGAGTCTTCCATTTGAAATCTTTTCATCATTTCTCTTAGATATTTTTCTTGAGAAATGAACATCCCTTCAGACCTTTGAGTAATTTCTAGGCCAAGAAAAAATGACAGTTCTCCTATCATGGACATTTCAAACTCAGATTCCATGGCAGAAGTAAACCATTATACCAATGGATCCTTATTACATCCGAAGATGATGTCATCTACATAGACTAATACGATGAGAAAATTATTATCCTCTATTTTAATATATAGATTGTTGTCAGTTGTTCCTCTCTTGAACCCTTTTTCTTTGAGATACGTATCCAGTCTATGATACCATGCTTGAGGGGCTTGTTTTAACCCATATAAAGATTTCTTCAGCTTGCATACTAAGTCAGGGTTATAAGATAGTTTGAAACCCTCTGGTTGTTCCATATAGACTTCTTCACTTAAATCTCCATTTAGAAAAGCTTACTTGACATCCATTTGATAGACTTTAAACCTTTTATGACAAGAATAGGAAAGTAACATTCTAATAGCTTCTAATATTGCTATGGGCACAAATGTTTCATCATAATCCAATCCTTCTATCTGAGCATATCCTTTACAAACTAACCTTGCTTTGTTCCTGACAACTTGTCCTTGCTCATTCAACTTATTCTTAAAGATCCATCTAGAGCCAATGACGTTTTTACCTTCAGGTCTATGAACCATCTCCCATGTATTGTTTTTCTCAATCTGATCAAGTTCATCATTCATTGCTTTAATCCAGTGATCACCTTTGCTAGCTTCATTGAAATTCTTGGGTTCCAGCATGGATATGAAAGCTATATGAGATTGTTCGGTGGTTTTGATTATCTTTCTCCTGGTTTGTACACCTTTGTCTTTTTCTCCAATTATCTGACTTGAAGGATGATTCTTTTGAATGATTCTGGAGGAGGAATTTGAAGTTGACTGCTAATTTGAGTCTATCTGAGTGTTTGAGTCTTCATCTGATTTAGAGTCTTCGTTTTCTGATTCTTGGACCTGTTCATCTTCAGCTTTAGCTGTGTCTTCTATAGAAGACTCATTCATGTACATCTCTCTTGCTGAGATTCCTTCATCAACTTTTACATCAATACAGTCAATCATTTTATGCAGCCTCTTATTATAGCATATGTATCCTTTACTATTTGTAGCATACCCCAAGAAGATACCTTCATCAGGCCTGTCATCATATTTTCCAAGGTTCTCATCATTATTCTTTATGTAGCATTTACTCCCAAAGACTTTGAAGTGTTTAATTGAAGCAGGTCTCCCATACCACAGTTCATAAGGTGTCTTGTCACTTTGTGTTCTGAGGTGGGATTTTTTAAGAACATGGACTGTTGTGTGTATTGCTTCTACCCAGTAGGTTTGACCAATGTTCTTCTCATTCATCATTGACCTGGCCATTTCCTGCATTGTTCTATTTTGCCTCTCAACTACTCCATTTTGTTATGGAGTTCTTAGGATTGTGTATTCTCTCTTGATCCCATGTTTGTCACAGAATTCCTTGAAGTCACTTGACATAAACTCTCCTCCTCAGTCTGATCTTACTACCTTTAACCTCTTGCCTCTTTGAGTCTCAGTTAAAGCCTTAAATATTTTAAACTTCTCAAATGCTTCAGCTTTTTCTTTGAGAAAGGAAACCCAAGTAAGTCTGGAGTAATCATCAATAATCAACATGAAGTAGTTTTCTTTCCTTGTGCCTTCCTGTCTTGATGGTCCACATAAATCCATATGAACTAGTTGGAGTGGTTTCTCTGTTGAAGTAAAACTTTTGGATTTAAAATGTGTCCTATTTAGCTTTCCTACTTGGTAAGGTTTACACGTTGAATCTTGGGGCTTTGATATTCTCGGAAGATCTTTTATTGCCTCGAGATTTCTGTGTTTGATTAAGTGGTCAAAGTTTAGATGTCCAAGTCTCCTATGCCATAACTAGCGTTCATCATGTTTTCTTAGATGACATTCTTCTCTATTTTCTTTCAGCACATATACATTATTTTATGTCCTTATGTCTTTGGCCACCACTTGTCCTGAATTTACAGACTTTATCTTGCAGTCCTTGGACGTGAACACCACTTCACATCCTTTGTCACACATTTGACTTACACTAAGCAGATTATGTTTCAGCCCATCTACGAGTAGAACATATTGGGCTTTTCCTTTTCCATTACTTAAACTCACCATCCCTTTACCCTTTATTTTACCTGGAGCATCATTTCCAAAGGTTACGTTTCCTAATTTTCTTTCACTTAGGGATAGAAACATACTTTTGTCTCCTGTCATATGTTTGGAGTATCCACTGTCTATATACCAAGGGCTCATTTTTCTTTGGGCTGACAACACTAATCCACACTTGTCACTTTCTTTCTTCTTCCAAAACTTGAAATTTTCAGTAGGGGAATTCAAATCTAGTTCATAGTTCTTTAATCAACAGTCAATAGATTTATGTCCATAGTTATGACAGATGTAGCATTCAATATCATTATTCAATAGGTCAAAATTATTGTTGCAGCACTGTCTACTCATTGACTGTTGATTATTTCTTGACCTCCTTAGTTGCATGTCCCTAGACTTAATTTGGCAATTTGCAATCTGTGAAGGTTTTTTATTTGGCTGCATCATTCTCTGTTGTGGCATGTATTTATTCCTTTGAAATCTTAATTGCTCATGTCTAAGTCTTAAGAAACAATTTACAGCTTTGTGACCAAAGTTAGAATAGTGGAAACAATAGCCATAGAAAAATTCTTTGTACCTGGAAAATGGTTGTCTTCTTTGAGAAAATTGGTTTCTTCCATGCTGATAACATCTTTCAGCATGGAGCACACTATTTCTTTGTTCTACAGATTCAGTCCTGGCACCTTTTTCCTTACTCGTCTTGGGCGGATGATTGTCTTCCTTTGTTTCTGCAGGTTTGTTGTTGTCATTGGTTGTACATTTGACAAACTTTATGGGTTCTTCGTCTCTTGGCTTGCCACTACTTGATCCCTCTTCATAACCCAAACCAGGTTTTAGTTTTGGATTCCTTTGCTGATTCAGAATGGTGGCTAATCCTTCTGAGGCCCTAATACTTGACAGATTATGATTATACAAGGCTTGAAACTTCTCCATCTCTTTCCTAGTTTTCACTACTTCTTGTTCTAATGCTTCACGTCTTGCCTTCTTTTCTGATAACTGTCGTTTCAAAATATCTTCGATTTTCTTTTCCTCTTCTAATTCTACTTTTAGTAGGACAAGGTCTTCATCAGGTTCTTTACTGTCTTTCTCGAACTGTATCAACAATTGTCTTTGCTTTATGTTCTTGATTCTTAGTCTGTCAATCTCTTCCAGTGCACTGATCAGTTCTCCTTCCATGTCAACCACAGCTTCTTCTTTATTAACATCACTCCCTGTGTTGTTATTATCATAGTCCTCTTTGGCCATAAGTATGAATTCATTTAGTTTATCTTCAATAGATGAATCATTGTCTTCATCATCTGAAGGATCATCATCATTTTTTACGCAAAGACTTTTCTTCTTAAAGTTATTCTCTTTAAAGAAATTTATGTGTTTGTACTTCTCCTCATCATCACATGTTTGTTCCTTTCCTTTGTGGGGACATTTATTTGCAAAATGACCTATCCTACCACAGTTGAAGCATTTGAAAGGCAGTTTACCTTTGTATTTTCATGCTCCCTTCTTCAGTCTCTTCACAAATTTTGCTTCAATTTCATCGATCTCAGAATCCTCATTCTTGTCTGCCTTAAATGATGCTTCTCTACAGGTGGGTTTATCTTTAACTATTCTCATTTCATATGCAGTCAATGTTCCTAGAAGTTGATCAAACTCCAAGGTTTTTAGATCATTTAGTTCTTCTATAGCAGAGACCTTTGAATTGAACCTATCTGGGAGAGATCTTAAGATTTTATGAACTAAAGAAGGTTCCTCAATTGTTTCACCAAGTTCTTTCATTGCATTTACCATTTCTTCTATTCTCATAAAGTATTTTCCAATAGTTTCATCTTCTTTCATCTTCAGTTGTTCAAACTGCATTCTGTAGGTTTGAAGCTTGGCATCCTTTACCTTCTCATTACCTTCATAATTGTTAATGAGTTTGTCCCACATTTCTTTGGCAGTTCCTA
>ML778850.1:138289-148490 GCA_009831015.1 Picea engelmannii | reverse complement strand
TCCAATAGTTTCATCTTCTTTCATCTTCAGTTGTTCAAACTGCATTCTGTAGGTTTGAAGCTTGGCATCCTTTACCTTCTCATTACCTTCATAATTGTTAATGAGTTTGTCCCACATTTCTTTGGCAGTTCCTAGATGCATAAATTTTACGAATTCTACTTCTACAAGCCCACTCAAGATAGCATTCATAGCCTTAGCATTGAAGATAAATTCTAGTTTGTCATCCTTATTAGCTAGTACAACTGGCTTTACATAAATAGTATCTACCAAATCCCAAATATCTGCACCTAAATCCATTATGTAGGTTCTCATTCTAAATTTCCAGAAGGCAAAGTTTATTCCATTGAACAGAGGGGCCTTATTGGTTGAATTTCCTTCATGGATTGACATGTTTAAGCTCTAGGATCTACCTTTAGATAAAAGGGCCTGGCTCTGATACCAATTATTGGACAACTGACAAGGGGGGGTGAATCAGTTGTTTACCGAGCTTGAACAATTATACTTATTTTTAATTCTTTACAAAGCACTCAATGACAATCACAATGATGCAGGGAAATAAGCAATAGCATATTCAGCATCAGTCACACATATGAGATACACAGAGACAGATTTTCTTGAGGAAACCCATACAAGGTAAAAACCTCTTCTTCTTTATATGATAAGTAATATTTACATTCTTTACATTATCATATATATGAGCACCAACTCATAATGAGGCTGCAACCTCAGTTTTACAAGATGCTACTTGCTGAGAGCACCAATTCTCTATTTTCTCTAGCACCTACTAGAAGGAAGCACCAACTCCCTAGTTTCTCTAGAACCAAATAGAAGGAAGCAACAACTCCCTGTGTTCAAGCACTCCCTTGAACGCCTGAGGACACCAATCCTCCCTAGCACCTCCCTACCACCCTGGTTTATGAATATAGATTAGTGAAACTTATTACAGTGATATAGTGTTCAACAACATCTTACCAGTCTCATCACTATTCTGCAAGATTTCACTTCTCTCTATTCCTCACTGTCTTCCTGCACGCATGCCTTGCACTTTTTTGTTCTTCTGCCTCTTATGCTTTCTGTACCATTCCCATTCAATGCACCTTTTGTCTTTTGTCCATTTCAACTGCTGCACTCCACCTCCTTCTTCACACATGCATCAATCTCAACAACAACAACAAGCATCTCTTCTTTTCTCCACATTCTTATACCCCCTATGCATCTTGTGCATACTCTGTATGCAATGGTTCTGCATGCTCTGCATGTCAAGTGCTCTGCCTATTCATCATGGCAACTCTTCAGCTTCTCTATTCATTAATCCCATGTGTCCATCATCATTGGGTGTCATCATCAAATTACTTCGCATCACCAACAGTTAATATTCTTCATCTTCTGTTACAGTCGAGCTCAACTACTATGTTGCAGTTACAGGCTCCAACGCTCATTCAGCTGTCAATCACCTCCATGAACAGTCATTGTTCTACTTTATGATCCTCAAGATTCTTCACCACCTCTGTCAATTACCCCGAAGTGTCTTCGAGTCCTCTGGAAGACACCATCAGTGGTTTCTGGCAGTTACACTTTGACGTGCAACAGTAGCCCTCCAATTTGATTCAATTTCATCTGCACTATTGGATGACTTTCATTAGTCTTGCATTCATTTCGGCATTTTGGGATAACTGTGGTGGAGGATTTTAGTACTCTCCATTTCCCAACCCCCGAAACTCGAAAAAGGAGCTTGTCTTCACTCACTCCTTCCCCCATATTTCACCGATGTGACCAAAGGTTGTGACCTCTAGCTGAGCCTAACTGTGTTTTGCATTTCGGCTTTTCGACAATTCGGCATTCATGTGATCAAGTGTCTTGACGCTCCATGTCGCGATCCCTGAAATGGAGCTTGGTTTCTCTAGCTCTTTCCTCTATCTCTCACTGATGTGACCAATGGTTGTGACCATAGCCTTATTCAAAAGCTGCATTTTGCAATTTTGCGTTTCGGCACTTCGGCATTTCGGGACTCTTGTGGTAAATTTTCTTGACTCTCCATGTTGTTGTGCCCGAAACTCTGAAATGGAGCTTGTCTATGAAATTTTGTGACTTCAGGTTTCGTGATTTCGGGACTCCTCTATTCAAGGTTCTTTACTCTTGACTCCTCCTACTCCCGGTATCTGAAACTCCAGCATGGAGTCTTTATCATTTCCTGACTTAGGGTTTCGCTACTTCGGGACTCTTTATGATGAGAGTCTTTGTCATTTCCATATCCCAGTATCCGAAATCCCAGTATCCAATACTTAAAAATGGAGTCGGATCAACGGTCCATGATCTCCTCAAACCAACGGCTCAGATCATTTCACCATTTCTCATTTCGCGATTTCAGCACTCCTGTTGATGAGAGCCTCTGACATCTCCATCTCCCGGTAACTGAAATCCCGATATTCAATACTTCGAGTGGTGCGCCTGTTTTAGGATTTCAGGATTTCACCTTTCGGTACTTTGGGACTCCTGATGATGAGAGTTTCTGACATCTCCATCTCCCGGTAACCGAAATTCCGGTATTCAATACTCCAAGTGGTGCGCCTGTTTCAGGTTTTCGGGATTTCACATTTCGACACTTCAGGACTCCTGATGATGAGAGTCCTGACATCTCTATCTCCTGGTATCCAAAACTCTGGTAGCCAAAACTTCGATCAATGTGCATGTTTCATGATTTTTGGGTTTTTGCATTTCACGACTTTAGAACTCCTATGTTGGAGAGTCTCGACTCTTGACTTCTCCATCTCCCGGTAACCAAAACTCTGAAATGGAGTCTTCATTGAGGTGTCTATTTTGGATTTTTTGGGGTTTCGCATGTCACCTTGCTCATTAAAGAGTGTGCGGGTTCTTCTGGATCCAACGTCAGTCAGACCTCTGGCTCAAATATAACGTTCATCGAGAATTCTCCTCAATCCAATGCCGCATACTCTGATCTTGCCATCAATGACAATCTCACCTGCCTGAAAACTTGCCAACAAAAGAGGCGACCCCAACCCACAAAACAAAGGACAGAGAAAATATGGACAGTATTAGGACAACCAGTCTAAGCCATAAGAAAAGAAGGACACTGGAAAGATAAAGAAAGATACTGAGAATTGGTGTGACTTCCATAAGAGCCCTTGGCATAACACTGCTGACTGTCGCTCAAAGAAGTTGTTGGTGGCCGAAGTGAAAGCCTTTGAATCAGATGCAATTTTTGACTCTAAGTTGGAACCAGAAAGGGGAAGATGGATCATTGACGTGGAACCCAGTACCACCATTTCTACCACCAAGATCCAGCCTGGTGAACCAGATGATCCAGAAGAAGGCGAGCACTTCTTCCATTCGCAGATGCGGGTAAAAGGAACCCTTCTGCACTTCATCGTTGATAGAAGTAGCCAGAAGAACCTCATCTCAAAAGAGGTCGTCAAGCGGTTGGCCCTGCCAACAACACCACACCAACAACCCTACACCATTGGATGGCTCCACCAAGGAAGCAATCTTCACGTCAGACAACAGTGTCGACTGTCGTACAGCATCAAGCCCTTCAAAGACGAGGTATTGTGTGATGTTTCTCCTCTCGAAGTTTGTAATGTTCTTTTGGGCCAACCTTATTTATGGAAACATCATGTCGTATATGAATCTAGGCCTTGTATTGTTATAATTACTTTGAACAGGAAATTGTACAGGATACCCAAGGCAGTCCCTCCTAGTGTTATTTCCTTGATCTCTACCAAGCAATGCAAGAAGGTCATCTCTCAGGCCTGGAAATTTGTCTTCTTCGTGATTCTCTCTCAGAGTGAGCGAAAGATTGCAGCCACATCCAAGGCCTCCGCAGCCGATATCTACACACAACAGAAGAAAGTGGATAAGGTCATGGAAGAATACTCAAATATATTCTCCTCTCCTACCGGGGTACCTCTACACTGTCAGGTTAAGAATCCCATCGATCTGACCCCGGGTGCACTGCTAGCCAATGGGCTAGTCTATCGTCATTCTCTATTAGAAAACAAGGAGATCAAGAGGAAGATCTAAGAACTGCTCCACAAGGGGCACATACATCCCAGCTCATTGCCTTGTTGGAGCCCAATCGTGCTGGTGCAAAAGAAAGGTGGGACCTGGTGACTCTGCATTGATTACCGAGCCCTGAATAAAATCATAGTCTGAAATCGATACCCTATTCCCTGAATCAAAAACCTCCTTTATAAGATCACGAGGGCCAAATACTTTAGTAATATTGATCTGAATTTTGGCTACCACCAAGTCCCAATAGAAAAAACATATGTATGGAAGACCGCCTTCAAGTCAAAAGAAGGTCTTTTTGAATGGTTGGTCACACCCTTTGGTTTGACAAATGCTCCAGCAACATTTATGAGAATGATGGACGATATCCTACGACCTTTCACTAGTACTTTTGTAGTGGTGTATCCAGATGACATCCTCATCTACATCAAGACTTGGGCGGAACACTTGCATCATATTCAGCAAGTTCTACACACCCTGTAGCAGCACAAACTATATGCAAACTTGGAAAAATATCCTTCGGCATGGAAATGGTACATTACTTAGGCTACATCGTTGATTGGCATGGTGTGCATGTGGATCCAGCCAAGATCTAGGTCATCCATGAATAGCCAGCCCCAACCACACTCACTTAACTTTGGAGCTTCTTGGGCCTCACCAATTTCTATCACAGGTTCGTGTTGGGATTCTCCCATATCGCATGGGCCCTCAACCAAATAACTATGGGTGGAGGTAAGGAAAAATTTGTGTGGGGCTTGTCCCAACAACAAGCCTTCGATGACTTGAAGAAACGTTTGTGCTCATCCTTAGTACTTTCATTACCAGACCTGCAAAATCTCTTTGAGATCGAGATAGATGCTTCAAACTATGTTGTGGGCATCGTTATCACTCAAAACGGCCACCCTGTGGCATATCATAGTGAGACACTATCATATGTTTTCCATAATAAACCTACTTATGAAAAATAAATGTACTCCATTGTGCAATCCTGCAGCCAGTGGAGAAATTACATTCTTGGGAAGGAGATAGTCATCCACACTGATCACAAGCCACTACAGTTCATGCAAACCTAAGGAAAATTGCAGAATGATCGACATCAGAAGTGGTCCACATACTTACAGCAGTTCCACCTCAAAATCAAGTATAAAATAGGAAGTACCAACGAATTTCCTGATTGCCTTAACCGACCTCCAGTCGTGGCACTCACCACGGTGCTAGACTCTTGTGGCCACGAGACAGACCCCGACTTCTCCACCACCTACCAAATGTTGGGCGCCAAATCAGTGGTCTCTAATTTCCATCTTCAAGATGGGTTGTTGTGTCATTTGGTCCATATCTATGTTCCATCAAGAAAGCGTGTGAAGATGATTTTGGAAGCTAACTACAATCGGGTGGTGGGACACTTTGGCATTGAAAAGACAGTGGCAGTGTTGCAGAAACATTTCTACTGGTCGAAACTTCGACAGGATGTCGACAAGTATATCAGGTCCTATACCGCCTGTGTTATTTCCAAACTGACCACTAATAAATAGAGCATGTACACCCCTCTGCCTACTCCTAACAAGCTATGGGAATCCATCTCAATGGACTACATGTCGGGCCTCCCGTCCACCAAGAGGGGAAATGACTATGTTTTTTTGGTTGTTGATTGCTTTTCCAAGATGGTGATTCTAGATGCCTGCAAGAAGAACATCATAGAAGAAGCCACTACCAAGCTCTTCTTTGAACGAGTATGGGTACATTTTGGGATCCCACAAACCATTATCTCATACCGTGGTAGTTGTTTCCTCAGCACATTCTGGTTGAGCCTCTGGTCACTGCTGGATACCAAGCTCACCAAATCCACTACCTTCCACCCCCAAACAGATGACCAAACTGAGGTTGTCAATCGTATGATCGTACATATCCTACGCATGTACAATTCAAAACACCCCTGCACATGGGATGAGAGTCTTCCTTATGTCCAACATAGCTACAACCGAACCCTACATAGCTCAACTAGCCACATCCCCTTTCAAGTGGGGTTGGGATTCCAACCATTGGGCCCCATGGATGTTGTACTACCCCTGGTGACCACCTTGGCCGACTCATCCCCTACTCCACCAGAAGCTAACAAAGTCACCTGGTTCATTAAGAAGATCCAACACATCCACTAAGAGGTTCAGGATATTCTACATAAGTCTGATGCCAAGTACAAGCAACACCATGATCAACAATGGGTGCCACATAAGTTTCAGGTGGGAGACAAAGTTTGATTGCACTTGCAGAAAGAATGCCTTATAGGACCCCATCGGAAGCTTCTCCTACTCCATTATGGATCTTATACAATCACCAAGGTTGTGGGTGATAATTCCTTTGATCTCAACATTCCCCCTTTCCTTGGCCTGCACTTAGTCTTCAACGTGGCTCTCCTTCAGCCATATTTCCCACCATTATTGGACACCTTAGAGATAGAAGAGAAGTTGAAACCAATAGAGCTCAACCATAAATGCATGCAATAGGCATCCAGTGAACAGATTGTGGACACACAGATCAAGGGCACTCGATAGCAAAGGAACCAGCTTTATCAAGTCGTCGAAGCAAGGCAGCTCATGCACCAAGGAAAGTGGCTCACCCGGGGCCAAATTCAATAGAAATTTCCTCATTTTATGGGGGAACTCAATGAAGTGGAGACCATTTCTTCCTAAGGAGGGAGGATTGATACAGATTCTTAAGAAAATCATAAATTAATCAATGGCTCATACACATAGTACACATATATTTATGCTAGAAACCCTTAACCGAGAGAAAACCATCCTTCCTTGGTGTTGCAACTTTCAACTCTTCATTGTATTAATTTCACCATTCACCATATAATATATACAATGTTTTAGGTATTTTGTAGCTACCAAAACCCTAATCCCTTAATCTGGGATTAATTTAGAAACTGCTAAAAATAGCAAAATCCGCTAAAATAGAAAAAACCTCCCAAAAAACAAATTTTGGGGCGTTGCCCTGAATGGTACGCGTAACCTGGGGGGGAACCTTCCCCCCCTAGATCCCCTCGAGGAAAGAACCTACTGCACACAACACAAATAGCGAAGGAATTTGGGTTCGTCATACACAGTTGTCGAATATGACACGCCCACACACACACATGCAAAGAATATAACACATACCCAACATTCTCCCACTTGTTGTTTTCTTTGCATTCACAGGATTACATAGTCAACAATCTAGGGTAGAAATGCCCATTTTTAATCTACACCAGGAGAACTTCTTTATGCTCATAGACTTTGTCAATGAATCTGCAAAATTCTTCAAAGTGTCAACCTTTTCCAGCAACACCTTCTTTTCTTCAACCATGTCTCTCACAAAGTGATACTGAACATCAATATTCTTTGTCTTCGAATGATAAGTAGGGTTCTTTTCCGGGAAGATTGCACTATGTTGTCACACTCTAATCTCACTGCTTTTTGTACCAACCCAATACCTGAACACAATATCTGTAACCATACTTCTTTCCTTGCTTTCATGAGTGGTTTCCATGTATTCAGATTCTATAGTTGAGAGTGCCACTACAGCGTGTCTTTTTCTCATCCAACTGATTGCTCCTCCAAATAGGTTAAACACATACCCACTTGTGGATATTCTGCGATCTAGATCTCCAACCTAGTCTGCATCAACAAACCCATGTATGTCCACCACTCTATCCAATCCTGGTCTTCCTTGATAGAACAATCCATAATTGGTAGTGCCACGCAAATACCTGAAGACCCTATTTACTGTTGTCCAATGATCCTTCCCTGGTTTTGACATATACATGCTCAAAACTCCCACTGCATGTGCAATGTCCGGTCTAGTACATACCATTGCATACATCAAACTGTCAACTGCACTGGCATATGGAACATGGGACATGTCCTCTTCTTCTTCCTGTTTCTTGGGACATTGATCTGCAGATAAATTTACACGTATAGGAATAGGAACCTTGATCGGTTTACTCCCATGCATATTAAACCTCTGCAATATCATCTCAAAAAAATTTCTCTGATTCAACCATAGTTTCCTGTTTGTGCGATCTCTTTTAATCTCCATTACCAAAATGAAGTTAGAATCACCAAGATCCTTCATTTCAAATTTGGAGGATAGCTACGATTTCACCTCCTTGATAACATCCATGTTGTTTCCTACCAACAACATGTCATCAACATATAACACTACACAAATGAAGTGATTACCAACCTACTTGGAATATACACAGTGATCAGCCCTACTTCTCACAAATCTCAATCCAAGGATGTATGTGTCAAACTTTCGGTACCACATCCTAGGTGATTTCTTCAGAACATATAGTGACTTGTTTAGCTTACAAACCATCTCTTTCTTTCCCTTCACTACAAATCCTTATGGCTGCTTCATGCAGATTTCTTCTTCCATATCCCCATGTAGGAATGTTGTCTTCACATCCATATGTTCCACTTCAATATCAAAAGCAGCAGCAATAGATAAAATAAATCTAATAGAATTTAACTTGGCAACAGGAGAAAAAATCTCACCAAAGTCAATTCCCTCTACCTAGGAATAAACATTTTCTACTAATTGATCTTTGTATTTCTCCACCTTTCCTTCTTCATTAAACTTCTTCTTAAACAACTATTTTCTACCAACATATTTTCTTCCAGCTGGAAACTCAACTATATCCCATGCCTCATTCTTATCCAAGGCATCCATTTCTTCAACCATGGCCTTATTTCAGAGTTTACTATCCTCTGAATTCACTGCTTCCCTGACAGTTCTGGGATCATCATCAGTAATAGATAAAGAAAAATTAGAACAAAAATTAGGTGGACTATACCTTTCTATTTTGCTTCTTTCCCTCACTGATCTCCTCAATACTGGGGTATGAGGGTATTCTTCTTTTTCTTCATCTTCTTTAGATAATTCAGATTTTGCATCATCCAACTCAAGCTCTATTTTCTCAGGTTCTTCTTGCCTTGGTAGGAATTCATGTTTGGAAACATCTTTTACCTCTCTAGAAACAACATCTCGACTGTAAATAGTCTTCATAGTTTCTAGTTTCCAAAGATTATAACCTTTCACACCATCTTTATAACCCATAAAGATACACTTTTCAGCTTTATTATCCCACTTACTCCTATTTTCCTTTGGAACATGTACATAAGCATCACTACCAAACACTCTGAGATTTTTAAGAGAGGGTTTCTTACCAATCCATACCTCGTGTGGAGTTTTATCATCCAGCGCTGATGAGGGTGATTGATTGACCAAGTAACATGTTGTACCCATTACCTCCACCCAGAATTCTTGTCCTAACTCAGCACCACTAAGCATGCTCCTTTCTTTTTCCATATTAATCATAATTTGAAGGAAACACAAGATAGATAGAAGAGTTATGCATATAAGAACAAAACAACTACATAATATAAAGTAGGAGAGCATGTGCTCTTGAAAGTGAATCCCAAGAAGAGCTCATTAAAGTTGGGAAGTTGTACAAAGCTAGCAGCTAGATCATGTGGTACATTTGAGATATTGGATAGAATAGGGCCAATTGCATACATGCTTACATTTCTTACTTCCATGAATGTGTATAATATATTTTGTGTCTCTTTACTGAAAAAGTATGTGCATGATCCTAAATATGTTATTGATTGGCATTTGATTCAGGTGGAATCATAGGGAGACTTGCAAGTCTAGCCAGTGTGCATATTGGACAGAAAATTCAAAGTGCTCTAGAATCAAGTCACAAAACTGGAAAAAGTTCAATGGACCTGCTACGGTCCTGAAGATGCTAGTTGGGAGAATGAAGATGCCATGTGGGCAGAGTACCAGCGACTTTTTGAAGAATTTTGAAATTATGATTTATGTTTTGTATATGCACTGAGAACAATGCCAAAATAAGGGGGAGGGGAATGTAATACCTTGGTTTTGAGTCCCTAGTTTAATAATGTATTTGTTTCTTTGATGAAGGACTAGAGTGCATATAAAACTAAAATAGGTCAGAGTGCCTAGAGAATGTAATGCTTTGAACTTTATAATAATAAAAGTACATCGTTGGCTATAGTAAGGACAAGGACAAGAGTTATAGGGGGCTAGGATTCCACAAGAGAGGGGGGAACTGAGGGAACAAATATTTACACTTTGTTTAATTAATTATCACCCATGGTTGTGTTGT
>ML778850.1:108930-138241 GCA_009831015.1 Picea engelmannii | reverse complement strand
TTGATCTTCTTTGGGTTAACCAATCAATCACTCATTCAGTTTTTTTTCCCTTTCATTCTTTCTCTTGGTCTAGGCATGGGAAATGAATTAAGGAAATAGAAGAGCCATTTTTCATAGTTGTAAGTAATTGGTGTTTATCCAGCAATGAACTGATACCTGAGTGCATGGATGCATTGGCATTATAATCAACCTTGTCACAACTGTGATTCCTAGAGAGTTTGAGCATTAATATTCTTGACCAGATGAAATGGAGCCCTAGAAGGAGGTGGAAAACATGAGGGACTGTGTGGAAGTGAAGGGAGTTCATTCTCTTTGGTTGTGCTGGATGGGAGAAGAGAGCTAGTGAAATTTGGATTTTTTTATGTTGAGAAACCTTTGAGATCTTGAGTGTTGACTGGTTTGGGATCCTAAGTGTCGCCCTGGAACCCATCCTTGTGGATTCATATCCCTGGCTTAGGGGTGACCTGTAGTTGAGACTTGGAACAATAACATCTAAGGTTGGGTGGAATGTCCTATACCTACAGCCAGTTGGGGATTGGTTTTGTTAAATATAAGTGCTCTTTATCATGGTGTTTCTATGCTTATGTATAATTATTTTTGTTGTGTATTGATTATTATTTATAAGATATGAATTACTAATGTGTATACTTGGTGGTTATCGTTGTGCATGGCATATTGTACTTTCTTTTATTATTTTAGCATGAGTCTTGATAACTACATGTGTCATTTCATTCTTCTTTATTTAGTTGTTGGTATCATATTTTTGAATTGGCTCAAGAAATGTGTTCTTGGGTTTGTTAGTGATAGGTTTTAAAATATTCGATGTGCTCATTTTTACCGAGCACCATAACCTTTGCTAGTTAGAATGATTCTAGAAGAAGCACTAGAACCAAAATATAACCAAGAGAGCACATCTTTCTCCAAATATAGTGCACCAGACAGAAAGTCCCAAAATCATAGAAAAAGAACAGTACTCAACTACACCAGTTGCAGTTGTAGTTGCACTTACCAAGAATACCACCAAGAATGTCACCAATAATACCACCAAATGATACTAGAAGGTAGGGTGCATGTATTAGGTTAGATAGTGCTAGAGAGAGAGACCAAGAATCACCCCAGAAGATCCACCTTCCATTCTTGCAGTTGCAACTCCAAACTTGCATTATACTTGAGAAAGTGAGTGAGGTGAGTGTGTAAAAATGAGCTCAACCACCCTATATTTATAGTGGTTCTTGTCACCTGTCTGGGTTGACTTGTCCTTTTGGAGGCTAATACTTTAATATTACTTCTTTTGTTGAGCCGAATTTTCTTATAGGATTTTTACACATCTATTTAGGGTTTCTCTTGCTTCTGGAATATTATATTCTAGTCATATGTTACATATGGAGGTTGATACCTCCTACAGCTACCACAATATCAACACTCCCTCCTAGATAGGGAGGTATTAATTGTAATGGTCTCAAACACATCATACCATTCTACAGGTAGCATCATCATAGCTACACATGCTATCTCATGATCACGTAGATCAAGTCATGAGCATCATCAGCATTATCCATCTAGCTAGCAATCACCTCCAACACTATTGGTTGGCACACTAGTCTAGGAAATATGGAAATCAGGTAGTAGCACGGAATTACCACAATTCCATCCAATATATCACAATTGTGTCGATCCATAGTAGTACACAATTACTATCCAGTGGTATACAACCACTTCTAGTAGTGCACAACTACTGTATAGTGACACATAGTCACTACCAGTGGAACGCATCCATCACAGTAGTACATAGCTATTGTCCAGAGACACACAATCTCCACTACAATCAACTAATATCTACACAAGATATCACCATTCAGTACAACAGTCTCTTAGCATCAAATCAAATCATCATTTGCATCATCTCTCAATGCCATACTCCATCTAAGTAATCAGGAATGATGATGAATAAGTCATGTGTTGGACTCAGCGCACTCAACAGAGTGTCTCGCATAAGTCACTCACTCAACATAGTGATACAAGGACCATTCTTCTAATCCAGACATACGTCCTAGAAGAATATTTTTCCCAACATATGTTGAAAGCCCCGCAATGGGATACAAGGACCATTCATCTAATCTGGACATACGTCCTAGAAGAATGTCAGTCCTCCCAAATGTTGAAATCCACACCATGGGATATAGAGACCATTCCTAAAGGAATGTCAGTCTCAGACTATTCTCTAATTGATTCACCATATGTACCATAGAGATTAATCTCTACCCATATATGCCTTAGAAAATATCGGTCCCATATCAACCACCCTAATTGGGATTCCATGTCCTTAGGGGGAGGACTATTCAACCTGATTGGGACATTAACTATTCCTCGAGAGAATATCGTTCATGTACCATTTTCCTAATTGGGCCACAATATGTGCCTTAGGAAAATACCATTCCATGATATGTCAGTGATCTGTCAACTTGGACCATTCTCCATAGGGAGAATTTTTGTCAATCAGCAATATGTTCTACCTTGACCATTCTCTGCCTAGAGAATGTTTGTCCACCATCACACTAACTATCCATGATGCCATATATCAACACTCTCTCCCAACTGAGGAATTCATCTCCCCCCTTTCAACCAAGGGAGAAAGCTCCACAAGTACCAGCTTGTCCCTCAAGTATGAAAACTTTATCTTGGACAGAGGCTTTGTCAAAATATTAGATGTTTTCTCATCGATGGATATGTACTGGAGAATCACTTCTCCCTTATGGAATTTATCACGGAGAAAATAGTACTTGATCTCAATGTGCTTCGACTTGTCATGGAACACAGGGTTATCTGAAAGATTCACACAACTCTGATTATCACAATATATCATAGTCAAATCCAACACCTGACCAAATAGTCCAGAAACCAAATTACAAATCCATACTACTTCCATACAACCATCACAAGCTGCAATATACTTTGCTTCTACAATGCTGAGTGCAATAGACATTTGTTTCCTAATAGTCCAAGATATCATAGCAGAGCCCAAACTAAAACATATACCAGAAGTATTTTTTCTGTCATTTGCACTCCCTGCCCAATCTAAATCATGAAATCCATGCACTTGTATGTCACTATTTGAGGAATATTTCAAACCATAATTTAGCGTCCCACAAAGATATATCAAAATGTGATTTGCATTTTTCCAATTCTCATGTCTAGGTTCCACCTGGAACTGACTCAACGTGTTCACAACAAAGAAAATTTATGGCCAAGTACATCAATGAGCCAATCAACTGTTGGTACGTGGATGAATCTATTGGATCAAAATCAAAGTCTCTCAACTTCTTCATATTTGTTACCATGGGAATTTCCATGGATTTGCAATCCATCATCCCAAACTTCTGAAGGATATTTACAACATACTTCCCTTTCCCTAGGAATATTTCACCATGCTTTTGTCATACTTCTAGTCCCAAATAATGATTCATGATACCAAGATCCTTCATATCAAATTCAGAGGCTAATTCCCTCTTACACTGAATAATGAGAGGCTCTTCACTTGTCAGAAACAAATCGTCAACATATAGTAGTAGTATCACAGGTGCATCATTCACAACCTTTTAATAAAGGTTTGGATCACCATAGCTCTTAGAAAAATCCAAGTCTCATCAAGTAATTGTCAATTCGTGCATACCAAGCTCTTGGTGCTTTATTGAGTCCATACAAGGCCTTCTTTAATATGCATACATGGATTTCTCTTGGGTGTACCTCAAAACCTTGAGGTTTCTCTATGTATACTTCTTCCTCAATTACTCCATTGAGAAAATCAATCTTTACATCCATCTAATGTAAACTCCAACCCATGGATGTTGCAAGAGATATGATGGCTCTAATAGAGGTGTATCTGGAAACTGGAGCAAACATCTCATCATAGTCTTCTCCCTCCTATTGTGAGAACCCTCTAGCCATGAATCTTGCCTTGTATTTATCAATACTTCCATCCATTGGATGGTTTATCTTGTAAAACCATTTTGAAGTGACTACATACTTTCCTTCAGTTCTAGGCACAATCATGATGGATTGATATTCTTCCATCATAGCTTCCTTTCATTCTTTCTTATTGATTACTTCTTCAAAGGTGGAAGGTTCTCCCTCTGTATCTGCAATCCTGGGAGCTATAGGATATTTATTATGGACCTCATTTGGATGACTTTGACTTGATCTGTTGTCGTGGAACATAGATATTGTAAGCTTTTCACTATATCCAACGAATATGCCCTTCTTTCTTGAAGTTTCCAACTTCTTTATTTTTTCCTTCATAACATGAATATAGATAGGACAACCAAATATCCTCAAGTGTTCAACACTTGGCTTCTTTCTGGAGAAAGTTTCTTCTGGAGTCATGTTCTTCAATATACGATAAGGACTTCTATTATGAATGTATACGACTGTGATAGTTGCTTCTCTCCATAGAATCATGGATAGATTCTGGTCGTTCATCATTTCCTTAAGATATTCTTCAATGGATATGTTCTTTCTATCTGCTACACCATTTTTTTGAGGATTATATGGGACAATTAGTTCCCTCCTAATCCTGGTTGCTTTATAAAAGGAAATGAGCTCCTTGGAGGTGTACTTTCCTTCATTATCGAACCTCAATATATTTATCTTCCTCTTAGTGAGGAGGTTGACATTGATCCACACACATATAAGTGAACGATATCTAAAACTCCTTTTGCTTTACGTGCTTCCTTTAGAATTGGTACTTGGTGAGATCACCTTCCTCAGCACTTTATGGAGTCTCCATGTTTTCAACTGTCACTATAGCTCCTTCTCATAGCTATCGCGTGTGACCTTCCTCGAACAAGAATAACAAGAGAAAAAGTATTTCCAATAGAATTTTCATGAGAACATATCTATGGTAACATGGATCATAGAATTACCAAGGTGACCTTCCTGGGAACAAAAAATATCTCCTAGATGAGATTTTAGTTCATCAAACAAGTGAAATAAGAATCTATATCAATAGTACTTACATGCAACCAAGTATAATAGAACCTTTCAAAGATTGTTGTCACAACTATAGTGCTACTTGTACTATAGAAACTATCAAACTTGAATTGTGCAAATTGAAACTTAACAATTTGATCAATCAAACCTGAAACCTAGAGCCCCAACTTCTTGTTCCTCTGAATGTACTAAATCCAAGATCACTTCTTGGACAAGGTCTCTTGTGCATTCCTTGCAAAATACACGCATGCTTTGATGGATGATATAACATGAAAAGCATATACAAGTGCATACCTTTGAAATTTGAAGCATCGTTCATCTCGTCTTCTAATCTGAAACTAGACACCATCTTGGCAAGAAGAGGTTAGAAACTGAATCAAAAAGGTTCAATGATTAGAACAAGCTAGAAATCCTAAAATTTCAACTTTGACCACAAAATCAATTTTGACCAAAACATTTGACTTTGAACAAGAACTCAAACTTGATGTTTTTGCTAGATGAGGACACCATAGGGTGTGCTAGGCAAGGGCACACTAGAATACCCAAACATTACATCCAATGCTTCACTAAAATTTCCCAAGAATTTAGATTAGGGTTTGTTGCAGGTACAAAATCAAAAAACCTAGTTGCAACTGCAACTGGTGCTACAATGAGCTTGACAAAGAGCTCTCGCTCTACCTTTGTTACAAGGAAAATCTCTTTATGGCTAGGAGTAAACCACAATAAATGAAATGACACTTATAAATCAACTATAATCTCAAGTATTCTATATAAATAAAATGATAACAATATAAGGCTAAAATCCTACCTCATTTGGACGTTCAAAGAAGACCATCATTGAGCAGACGACCCAAAGCTTTATACCTGGAACTTGTCCTCAACAACCAAGATATGAAAGCATATGGTGATAATATACAATTTCAACATATAAATTAGCATAATCCATTAACATACAAGACAAATACGCCCATGGAATAATAATTTAAATATTTGCAAGATATCAATTGAACGAGAAAAGAGTATTTCTATTAAAATAATCAGCAGAAGTACATAGGTGACAAACTTTTGTAGTGACACATATCATAACTGAGAAACTAAGTCCTTCTAATTGGGCCTCCACCACTTCAATCCTCCACAAAGTCAAGCTCATATATAGGAGTCAATGAGGTTCTCCATCACAAAGAAGGGAGAGATTGGGGGTTGAACACAAGAAGTTCAAACTTTCAAGGACAAAGGGATGCAAACTCAATATGAAGTGAAATTTCTCCAAAGTGTCTTTTCTCTCAAAGTTGAATTGTCGAATTGGCTCAAGGCTTGGACATGGCTCAATTTATATCCTTCAAATGTAACTGAAGGGTTGAGTTGAAGCGTTTCCAATATATGGAAGGTCAAGGATCATGGATCTCATGACATGGCATGGAAACCTGACATAATTTTTAATTTTGAGTGCCAAACCCGATGTATGTAAGATATAGTGGAGCAACCTATGTATACACTTGTTGTATAACTAATAGTGCAGATATATGTGGAAAAATGTGTATTTTTGTCTCTGGAATGAACAAAAGGGGGACTTCAAGTCTGCAGTGGGTAATGGAAGGTCATCCAAGAAAGTTGCATGGAGTGAGGAAAAAAAAATTGTAACAGATGCCCCCTAATGTGTGAGGTTAGAGGACTATCTGTGATGGCCAAAATACATTATAGTTCCCATAAGTGGAATAATGAAGACTCGGTTGGAAGTACTAGTTTATCATAAGAATATTACAATCCATAATGGCTTTGTACACATGGTTGCCAATCTAAATTACACTACAGATCCATGTGGAAATATATCAAATAGTTGGTCATGTCCATGAATAGGAAATACAAAGCGGACATATGTCATAGGTTGTGATAGTCACAAACAAGATGCAATGGAATCCAGTCTCAAAATAAACTGAAGATATCTATATACAATGGAGTACAATATGATCTCCCATGATCACTAAAGTCATATAGGTATTGATCCAATCAAATACAACAGCATGTGAGGAATGTTGCTACTATAATCTGGAGGTCTTCTACACTATCTGTTGAAGGTGAAAGTCTACATCATGTGAATAGAGGAGTTGAGGTTGAACATAATGAGACTTCATTTGATTACCAATCATTAATGTATATCGTTAACAAATGCAAGACAACCCACCAATAATGAAAGTAGGTGCCAAGGAACCGAGTACATTCTACAAGTGTGAATAAGGGTGTTGAGGTAGAACACTTGAAGAATCCATTGATCAAGAGACATTGATATATTCCCAATCATCGATGGTGGGAGAACCTGCAACTGATGACTGCAAGCCTCTAGGTACTCATAGGAATCTAGGTCTCATTTCCAAAATAGATGAGTTGAATTCGATGGAAGGAGACCCATTGAACGAAGAGCATTAGGGAATCTCTCATCGTCCAACATGAGGTACAAAGCAATATCTTGATGATTAGGAGGAGCTCAAATTAATAGGATGTTCATGAACCAACCACCATGTGCATCCCTAGCATGCACCAGATGCAAGTAGTGCACAAAAGGAACCCTATAAATAGAAACCAATAAGGAAAACTTCAAAAAAAGGTGAGGAAACCACCAATAAGGATACTGGAATCCAAGAAACTACACGAATCCCAATGTGTGAATATATTTCTTGTCGTCGAACACAGGGGAAACCCCCCAATCAGTGACCAATGAGGAAATGTCATTTTTTGGGTTCAAGTTTACCTACCCATAATGAAAGTAGGACCAGGGTGCACGGTAGGACAACAACTTCATGCGACTCTAAGATACATTGGGGGTATGGCCAACATGCAAAGTCAAGAGTTCTGAGAAATGGCCAACACGGGCTTATAGACTTCCTTTGAACAAGAGAATGAGACATATTAATAACTTAGGCAGCATAGACTTGATAATGATCATTGATAAAAAAAAATTATGATGTGGGAGGCATCAAAAATTCTCCATAGGGACTGGAAGAATAACCATTCAGGGGAGTAAACTCTAAGTAACAAGCTCAGCTTCCTAAGGTCATGCTAACCCAAACTTTGGATGAAAATGGACTCAAAATTTTTTGTTATGTTCAAAGGCGACATGAATGCTACCGATATGAGATAATATTCTTTTCTCACCCATCTTTTTTGGGTTTTTCATAAGCAATGGAAAATACCTATGCTCAATGCAAGGAAGTGCATGCGGGGTATGGACAGTCAAGGGGAATGTTTTCTCTAAGAGTACAGGGTGTCAATATGCAAAGGATATATGGAAGGCACTACTTGGTTAGTGATGAAAATTGTGGAGGTAAGAAGCTTATAACGAGAAAGTGGGAACCGGAAATAGGCTCAATAATCCAATTAGGATGATGAGATGCAATTAAAACGTAACTCCAAAAAATGTCCTTTTTCATAGATTTAGTCCCCTAGGCTCAAAAAAGTATAAAATAATACCCAAGAGAACTCCTCTAGCCGATGGTTACTAGATTATCCCTTTTTCGTAAGTAGTCTACTTGGTCCAAAAAAGGGTTAAACTTATACCAAATAAATGTCCTTTCAAAACCATTTAACGAGTGTGAAAGAGACAAGTTCACTCGGCAATCATTTTCATTTTTTTGGGAGTCAGAAAAGATCTTAACCAAGACTCGGGGGGAGTCCCATAGGTAATGGTCAGAATGCTTGTGAGTAAGAAAATGGGGTTTGAACGCAAAGTCATATTGGTACTATAAGGAACTCTCGGTCCTATGGAATAACTTTTTCATGGGCACCAATTGATACAAAGGCTCTAACTAGGGAAACCATGTTTGTTAAGTCTCTACCACTTAATTACAACACTCCTAGTAGCAGTGAGAAGGTTTTTTGTTTCTAATAAATGGGTTTGTACCTAGGGTGTATGGATCATGGTCATAAGATGATGCAAGAATGAAAAATGGAGTAAAAACCTATCATGTATGTCAGTGAAAGAATATATCTGCCGAAAGCATGAATGGGCAGTACAATGCTAGAGATTGTAAAAAATAATAGAGAAAACCACTAAAACCCAAGTCTTTCCACTACGCAATTAATCCATAAGGTCAAAAAATAGAAAAGAACTATAGAAAGTGGGTAAAAAAATTCTATTAATAATAAAAATAGAACATTCTACCATACCATTTGAGTTTTTCACCCACATAGTGTATTTTATGCCACTTTTTCCATGATCTTCAAGTGTTGATTGCAGGAGCTATGATCAATAGAATTAGCAACCATCTAGACCAAGTAAGTGACAATCCCCTCTCCTTCAATTTCAATGGTTTAAATTCCAATTTTAGTCCCCAATTTTTTAGTATAAGGGGGTGTTATATGGAAACTAGGGTGTAAGCGGATGCCAGATCATCAGGTCACGTATACGACCCCATATACGCAAGAAAATAAAATCATGTGCGTTTATATGAAGCCCTATACATTATTGTTATCAAGTTAGCATGCGTACAAGTCCGTGAACAAGATTTTGAAAGGGTTTTAACTCAAAAAATGGTATTTCCTTTGCAGGATGGTTATTGAATGGAGGGAAAGGGAGCATGAGGAGATAGATGCATCAGTGGGAAGAGATGAAAGGGCCTAACAAGTTTTAAAATGATGTTTCATTTATAAATTTTAGGCTCTCAAAGGAATGAGGTCTCAGGTGAGGTTACTCTTGTTACTAGTAAAATACTCGGATCTGGAGACAGAGTTCTTCAATATTGATGGGAAACCATTAAGGATTGAAGTGGATGATATATACTTTATCACAGGATTGTCTCATCATGGAGAGGTAGTGAATCTAAAGGCCCGAGGGGTTTGGGGTGGTATGACTATGGAGCAGTACATTGCCACCCACTATTTTGCAGGCACAAATAAAGTAGGGAGCCAACTCCCTATTAGGGAGAATGAGAACCTAAGTCTAAAGATCATCGTTCTTGTACTCACAGAGATTTTGGGCTTGGCCTCATTGCACCAGGAATCCAGGCCACTCATATTCTACGCGGTGAAGTGTTTAAGACCCACTGTTTATGACTAGTGTACCTCATTGTTGGCTAACATGAAGAGTCAGTTGATGGATTGAAAACAAGGGTGAATGAGAAATTTTGGATTTGCATTCATACTTTGTAGTTTTTTATTTGAGAGGGTTTCAGGTTTGATCCCTAGAGTATATATTACTCCACATGGACTGTGCAATCCATCCATGTCATGGTGGACCGATGTGTTGAGGCGGTTAGGAGGTGGTAGGGTGCCAACCCCCTAAAATGATGAGTTCTTTTTCTGGTGGCACCGACAAGTCATACCCATTGATGACTATCCTTACTAAGGGATCAAATACAAAGGGGATCCTGGCATTCCTTTACCACTAGGTTCCTCCTATGGTGATATTGGTAAGAAATGATTTTATATATTTCTTTTTTTTTTGTTTTTCAATTTTGATAAAGGAAAAATAAAAAATGAAAATATTTTTGCATGGTATCATGTATTAACAAAAAAAAATTTACGCAGACATAGGTCCACGATATCAAAAAGGATTCCCATGACATCAGTGAAGGGACCGAGGATATGAGCTAGTAGGCGAGGACGTGGAGAGAGTGCTACAAAATTTGTAGGGGAACTTGTCTTGATTGACACACAGGATTCCTATGGTTCAAGTGGAGGATCTGCCATAGGCGATGCAGCAGCAGGTGGCGGGTGTACCCCATGCGTGGGTGAGACCCTTTTGGCATCTTGAAAATGCCATAGTGTGCTATCATGATATGCATCTGGCACCACAGGCGTAGATTCCATGGTTGTGCTATGTACTGGACATATATGTATTTTGAGGGTGTGAGCCCCATTTTGTATTATGATACCATATTTTTTTGGAATTGAAAGGATGAAATATAAAAAACTTTGGTCTTCGTCTTTACTTATATATGTTATAATGGTAAATGTATGAATGTGTTTTATTTACTTAGTTATGTGATAAATGCCAATATAAAATATAATTAGCATATGCATCGGATACATGTTTAGAACTTCTAGGGATGTGATTATAAGTAAGAAAATCAAATTATTGTTCCAAAATTCGTACCCATAGGAATCATTAGAGTAGAGTAGGATCTTGCACATGGTAACTATTGTTCAACTGACATACGACTAACTAGGAGTTCAAGATAACCTCTAAAGATCGAACATCATGTGAAATGGCTTCGTGTAATATCTCTATAATGGTGCTATACTCAGCCACAGTATTCATTGATGGCTCTAGATGAATGCTACCTGAAGACGTTGGTTGGCCCTCGGGTGAGTAAATGACCCAAGCGGTGGAAGCCATGTTCTGCATATGATGACTAGCACCATTTGTGAATCCTAAGTAAACCGAAGACTTCATTGACATATGCCAACCAAGGGAAAAGTTGATAAGAAAGTCGATGACACAAAGGAAAAGATAAAGAAGTATATACACTAAGATATACTAGTATACAAAGGTCATGCCCGAGTTTGAGGGCTCAAGTGTAATACCTTTTAAGGTAGAGCCCATTTCTGGGCTCATCCATCATATTCCCTTCATAATATTCTAATTCATAAGCTCCTTTCTCTGAGACATGTTGCATGATATAAGGACCATACCACATGGGATTGAAATTACCTGCCCCCGGAGGTTCTTTGGCTTTGTCATAAAGGATAACCAATTCACCCTTTGCGTACTGCCAAGGATAGACATACTTACCGTATTGAACCTTAACACATCGATTATTCACTTCAATAGACAGATATTCATCTCAACGCTGCTCATTGAGGTGCTCCAGGTGCACGAGGCATTCTTCAAGATCAGATGTGTCAGGTAGGAGCTCAATTTACAACTTAAGGGAAGGGATTTCGCATTCAATCAGAAGAATCAACTCCATGCCATGTACTAATCAAAAAGGAGAGAAAAAAATGGAAGTATTTACCATGGTTTGGTATTCCCAAAGTGCAGGTTAAAGCATCAAATTCCAATCAAATTTACTCTAGCTAACAGTTTTTTGCAAAATGGTCTTGAGAGATTTATTCACCGCCTCTACTTTTCCATTTTTTTGGGATAGTAAGGGGAAGAATGACCGTGTTTAAACCCTAGTTTTGATTCTAAATCTTTCATCATTTCATTCTGAAAGTGACTGCCATGATCAGTGACAATCTCTCTAGGGATTTCAAATCGGGCTATAATCTGGTTGAATACGAAGAATGATGTAGTCTTACCATCGAATTTAATGGTAGGCATGGACTCTTCCCATTTAGTAAAACAATCCATGGCCATGATAATATGTTGGTGCCCCCCAGTTGAGGTTGGGTTACAGTCCATAAAATATACCACCCACTTGGTGAAGGGATCGACGGTGATGATTGGGTGAAGAGGGGTTGGGTGCGAGCGCATTTTCTGAGCAAACACCTGGCAAGGGTGACACTTCTTGACCACTTCAACGCAATATTTAAAAATTGACGGCCAAAAATAATTGGCTCACAATATCTTTTGGGATGTCGCAAGCCCGAATAAATGACCACCACATGCCCCACTGTGACAATCATTGAGAACAGACTCATCTTCCTTGTGAGTCAAGAAACTACGTAAAATATTGTCTACCCCATGATGATACAAAGTGTCATCAATAATAAGGTAGTTTTTATCCTGATGACATATACATCATCGATCATCTCTCGACAGATGTTGGGGTAGCTTCAAGGTTTGAATATAGATCAAAATTTCTCCATACCAGGGGTCCTAAGACACAATAACTAAAATATGTTCATCTGCGAATGAATCGTCATGAAACATGTCCTCATCTAGTCGAGGGAAGTTCGACATCAATTCGACAAAAACTAGCGATTTCTTAGATTTCATCGAAGCAAAATCAATATCAAATTCTTGCAAAATAACAATCCACTTATTGTATTTCCCCTCTATGATATGCCTAGTGAAGATGTATTGAAATGGATTGATATCTGCAACCATGGTAGTTTTTCAAAGTAAGATATAATGTCATAATCTCCGAACCACATGTATGGTGGCCAAGGCCAACTTCTCTACGTGAGAGTATTTAAGTTCAAGACCAACTAGGTTTCAACTGAGAAAATAGACAATGTGCTCATGGATCTCATCATCCTCCTGAACTAGAACCATACCAATTGTCCCTTCATATGTGAAGATATAAAGAAAGTAGTCTCTATTATAGTCTGGAGGCTTCAGCAGAGGCGTCGACACCAAATATTTCTTAAGAGCATCGAAGGATTCATGGGCTCGCTCATCCCACATCAACGAAGTTTCCTTCTTCAAAAGATGCATGAAACCTTTATTTTAATTGGAATAGTTCACTATGAACCAACGCAGGAAGTTAGCCTGATCGATATTTTATGAGAAGAATGAAATGAAACCGTAAGCTGAAACTGTAAAACGCAGCGGAAACAAGCTTGTTGGAATGGTGGCAGCTTATCTCTGAGAAGAGATGTGATGACAGCGCGCATTCATAAGAAGAAGGTTACAATGAGGCTCTGAAGGCCTTTTTAAAATAATCAAGAATGCCAAAATCCATAGACATCCAAAAATCTAACCCTAGGAGATGAAGCGCCAAAAGTCATGTGGGCCCCGTTTGGGTAAGTTAGTACATCAACTTCCCGGGGTCGTAACTTTTGCATACGATCTCCATTTTAGGTGTGTGATAGCCCGTTGGAAAGGTAGAATTGAGGAGAATCATTTTGGGGGATCTATCATGCCTTTGGCTATCATTGAGGAGATCGATCTCGAAAAACCTTCATTTAGGCCCTCAAAATGGCCCCGGAAGTTAAAACTGCTAAAAATAGTAAATTGCCAAAATTGTCAGAAAACTATTTTGAGCCAGTTGGAAAACGTGGGTGGCCACTGATATCCACTTGTATCAATCCTCCCTCCTTAGGAATAAATGGTCCCCATTGCGTTGAGGTCCCCCATCAAATGAGGAAATTTCTGTTGAATTTGGCCCCAAGTGAGCCACTTGCCTTGGTGGAGGAGTTGTCCTACTTTGACGACTCAATAAAGTTGGATCCTTTGTTGTCGAGTGCCCTTGATATGTCTATCTACAATATGATCATTGGATGCCTATTGTAGGTAGTTGGGGTTGATCTCTGTTGGTGTCAATTGTTGTGCTACTTCTAAGGTGTCTAATAATGGTGGGAAATAAGGGCGAAGGAGATCCACGTTGAACACTGGGTGCATACCAAGGAAAGGAGGAATGTTGAGCTCAAAAGAATTATCCCCCATGGCCTTGGTGATAGTGTACAACCCATAACGGAGTGGGAGAAGCTTCCGATGGGGTCCTGTAAGGCGTTCTTTCTGCAAGTGCAACCAAACTTTGATGCCCACCTGAAACTTATGCAAGCACCCAATGTGGATCATGGCATTGTTTGTACTTGTCATTGGACTTATATAGGATATCCTGAACCTGTTGGCAGATGTGCTAGATCCTCTCAATGAACTGGGTGGCTTTGTTAGCTTCAGTTGGAGTAGGAGATGAGTCAATCGAGGTGACCGCAAGGGGAAGTGCAACATCTATGGGTCTCAATGGTTGGAATCCCAACCCCAATTGAAAGAGGCTTTGGCCAGTTGAGCTATGCAGGGCTCAGTTGTAGCTATGTTGGACATAGGGAAGGCTCTCATCCCATGTGCGAGGGTGCTTTGAATTATACATGCAAAGGATATGCACAATCATTTGATTTACAACCTCGGTTTGGCCATCTGTCTGGGGGTGGAAGGTCGTGGATTTGGTGAGATTGTTGTCCAGTAATGGCCAGAGGCTCGACCAGAATGTGCTGAGAAATCGACTATTTCGATCTGAGACAACGATTTGTGGGATTCCAAAATGTACCTAGACTTGTTCAAAGAAGAGCTTGGTAGTGGCCTCTGTTGTGATGCTCTTCTTGCAGGCAACCAGAATCGCCATCTTAGAAAAGTGATCAACAATCACAAAAACATAGTCATTTCCCCACTTGGTGGACAAGAGGCCCGACATGTAGTCCATTGAGATGGATTCCCATGGCCTGTCAGGAGTAGGAAGAGGGGTGTACAGGCCCTGTTTCTTAGTGGTCGGTTTGGAAATAGTGCAGGCAGTGCGGGACCTAATATACTTGCTGACATCATGTCAAAGTTTCGTCTATTAGAAATTTTTATGTAGCATCACCACTATCTTTTCAATGTCGAAGTGTCCTCCCACCCGACTATAGTGGGCTTCCCAGATCATCTTCGCTCGCTCACTTGATGGAACACAGATGTGGCTCAGATGACACAACAACCCATCCTGAAGATGGAAATTATCAACAACTACATTTGCACCCAACATTTGGTAGGTGGTAGCGAAGTTAGGGTCTGTATCATAGAGTTGGGGCCATCCAGATGTCTCATGGCCGCAAGATTCTAGCACCGTGGTGAGTGTCGCGACTGGCAGTCTGCTGAGGCAATCAGTGACGCAATTGGTGCTTCCTATTTTATAGTTGATGTTGAGGTGGAATTGTTGCAAGTATGTTGACCACTTTTGATGGCGGTCATTCTGCAATTTTCCCTGTGTCTGCATGAACTGTAGTGGCTTATGATCAGTGTGGATGACTGTCTCCTTCCCAAGAATGTAATGTCTCCACTGGCGGCATGCTTTCACAATGGAGTACATTTCTTTGTCATAAGTAGGGTACTTACGGATAATATCTGACAGTGTCTCACTATGATAGGCCACGGGGTGGCTGTGTTGAGTGAGAACGGCACCCACAGCATAGTCTGAAGCATCTGTCTCTATCTTAAAAGGATGTTGCAGGTCTAGTAGTGAAAGTACTGGGGCTGAGCACAAGCGCTACTTCAAATCATTGAACGCTTGTTTTTGGGACCAGACCCACGCAAATTTCACCTTACCATCGCCCTTGTTTATTTGGCTGAGGGCCCATGCAATATGGGAGAAACCCAACACAAACCTGTGGTAGAAATTGGCAAGGCCCAAGAAGCTCTAAATCTCAGTGAGTGTTGTTAGGGCTGGCCAGTCATGAATGACTTGGATCTTGGCTGGATCCAAATGTACACAATGTTGATCAATGATGTAGCCCAAGTAATGGACCCTAATCATGCCGAAGGAGCATTTTTCCAAGTTGGCGTATAGCTTGTGCTACCGCAGGGTGTGCAGAACCTACTGAATATGCTGCAAGTGTTTGGCCCAAGTCTTGTTGTAAATTAGAATGTCATCCAGATACACCACTACAAAAGTATCGGTGAACGGTCACAGGATATCGTCCATCATCATCATGAAAGTGGCTGGAGCATTTGTCAAACCAAAGGGCATGACCAACCTTTCAAAAAGGCCTTCCTTTGACTTGAAGGTAGTCTTCCATACATCTGTTTGTTCTATCGGGACCTGGTGGTAGCCAGACTTCAGATCAATCTTAATGAATTGTTTGGCCCCCATGAGTTGATCAAGGAGGTCATCGATTCAGGGAATCGGGTACCATTTTCTGACTGTGATTTTATTCAGAGCCCGGTAATCAATACAGAGTTGCCAGGTCCCATCTTTCTTCTGTACTAGTATGATTGGGCTCCCACAAGGTGATGAGCTGGGGCGGATGTGCCCCTTGTGGAGCAGTTCTTAGATCTGTCGCCCGATCTCCTCATTCTCTAACAAAGAGCGACGATAGACTGGCCCATTGGGTAGCGGTGTGTCAGGGGTCAGATCGATGGGGTGCTTGACCTAGAAGTGCAGAGGTACCCTTGTAGGTGAGGAGAATATATCTGAGTATTCTTCCATGACCTTATCTACTTTCTTCTGCTGTGTGGAGAGGTTGGCCACAGAGACCCTGGATGTGGCTGTGATCTTTCACTTATTCTTAGAGAGAATCACGAAGAAGAAAAAATTCCCCGTCTGAGAGATGAACTTCCTACATTTCTTAGCAGAGATCAAGGAAATAGCACTAGGTTGGACTGCCTCAGGTATCCTGTACAATTTCCTTAGTGGAGATTTCTTCCTTAGCAGAGCCATCCAATGGTGTACAGTTGTGGGTGTGGCATTGTTGGCAAGGCCAGCTTCTTGATGACCTCTGCTAAGATGAGGTTCTTCTGGCTACCACTATCAACGATGAAGTGAAGCAGGGTTCCTTTTACCCACATTTGTGAATGGAAGAGGCGCTCTCCTTCTTCTGGCTCACCAGGATGGAGCTTGGTGGTAGCAATGGTGGCACTGGTTTCCGCATCAATGATCTGTCTTCCCCTTTTTGGTTTTGGCTCAGAGTCATAATTTGCATCTGATTCAGAGGCTTTCACTTTAGCCACCAATGACTACTTTGAGCGGAAGTCAGCAATGTTATGCCAAGGGATCCTATGGAAGTCGCACCACTTCCTGGTATCTTTATTTGTCTTTCTAATGTCCTTATTTGCTTACGGCTTAGACTGGTTGTCTTGATATTGTCCATCTTTGTTCTTTCCTTTGTTTGGTGGGTTGGGGTCGTCCTTTCCTGGATTTTGTCGTGAGGGGTTCCCAGGCCCAAATTATCACGTCTTTTGTTTGAGCTTCTGCTCGATTTTTTCGGCATATCGGTAGGCCGCGCCCAAGGATGAGATGTCTAGAAATTCCATTTCAGTATGGATGTATCTATGCAAAGCACTGTGATACTTGAGCACCATATGTCACTCTGAATCTTTGATACCCAACTTGGTGCTCAAGGTATGGAAGATATTTGTGAAATCTAGCATTGCTTGGTCTCTTTCTTGCCGTAGTGTGGTCCATTTGGTATACAGGTCGTCATAACCTCCGACGGGGTAGTATTTTTATTTAATAGCATCCTTGAAGGATTCCCAGGTGGTATTGACTGAAAATACTGAGGTTTCCTTTGTTTCCTTTTGCTCACAAAAAGTTTCGCACCAATCTTTGACATGGGGAACGACTTTGAGAAGCATAAAAGTAATCTTTTCTTTATTCGAAAAGGTATGGACAGAAAAATACCCTTCTAGTAGATTCAACCACTTTTCTACAGCATCTGCTTCTATCTGACCTTAAAATATACGAATATCAAAGTTTATTTGTACCTTGAAGGGGGCAATGCCTCCGTTCGAAGAAGATGTGTCGCCTGTTGGTAGCTGCCGAAGGATTTGCGCGAAACTATCCATCATCTCATTCCTCTATTGCGTGAGGGATTCCTCAATAAACAATTTGAAAGGATCTCCTATCCCATCATATTTATTTTCTCCTGCCATGGGAGGTCGCTTGGGTGTGCGAGAGCTTCTTTCCTCAAGAGAAACAAGCTCGAGACCCAACTCTTTGTACTCCAACCTCGTTGGGGACATGCATTAAGATGACAAGGAGAAGACCGCTCAGATACCACTGATCTAAATTTTATGAGCAGAACCAAATGAATACAGATTATTAACAGGTGCTTAACACAAAATAACAGAGATACATTAAAACTGGTTTTCTATTCAATAACGAAATAAGCTAAAACTGTAAATTCACCGGAAACAAGCTTGTTGGAATGGTGGCGACTTATCTCTGAGAAGAGATGTGACGGTAGCGCGCATTCACAAGAAGAAGGTTACAATGAGGCTCTAAAGGCCTTTTTACAATAATAAAGAATTCAAAAAACTCGAGACATCTAAAAACCTAACCCTAGGAGATGAAGCACCAAAAGTAATGTGGGCCCTGTTTGGGTAAGTTAGTACATCAACTTCCCAGGGTCGTAACTTTTGCATACGATCTTTGTTTTAGGTGTTTCATAGCCCATTGTAAAGGTAGTGTTGAGGAGATTCATTTTTGGGGCTCAATTATGCATTTACATATCATTGAGGAGCTCGATCCCGAAAAACCTTCATTTAGGCCCTCAAAATGGCCCCAGAAGTTAAAACTACTAAAAATAGTAAATTGCCAAAATTGTTAGAAAACTGTTTTGAGCCAGTTGGAAAAGGTGGGTGGCCACCAATATCCATCTGGATCAATCCTCCCTCCTTAGGAAGAAATTTTCTCCATTGTGTTGAGGTCCCCCATCAGATGAGGAAATTTCTGCTGAATTTGGCCCCAGGTGAGCCACTTGCCTTGGTGCAGGAGTTGCCCTGCTTTGACGACTCGATAAAGCTAGATCCTTTATTGTCCAATGCCCTTGATATGTCTGTCCACAATATGATCATTGGATGCATATTGTGGGCAGTCATGGTTGAGATTTGTTGGTGTCAGTTGGTCTGCTACTTTTGAGGTGTCCAATAATGGTGGGAAATAAGGGCGAAGGAGATCCACGTTGAACACTGGGTGCAGACCAAGGAAAGGAGGAATGTTAAGCTCAAAAGAATTATCCCTCATAGCCTTGGTGATAGTGTATGGACCATAATAGAGTGGGAGAAGATTCTGATGGGGTCCTATAAGGCGTTCTTTCTACAAGTGCAACCAAACTTTGTCGCCCACCTGAAACTTATGCAGCACCTGATGTTGATCATGGCATTGTTTGTACTTGTCATTAGACTTCTGTAGGATATCTTGAACCTGTTGGTAGATGTGCTAGATCCACTCAATGAACCAGGTGGTTTTGTCAGCTTCAGTTCAATAAGGAGATGATTCGATCGAGATGACCACAAGGGGAAGTGCAACATCTGTGGGTCCCAATGGTTGGAATCCCAACCCCACTTGAAAGTGGCCATGGCCAATTGAGATATGAAGGGCTCGGTTGTAGCTATGTTAGACATAGGGAAGGCTCTCATCCCATGTGAGAGGGTGCTTTGAATTATACATGCCAATGATATGCACAATCATTTGATTTGCAACCTCGGTTTGCCCAACTGTCTGGGGGTGGAAGGGCATGGATTTGGTGAGATTGTTGTCCAGCAATGACCAGAGGCTCGACCAGAATGTGCTGAGAAATCAACTATATCGATCTGAGACAATGGTTTGTGGGATTCCAAAATGTACCCAAACTCGTTGAAAGAAGAGCTTGGCAGTGGCCTTTGTTGTGATGCTCTTCTTGCAGGCAACCAAAATTGCCATCTTAGAAAAGCAATCAACATCCACAAAAGCACAGTCATTTCCCCACTTGGTGGACGGGAGGCCCAATATGTAGTCCATTGAGATGGATTCCCATGGCCTATCAGGAGTAGGAAGAAGGGTGTACAGGCCTTGTTTCTTAGTGGTCGGTTTGGCAATAGCACAGGCAGTGCAGGACCTGATATACTTGTTGACCTCCTGTCGAAGTTTCGGCCAGTATAAATGTTTTTGTAACATCACCTTTCAACGATGAAGTGTCCTGCCACCCAACTGTAGTGCGCTTCCCAGATCAGCTTCGCTCGCTCACTTGATGGCACACAGATATGGCCCAGACGACACAACAACCCATCCTGAAGCTAGAAATTATCGACAACTACATTTGCACCCAACATTTGGTAGGTGGTGGCAAAGTTAGGGTCTGTCTCATAGAGTTGGGGCCATCCAGATGTCTCATGGCCACAAGAGTCTAGCATTGTGGTGAGTGCCGCGACTAGAGGTTTGCTGAGGCAATCAGCGACACGATTGGTGGTTCTTAATTTATACTTGATGTTGAGGTGGAATTGTTGCAAGTATGTGGACCACTTTTGATGGTGGTCATTCTGTAATTTTCCCTATGTCTGCATGAACTGCAGTGGCTTATGATCAGTGTGGATGACCGTCTCCTTCCCAAGAATGTAATGTCTCCACTAGTGTCATGCTTTCACAATGGAGTACATTTCTTTGTCGTAAGTAGGGTACTTAGGGACAGTATCTGATAGTGTATCACTATGATAGGCCATGGGGTGGTCGTGTTGAGTGAGAACGACGCCCACAGCATAGTCTGAAGCATCTGTCTTGATCTCAAAAGGATGTTGCAGGTCTAGTAGTGAAAGTACTGGGGCTGAGCACAAGAACTGCTTCAAATCATCGAATGCTTGTTGTTGGGACCGGCCCCATGCAAATTTTGCCTTACCACCACCCCTGTTTATTTGGCTGAGGGGCCATGCAATATGGGAGAAACCCAACATGAACCTGCAGTAGAAATTGGCAAGGCCCAAGAAGCTAAAAAGCTCAGTGAGTGTTGTTGGGGCTGGCTAGTCACGAATGACTTGGATCTTGGCTGGATCCACAAGTACACCATGTTGATCAATGATGTAGCCCAGCTAATGGACCCTGTCCATGCCGAAGGATCATTTTTCCAAGGTTTCATATAGCTTGTGCTACCACAGGGTGTGCAGAACCTGCTGAATATGCTGCAAGTGCTCGGCCCAAGTCTTGCTGTAAATTTGAATGTCATCCAGATACACCACTACAAAAGTATTGGTGAATGGTTGCAGGATATTGTCCATCATCCTCATGAAAGTGGTTGGAGCATTTTTCAAACCAAAGGGCATGACCAACCATTCAAAAAGGCCTTCCTTTGACTTGAAGGTGGTATTCAATACATATGTTTGTTCTATCAGGACCTGGAGGTAGCCAGACTTCAGATCAATCTTACTGAAGTGTTTGGCCCCTGTGAGTTGATCAAGGAGGCCATCGATTCGGGGAATCAGGTACCAGTTTCTGACTGTGATTTTATTCAGAGCCTGGTAATCAATACAGAGTCGCCAGATCCCATATTTATTTTGTACCAGCATGATTGGACTCCCGCAAAGTGATGAGCTGGGGTGGATGTGCCCCTTGTTGAGCAGTTCTTGGATCTGTCGCTTGATCTCCCAATTCTCTAACAAAGAGCGACGATAGACTGGCCCATTGGGTAGTGCTACGTTGGGGGTCAGATTGATGGGGTGCTTAACCTAGCAGTGTAGAGGTACCCCTGTAGGTGAGGAGAATATATCTAAGTATTCTTCCATGACCTTATCTACTTCCTTCTGCTGTGTGGAGAGGTCGGCCACAGAGACCCTGGATGTGGCTCTGATCTTTTGCTTATTCTTAGATATAATCACAAAGAAGACAAACTTCCCCATTTGAGAGATAACCTTCCTGCATTTCTTAGCAGAGATCAAGGAAATAGCACTAGGTGGGACTGCCTCGGGTATCCTGTACAATTTCCTTAGCGGAGCCAACCAATAGTGTACAGTTGTGGGTGCGGCGTTGTTGGCAGGGCCAACCCCTTGATGACCTCTGCTGATATGAGGTTCTTCTGGCTACCACTATCAACAATGAAGTGCAGCGGGGTGCCTTTTACCCACATCTGTGAATGGAAGAGGCACTCTCCTTCTTTTGGCTTGTCTAGTTCACCAGGTTGGAGCTTGGTGGTAGCAACGGTGGCACTGGGTTCCGCGTCAATGATCCGTCTTCCCCTTTTTGGTTTTGACTCAGAGTCATAATCTGCATCTGATTTAGAGGCTTTCACTTCGGCCACCAGCGACTACTTTCAGTGGCAGTCAACAGTGTTATGCCAAGGGCTCTTATGGAAGTTGCACCACTTCCGGTATCTTTATTTGTATTTATGGTGTCCTTCTTTGCTTGCGGCTTGGACTGGTTGTCCTGATACTATCCATCTTTGTTTTATCCTTTGTTCGATGGGTTGGGGCTGCCCTTTCTTGGCTTTTGTTGTGTGGGGTTTCCAAGACCAAATTGTCACGTCTTTTGTTTGAGCTTCTACTCGATTTTGACGGCATATCAGTAGGCCGCGCCCAAGGATGAGATGTCTAGAAATTCCATTTTAGTATGGATATATATATGCAGAGCACTGAAATACTTGAGCACCAGATGTCGCTCTAAATCTTTTATACCCAACTTGGTGCGCAAGGTATGGAAGATATTTGTGAAATCTAGCACTGCTTATTCTCTTTCTTGCCGCAGTGTGGTCCATTTGGTATACAGGTCATCATAACTTTCGAAAGCGTAGTATTTTTATTTAATAGCATCCCTGAAGGATTCCCAGGTGGTTTTGATTGAAAATAATGAGGTTTCCTCTATTTCCTTTTGATCACAGAAAGTTTCCCACCAATCTTTAACATGGGGAATGGCTTTGTGGAGCGCAAAAGTAATCTTTTCTTTATTTGAAAACTTATGGATAGAAAAATACCCTTCTAGTAGATTCAACCACTTTTCTATAGCATCTACGTCTATCTGACCTTCAAATATAGGAGTATCGAAGTTTATTTGTACCTTGAAGGGGGCAACTCCTCTGTTTGAAGAAGATGTGTCGCCTGTTGGTAGCCACCGAAGGATTTGCGTGAAACTATCCATCATCTCGTTCCTCTGTTGTGTGAGGGCTTCCTCAATCAACAGTTTGAAAGGATCTCCTGTCCCATCATCTTTCTTTTCTCCTACCATGGGAGGTCGCTTAGGCGTGTGAGAGCTTCTTTCCTCAAGAGAAACAAGCTCGAGACCCAACTCTTTGTACTCCGACCTTGTTGGGGACATGCATTAAGACGACAAGGAGAAGACCACTTTGATACCACTGATCCAGATTTTATGAGAAGAAAAAAATGAATACATATTATTAACATGTTCTTAACACAAAATAAGAGAGATACAGTAAAACTAGTTTTCTATTCAATAACGAATAAGCTAAAACTGTAAAATGCAGCAGAAACAAGCTTGTTGGAATGGTGGCGGCTTATCTCTGAGAAGAGATGGGACGGCAGCGCGCATTCATAAGAAGAAGGTTTGAATGAGGCTCTAAAGGTGTTTTTACAATAAGCAAGAATTCCAGAAACCCTAGACACCCAAAAACCTAACCCTAGGAGATGAAGCGCCAAAATTCATGTGGGCCCCATTTGGGTAAGTTAGTACATCAACTTCCTGGGGTTGTAACTTTTGCATACGATCTCCGTTTTAGGTGTATGATAGCCTATTGGAAAGGTATCATTGAGGATATTCCTTTTGGGGGCTCAATCATGCCTTTATATGTCATTTAGGAGCTCTATCCCAAAAAACCTTCATTTAGGCCCTCAAAATGGCCCCGGAAGTTAAAACTGCTAAAAATAGTAAATTGCCAAAATTGTTAGAAAACTGTTTTGAGCCAGTTGGAAAAGGTGGGTGGCCACCAATATCCATCTAGATCAATCCTCCCTCCTTAATAAGAAATGGTCTCCATTTCATTGAGGTCCCCCATCAGATGAGGAAATTTCTGCTAAATTTGGCCCCGGGTGAGCCACTTGCCTTGGTGCACGAGCTGCCCTGCTTTGACGACTCGATAAAGATGGATCCTTTGTTGTTGAGTTCCCTTGATCTTTCCATCCACAATATAATTATTGGATGTGTGTTGTAGGTAGTCAGGGTTGAGCTCTTTTGGTGTCAGTTGTTCTGCTACTTCTGAGGTGTCCAATAATGGTGGGAAATAAGGGAGAAGGAGATCCATGTTGAACACTGGGTGCAGACCAAGGAAAGGAGGAATGTTGAGCTCAAAATAATTATCCCCCACGGCCTTGGTGATAGTGTATGGTCCATAATGGAGTGGGTGAAGCTTCTGATGGGGTCTTGTAAGGCTTTCTTTCTGCAAGTGAAACCAAACTTTGTCTCCCACCTGAAACTTATGCAGCACCTGATGTTGATCATGGCGTTGTTTGTACTTGTCATTGGACTTCTGTAGGATATCCTAAACCTGTTGGTGGATGTGCTGGATCTGCTCACTGAATCGGGTGGCTTTGTCAGCTTCGGTTGGAGCATGAGATGAGTCAATCGAGGTGACCGCAAGGGGAAGTGCAACATCTATGGGTCTCAATGGTTGGAATCCCAACCCCACTTGAAAGGGGTTGTGGTCAGTTGAGCTATGTAGGGCTTGGCTGTAGCTATGTTGTACATAGGGAAGGCTCTCATCCCATGTGCAAGGGTGCTTTGAATGATACATGTGAAGGATATGCACAATCATTCTATTTACAACCTCGGTTTGGCCATCTGTCTGGGGGTGCAAGGCCATGGATTTGGTGAGGTTGGTGTCCAGCAGTGACCAGAGGCTCGACCGGAATGTGTTGAGAAATCAACTATCCCAATCTGAGACAATGGTTTTTGGGATTCAAAAATGTACCCAGACTCGTTCAAAGAAGAGCTTGGCAGTGGCCTCTATTGTGATGCTCTTCTTGCAGGCAACCAAAATCGCCATCTTAGAAAAGCGATCAACAACCACAAAAACACAGTCATTTCCCCTCTTGGTGGACGGGAGGCCCAACTTGTAGTCCATTGAGATGGATTCCCATGGCATGTTAGGAGTAGTAAGAGGGGTTTACAGGCCTTGTTTCTTAGTGGTCAGTTTGGCAATAGCGCAGGCAGTGCAGGACCTGATCTATTTGTTGACCTCCTATCGAAGTTTCTGCTAGTAGAAATATTTTTGTAGCATTGCCACTGTATTTTCAACGCTGAAGTGTCCTGCCACCCGACTGTAGTGGGCTTCCCAGATTATCTTCGCTCGCTCACTTGATGGAACACAGATATGGCCCAGACGACACAACAACCCATCCTGAAGATGGAAATTATCGACAACTATGTTTGCACCCAACATTTGGTAGGTGGTGGCGAAGTTAGGGTCTGTCTCATAGAGTTGAGTCCATCCAGATGTCTCATGGCTGCAAGAGTCTAGCACCATGGTGAGTGCCACGACTGGTGGTCTGCTAAGGCACTCAGTGATGTGATTGGTGGTTATTGTTTTATACTTGATGTTGAGGTGGAATTGCTACAAGCATGTGGACCACTTTTGATGGCGGTCATTCTGCAATTTTCTCTATGTCTACATGAACTGTAGTGGCTTATGATCAGTGTGGATGACTATCTCCTTCCCAAGAATGTAATGTCACCACTGGAGGCATGCTTGCACAATGGAGTACATTTTTTTGTCGTAAGTAGGTTACTTACGGATAGTATCTAACAGTGTCTCACTATGATAGGCCACGGGGTGGTCATGTTGAGTGATAATGGCACCCACAGCATAGTCTAAAGCATCTATCTCGATCTCAAAAGGATGTTGCAGGTCTGGTAGTGAAAGTACTGGGGATGATCACAAGCACTGCTTCAAATCATTGAATGCTTGTTGTTGGGACCGGCCCCACGTAAATTTGTCCTTACCACAACCCCTGTTTATTTGGCTGAGGGCCCATGCAATATGGGAGAAACCCAACACGAACCTGCGGTAGAAATTGGCAAGGCCCAAGAAGATCTGAAGCTCAGTGACTGTTGTTGGGGCTAGCCAGTCACAAATGACTTGGATCTTGGCTATATCCACATGTACGCCATGCTAATCAATGATGTAGCCTAGGTAATGGACCCTATCCATGCCGAAGGAGCATTTTTCCAAGTTGGTGTATGGCCTGTGCTGCCACAGGGTGTGCAGAACCTACTGAATATGATGCAAGTGTTCGGCCCAAGTCTTGCTATAAATTAGAATGTCATCCAGATACGCCACTACAAAAGTATTGGTGAATGGTCACAGAATATCGTCCATCATCCTCATGAAAGTGGCTGGAGCATTTGTCAAACTAAAGGGCATGACCAACCATTCAAAAAGGCCTTCCTTTGACTTGAAGGCAGTCTTCCATACATCTGTCTATTCTATTGGGACCTGGTGGTAGCCAGACTTCAGATCAATCTTACTAAAGTGTTTGGCCCCTGTGAGTTGATCAAGGAGGTCATTGATTCAGGGAATCAGGTACCGGTTTCTGATGATGATTTTATTCAGAGCCCGGTAATCAATACAGAGTCTCCACGTCCCATCTTTCTTTTGTATAAGCACGATTGGGCTCCCGCAAGGTGATGAGCTGGGGCAGATGTGCCCCTTGTGGAGTAGTTCTTATATTTGTCGCTTGATCTCCTCATTCTCTAACAAAGAGAGATGATAGACTGGCCCATTGGGTAGCAGTGCGTCGGGGGTCAGATCGATGGGGTGATTGACCTAGTAGTGCAGAGGTACCCCTGTAGGTGAGGAGAAGATATCTGAGTATTCTTCCATGACCTTATCTACTTCCTTCTGCTGTGTGGAGAGGTTGGTCGCAGAGACCCTAGATGTGGTTGTGATCTTTCACTTATTCTGAGAGTGAATCACGAAGAAGACAAACTTCCATGTATGAGAGATGACCTTCCTGCATTTCTTAGCAAAGATAAAGGAAATAGCACTAGGTGGGACTGCCTTGGGTATCCTGTACAATTTCCTTAGTGGAGATCGCTTCCTTAGAGGAGCCATCCAATGGTGTATGGTTGTGGGTGTGGCGTTGTTGGCAGGTCCAACTACTTGATGCCCTCTACTGAGATGAGGTTCTTCTGGCTACCGCTATCAACGATGAAGTGTAGTGGAGTGCCTTTTACCCACATATGTGAATGGAAGAGGTGCTCTCCTTCTTCTGGCTCGTCTGGTTCACCAGGCTAGAGCTTGGTGGTAGCAATGGTGGCACTGGGTTCTGTGTCAATGATCCTTCTCCCCCTTTTTGGTTCTGGCTCAGAGTCATAATATGCATCTGATTCAGAGACTTTCACTTCGGGAACTAGTGACTGCTTTGAGCGGCAGTTAGCAGTGTTATGCCAAGGGCTCTTATGGAATTCGCACCACTTCCCGATATCTTTCTTTGTCTTTACAGTGTCCTTCTTTGCTTGCGGCTTGGACTAGTTGTCCTGATACTGTCCATCTTTTCTCTGTCCTTTGTTCAGTTGGTTGAGGCCGCCCTTTCCTACCTTTTGTTGTGAGGGGTTCCCAGGCCCAAATTGTTGCGTCTTTTGTTTGAGGTTCTGCTCGATTTTGACAACATATCGGTAGGCCACACCCAAGGATGAGATGTCCAAAAATTCCATTTCATTCTGGATGTATCTATGCAGAGCACCATGCTACTTGAGCACCATATGTCGCTCTGAATCTTTGATACACAACTTGGTGCGCAAGGTATGGAATATATTTTTGAAATCTGGCACTGCTTGGTCTCTTTCTTGCCGCAGTGTGGTCCATTTGGTATAAAGGTCATCATAACTTCCAACAGGGTAGTATTGTTCCTTAATAGAATCCCTGAAGGATTCCCAGGTGGTTGTGACTAAAAATAATTATGTTTCCTCTGTTTCCTTTTTCTTACAGAAAGTTTCACACCAATCTTTGACATGGGGAATGACTTTGAGGAGTGCAAAAGTAATCTTTTCTTTATTCGAAAAGTTATGGACATAAAAATACCCTTCTAGTATATTCAACCACATGTCTGCAGCATTTGCGTCTATCTGACCTTTAAATATAGGAATCTCAAAGTTTATTTGTACCTTGAAGGGGGCGACGCCTCTGTTCGAAGAAGATGTGACGCATGTTGGTAGTCGCTGAAGGATTTGCATGAAACTATCCATCATCTCATTCCTCTGTTGCGTGAGGAATTCCTCAATCAACATTTTGAAAGGATATCCTATCCCATCATCTTTCTTTTCTCCTACCATGGGAGGTCGCTTGGGCATGCGAGAGCTTCTTTCCTACAGAGAAACAAGCTCAAGACCCGACTCTTTGTACTCCGACCTCGTTGGGGACATGCATTAAGACAACAAGGAGCAGACTAATCTAATACCACTGATCCGGATTTTATGAGAAAAATGAAATGAATACAGATTATTAACAGGTTCTTAACACAAAATAACAGAGATACAATAAAACTGGTTTTCCATTCAATAATAAAATAAGTTGAAACTGTAAAATGTAGCGGAAACAAGCTTGTTGGAATGGTGGTGGCTTATCTCTGAGAAGAGATGTGACGGTCGTGTGCATTCCCAAGAAGAAGGTTACAATGAGGCTCTAAAGGCATTTTTACAATAATAAAGAATGCCAAAAAACCTAGACATCCAAAAACCTAACCCTAGGAGATGAAGCGCCAAAATTCATGTGGGCCCTGTTTGGGTAAGTTAGTATATCAACTTCTCGGGGTCGTAACTTTTGCATACGATCTCTGTTTTAGGCGTGTGATAGCCCATTGGAAAGGTATCATAGAGGAGATTAATTATGGGGGACCAATCATTCCTTTGACTATCATTGAGGAGATCGATCCCAAAAAACCTTCATTTAGGCCTTCAAAATGGCCCCAGAAGTCAAAACTGCTAAAAATAGTAAATTGCCAAAATTGTCAGAAAACTATTTTGAGCCAGTTAGAAAAGGTGGGTGGCCACCGATGTTCAAGGATAAATTCGTGAGTGCGGACACAGACCAATCTCCCCAGATCCACCTGGATCTGGAACAAACTGTGACAGAATACTACTCTTTCCCTAGTTCTAAAATATTGAATGGACAAGAGAAAAAGGATGATGTACTTAATTTATGAAAGCTCTCCTTATCTCTGTTGATCCTCGCTCTACTACAATGCTCTTGCATCGTCCAATCACAACAACACAAACCAATCACAGCAAAGACATTAATATATTCAAAACTCTAGACTATACATGTGATCAAGGAATCATGTAAT
>ML778850.1:51045-95474 GCA_009831015.1 Picea engelmannii | reverse complement strand
GCGTACTATCTTCAAAAGTGTGATTTTGAGAAGCTGATAAGTGTAACTTTCTTCATGAAAATGATCTTAAAGAAGAGTTAGATCTTCCATCATCATGTCATTATCATGTCATCATTTCGATAACCAAAAATGTGGATAACAACCGATATCCATATATATCAATCTTCCCTCCTTAGTAATAAATTATATCCATTTTTTTGAGGTCCCCCATCAGATAAGGAAATTTCTGTTGAATTTGGCCCTAGGTGAGCCACTTGCCTTGGTGTAGGAGTTGCCCTGCTTTGACGACTAGATAAAACGAAATCCTTTGTTGTCGAGTGCCCTTGATCTTTCTGTCCACAATTTGATCATTGGATTCCTATTGTAGGCAGTCAGGATTGAGATCTATTGGTGTCAGTTGTTCTGCTACTTCTAAGGTGTCCAATAATGGTGGGAAATAAGGGCGAAGGAGATCCACGTTGAACACTGGGTGCAGACTAAGGAAAGGAGGAATGTTGAGCTCAAAAGAATTATCCCCCATGGCCTTGGTGATAGTGTACAGCCCATAATGGAGTGGGTAAATCTTCCGATGGGGTCCTTTAAGGCATTCTTTCTACAAGTGCAACCAAACTTTTTCACCCACCTGAAACTTATGCAGCACCCGATGTTGATCATGGCATTGTTTGTACTTGTCATTGGACTTCTGTAGGATATCCTGGACCTGTTGGTAGATGTGTTGGATCCTCTCAATGAACTGGGTGGCTTTTTCAGCTTCTGTTGGAGCAAGAGATGAGTCGATCGAGGTGACCACAAGGGGAAGTACAACATCTATGGGTCCCAATGGTTGGAATCCCAACCCCACTTTAAAGGGGTTGTGGCTGGTTGAGCTATGCAAGGCGCGGTTGTAGCTATGTTGGACATAGGGAAGGCTCTCATCCCATGTGCAAGGGTGCTTTGAATTATACATGCGAAGGATATGCACAAACATTCAATTTACAACCTCGGTTTGGCCATCTGTCTGGGGGTGAAAGGCCATGGATTTGGTGAGCTTGGTGTCCAGCAACGACCAGAGGCTTGACCAGAATGTGCTGAGAAATTGAATTTTCCAATATGAGACAATGGTTTGTGGGATTCCAAAATGTACCCAGACTCGTTCAAAGAAGAGCTTTGCAGTGGCCTCTGTTGTGATGCTCTTCTTGCAGGAAACTAGAATCACCATCTTAGAAAAGCGATCAACAACCACAAAAACACAATCATTTCCCTGCTTGGTGGATGGGAGGCCCGACATGTAGTCCATTGAGATGGATTCCCATGGCCTGTCAGGAGTAGGAAGAGGGGTGTACGAGCCCTGTTTCTTAGTGGTCGGTTTGGCAATAGCACAGGCAGTGCAGGACCTGATATACTTGATGACCTCTTGTCAAAGTTTCGGCCAGTAGAAATGTTTTTCTACCATCGCCACTATCTTTTCAAAGTCGAAGTGTTCTGCCACCCGACTGTAGTGGGATTCCTAGATCAGCTTCACTCGCTCACTTGATGGAACACAGATATGGCCCAGATGACACAACAACCCATCCTGAAGATGGAAATTATCTACAACTACGTTTGCACCCAACATTTGGCAGGTGGTGGTGAAGTCAGGGTCTGTCTCATAGAATTGGGGCCATCTAGATGTCTCATGGCCGCAAGAGTCTAGCACCATGGTGAGTGTCGTGACTGGCGATCTGTTGAGACAATCAGTGATGTGATTGGTGCTTCCTATTTTATACTTGATGTTGAGGTGGAATTGCTGCAAGTATGTGGACCACTTTTGATGGCGGTCATTCTGCAATTTTCCCTGTGTCTGCATGAACTACAGTGTCTTATGATCAGTGTGGATGACTGTCTCCTTCCCAAGAATGTAATGTCTCCACTGGCGGCATGCTTTCACAATGGAGTACATTTCATTGTCGTAAGTAGGTTATTTACGAATAGTATCTGACAGTGTCTCACTATGATAGGCCACAGGGTGGTCGTGCTGAGTGAGAACGACGCCCACAGCATAGTCTAAAGAATTTGTCTCGATCTGAAAAGGATGTTGCATGTAACACCCTGTTTCCCCCAGTTTGTAAAAATAACTGGACTGGCCAAGAACTATGGCAAACTCAGAAATGTGAATGTGTGATGTGAATGGACCTTGTGGAAAAGGTCGATGAATGTGAATATATATATATATATATATATATATATATATATATATATTGCAGGACTGTTGAGAGGGGATATGCTGAAAAAGAGACCACGATGGCTGGAGAAAGGCAGTGGAAGGCACCTAGAATGGTGGCATTAACTTCCACCGAGAACAATACCGTATTTGGACTTCACTGGCCCGAAGAACCAAGAGCGGCTCGTTGGCCCCGAAATAAATGTCTCGCAAGCTGGTAGGTAGATGGATCCTCAAGAATTAATGAGGGATGGGGGGGTGAACCGCCTATCCGTAGAGCCGTCAGGCCTGACCTGTGCGAGAGAAATCATGCCACACGCAACCTCGCAAGAGGATAACGTGTGAGGGAGAAGCGATTGGGGGCAGACGCAAGGGGAGGAAGAGAACTATGTAGATACGCAGAGTGAGTGATAGCAGAGAAGGGGGAGAGTAACCCTCATTCTCAGTCACTGGAAAACCAAGACATAGTCTCACAGCATCGTGGTCTCAACTCGGGGGTGGCTAGTTGTAAATCCTATTGGAATAGCTGAGCCTACGGTTGGGTGGAAACAAGCACCCCTCTCAGCAGTTGCACTTACTTCTGGTGTTATTGCTGATAAGTGTTTTACATCTTGTACCTTGAAATTCATATGCTGACATATATGCTCATAAACTATGAAATTGTGAATGATTATAGAATAAGACTGTCTGTGCAGTGTTTTGATAAGAAATGGTAGATGTATGCTTGTAACAAAAAAACCACGCATGGCTTATGTTGATAGATAGATTGATCCGGATTATTTTCAGCATGAAATGAGAGCGGAGATATAATAAAGAAATGCACCGAGATATCACGTATATCCAATAATATAACACAAATATATCAGATATGAAACCATAAACACAGATATACAGTAATACACGATTTCTATTAATGAAAGAAATGTATAGAGACTGTAAAAATACAGAGTGAAAGACTCGCTAGAATGGTGGCAGCTTATCTCTGAGAAGAGATGTGACGGCTACTCGCATTCGCAAGAAGATGATTACAATGAGGCTCTGAAGGCCTTTTTACAATAAGAAGGAATGCCAAAAACCCTAGACATCCAAAAACCTAACCCTGGGAGATGAAGTGCCAAAAGTCATGTGGGCCCCGTTTGGGTAAGTTGGTGCATCAACTTTCCGAGGTCGTAACTTTTGCATATGATCTTTGTTTTAGGCATATGATAGCTCATTGGAAAGATATATCCGAGAACTACAAATTTTGGGTGAGAAACATGATCTATGATCCATGTTGCTCCCCATTTTCTCAAAAAACATCGTTTAGGGCCTCAAAATGGCCCCAGAAGTTAAAAACTGCTAAAAATAGTAAATTACCAAAATTGCCAGAACATGTTTTGGGCCAGTTGGAGAAGGTGGGTGGCCACCGATATCCACCTGGATCATAGATTTATTTATGCGTAAATTGAACCAAGTTAGTCTTCCAGACCATTCTCGGGAATTTATTTCCCCTTATCTGTCTCCAGGAATGCCCTGGAATAGAACTCTCCACAGAGATACCCTTCTTGGAAAAGTTTACCAAGAGCCTAAAAAAGGGCCTGAATGCGCAAGTCTTAGCAACCCTATATGAGGAAGAATGATCCTCTTGAAATCTCGAAGTAGCAGCACAGGGATAAGTATCGATCGACGGACGAGATCCCGTCGGAAGATCTGCAGTCATTCACGACCGTTAGATTGGCGGAAGAAACAAGGGCGTTACATGCCTTACCCCTTTTTTTTTTATCTTCGTGAGTAGCGAGGAAATCGGGACCATATATCCCCAAGGTCTGTGGGAGTATTTGGACCGTTGGTTTTTCCCACGTCCAGAGAGCAGTGGGAGAGTGCACGGCGTAGAACAGGTCTGGGCCATCGGATCTTAGCTAGAAAACCCGATAGTCATTGGATCTGTTAGGAGATGCAAGAGGGTTAAGCCCTCCTGAACAGGGGCGAAAGTCCCGAAAGAGGAGTTGGTACATGGCGTGGGAAAGATCTGAGTCATCGGATCTTAGCTAGAAAACTCGACAGTCGTTGGATCTGCTAGGAGATGCACGAGGATTAAGCCCTCGTGAAAAAGGGCGAAAGTCCCGAGAGAGGAGTCGGTATCGGGGATTTGGAGTTCGGGATTCCGGGGGTCCTAATGACAAGAGATCGAGACACTCCATGGCGAAAGTCCTGAAATAGATCTGGACCGTCCATCCGTGTAGGACACATGGCAGAGATCGAGAGTCCATCGGTATTTCAGATATCGGGGATTCGAGTTGTTAGAGGATTTGTGTCACTGGGAGTGGTGAAATCCTGATTACCGAAACCCCGAATCGATTTAAGTGTGAATAATTTTGAGAAAGGCAGGATTTAATCGTGACCGTTGATCATCTCGAAAAGATCATAACAGTTGATCGTGGGTGAAGGTCGCAGTCGTCTATCGAAGGAACATGTGGTTTTCGATCAACATTTCTATGTTTCGGCACCCGAGAAACCAAAGGGAAAGAACCCTTGTCTTCGCGAGTCGCGAAATCCCGATCCCCGAAACCCCGAAATGGCGAGAGGTTTGAATGAGGTTAAGGAAATCCAGGATTTGATCGTAACCGTTGATCATTCCAAAAATATCATGACCGTTGATCTTGGCTGAAGGTCGTTGCCGTCCATCAGAGGGACACGTGGCTTTCGATCGACGTTTCGGCGTTTCGGCATCCGGGAAACCAGAGGACTAGAAAACCTTGCCCCCACAATTCATGAAATCCCGACGCCCGAAATATTGATAAGCGATGAATAAGGTTAAGGAAAGCCGAGATTTGATCATGACCGTTGATCATCCCAAAAAGATCACGACTGTTGATCTTGGTTGAAGGTCGTCGCTGTCCATCGGAGGGACACATGGTTGTCGGTCAACGTTTCGGCATTTTGGCATCTGGGAAACCAAAGGGCTAGAAAACCTTGCCCCCGCAATTCGCGAAATCCTGATGCCCAAAATCCTGATACGTGTTGTAGTGGAGAGGAGAAGTACTGAAAGAATATGGACCGTCCATCAGAGGAGACGCATGCTGAGCAGTTAGAGATTTGGGAAAAGCCTCGACATCCCATGGATCGTTGGATCCATACTCTTAAGAGGCGTCGATCTCTTACATGAACTTCCATATCGAAATTCAGAGATTTAAATGACAAGGAGTCTTGGAGTCATTGCATTTCAAACTCCCGAGTACTGAAACCCCGAAAGGATCCATACCGTCAGATCAGGGGAGGCTTACAGCCGTTGATCTCCCTTTGGAGGGAAACTTGGGCAACTTCATGGTTTTTGGGGATTTGAATGGGAAAGGAAGAAGTCATGCATCGTGATTTCTCGAATCACGAAAGGCCGGTAAGGGCTTTTCCAGTTTAAGTGCATGGTCACGAGGACAAGACCCAAATAGGAAACTTGTACTCGCCAACCCTTTCGGGGTTCGGTACTTCATTGTGTCAGGGTTTGTAGAGTCGAAAGACTCGACGCTCTGGTAGCTTTGAGTCACAAAGAGCTAAAGGATGCCATATTTGTTCGACCTGTGGTCGTGACCCGCGATTCTATGGGAACAGACGAGGGAAGAGCTATCTTACGCTAGACCTTCGTAGACATTTCGGGGGTCTGGTCATTGAGAAATCAATGAAAAAATCAATTACCATAGTGGGTATGTGACAAATTTGTATCAGAGCATGGTTACAACACTCGACCTGCTTGGGCTCATGAACGATTTGTGCAGAAGCTCCATTTGGAACACCCTTAAAAAGAAGTAACCCTCTATCTTAACCCTCTTAATTCAAAAAGGTCAAAGTCGGAAATGAAAACCCAACTGTGTATGCATGTGAAAGAAATATGAATTTTGCGCGGGTTATAAAAATGTATCTAACTATTGACTAACAACCAGCGTTTGTCTTTGCACACAAGCGGAAGATCAACCGTGGGAAATTATCAATACATAGTATGGTGACTCACCATGAAGTGGGAGAGGGCTCCCACAATAGAGACGAAGAGTCTGACGAAAGAAGGGTAGTAGGGACCCCTCTAGATCTAGTCGAGACTATGAGGAGTCTCATGGTCGAATTACAAAGTTGCAAGGTTGACAATGAAAGGATGATGAAAGAACAAGAAAAACAAACAGAAATTAATGCAGTTTTACTACAGAGTTTATCCGATCTACAAAGACAAATGCAGCATGAACCTGAAACTCAGAAACATGGTCATAATAGTGGCCACACTGAGAGGAGCACCTCAAAAAAGGTCCACCCCAGAGGTAAAGTACAAGTGTCGGATGATTCCTTTGAGAAGGAAGCTGGCGATTCAGAGGGCTCTTCTAGCAGTAGAACCAGTTCCTATCCTCGAAGAAAACAAAAGAAGAAAAAGTCTTCCAAAGGTCGAAAATTTGAAGAATTCAGAAAGGCAAAACCACCCTCTTTTGATGGTGAAATAAATAAGGGAGAGGAAGCAGAGGCCTGGATGCTTGGACTAAAGAAGTATTTCAAAGTCCATGACTTTTCAAAAAATATGAAGGCCCGAGTGGCCACCTTCAACTTGAATGGAAAGGCTTCCATTTGGTGGGAAGACCTCAAGAATGTGAAAGGGGTTCACGAAGAGGACCTATCATGGAAATGATTTGAGAAGTACTTCCGGAAGAAGTATCTTTCGGAAAAATATTTCGACGAAAAGACTAAATATTTTTATGAACTCAAACTGGGACAACTTACTATAGAAGAATATGTTAACAGATTCCTCGACTTGTTGAGGTATGTATCTTATATAAAAGAAGAAAAGGCAAAGGTGCAATGCTTCATCAGTGGGATACCCAAGGAATATCATAACAGAATTTAATTTGATGAGCCAAAGACCCTAGAAGGCACCATTCGAAAGGCAACCTACTGTCATGAACAGTTTGGGCATCAAGTAGAACCTCATGAAGGGTGGAAACTGAAGAATAGTTCAATATTTCATAAAAAGGGGATCAAATCCCTAGGATTTAAGAACTACAAGAAGAACCCAAGAATGAACTTTCCAGCCCGGAGTGTACACCAGCAGAACTTTCCCTCCTCGGGCGGAAATAAAACTTCTGGACCTATACCAATGAAGGTGGATAACACCAAGAGAGAACCTCTGAAATGTTGGGGTTGCGGAGAGGAACATCTCCTGAGAGACTGTCCACACCGACAATAGAATAGTCGAAGGATTTATAACATCTAGGAAACTACTACCGTCAATGATGTGGCCAGGAGTGTGCCACAAATTTATGCATCCTTGGATAATAACCAAGCTGACCATCAAGCTTCAGTAGTGGAAATAGAAGGTATGATTTTCAACCATCTAGTGTCTGTTTTGATTGACCCTGGTTCGAATTTGAGTTATATATCCCCTAAAGTTGTTGATAAGTGTAAACTACAGCCACAAAAACATACCAATCCATGGTTGGTACAGTTAGCCACTGGCACCAAAAGGAAGATAACAGAGGTTATACCAACCTGCCAATTAATGTTGGGTGAATATCCCACCCAAGAAACCATTAACATATTACCCCTGGGATCATATGATCTGTTGATCGATATGGACTGGCTAGCCGCCCATAAAGCCAGACTGGACTGTTACCATAAAACCTTAGAGTGTGTAAGTAAAGAAGGAAGAAGAATAACCCTTCAAGGGATCCAAAAACCCATCTCGGTGAGACAAATATCAGCCCTGCAAATGAGAAAGTATTTCCGAAAGGGATGTCCCCTATATGCAATACAAGTGTTGAAAACAATCGAAGGTGATAAACCAAGCCCTGACGATCACCCTATCCTAAGAGAATACAGAGATGTGTTTCTGGAAGAGGTATCGGGTCTACCTCCAAGAAGGGACAGAGACTTCTCGATATAACTTGCACCAGGAGTGGTGCCGGTGTCTAGGACAGCCTACCGGATGAGCACACCCGAGTTAGTTGAACTCAAATTGCAATTAAAAGAAATGATGGATAAAGGCTATATTCGAGCCAACGTGTCTCCATGGGGAGCACCAGTACTGTTTGTGAAAAAGAAGGATGGCACCCTTAGACTATGTATAGATTATAAACAACTCAATAAGGTAACCATAAATAACAAGTACCCTTTGCCCAGGATCGATGATCTATTCGATCAATTGGGAAGCGCGTCTATTTTCTCAAAGATCGACTTGAGTTTGAGATACCATCAAGTCTGAATCAAGGATGAAGACATCCATAAAACTGCCTTCCAGACACGGTATGGTCACTATGAGTTTGTGGTAGTGCCATTTGGGTTAACCAATTCCCCTGCCACTTTTATATGCTTGATGAACAATGTACTCAGTAAATTTCTAGATAAATTTGTGTTAGTTTTTATCGATGGCATATTAATCTACTCTAAGAATAGAGAAGAGCATGAAGAGCATCTTAGACTTGTGCTGCAAGTGCTAAGAGAACATCAGCTCTATGCCAAATTTAGCAAATGTGAATTCTTCCAGAAGGAAATACATTACTTAGGCCATGTTATCTCCAAAGAAGGAGTAGCGGTAGACCCTGACAAAATCAAGTCTATCATGGAATGGCCTACCCCAAAGGATGTTTCGAATATCAGATCCTTTATGGGATTAGAAGGATACTATAGGAGATTTATAAAAGGATTCTCCAAGATTGGTTGTCCAATCACTGCCCTCCAGAAGAAGGGGACAAAATTCCTGTGGACACAGAAATGTGAAGAAAGATTTCAAACCTTGAAACATCTACTGACCCATGCACCCGTACTAAAGATCGTTGATCAAGAAGCTAACTTCCTTGTGTGCACAGATTCCTGTAAGGAAGGGCTCGGAGGAGTCCTTATGTAGGAAGGAAGTGTGATCTGCTATGAATCTCGAAAATTGAACGAGCATGAATTCAACTATGTGACCCATGATCTAGAACTGGCTGCCATAGTGCATGCCTTGAAAATGTGGAGGCATTACCTCCTGGGAAGAAAATTTGTACTTATGACAGATCACTGTGGATTGTGATACATGTTTGATCAACCAAAGCTCAATGCTAGACAAGCTAGGTGGATGGCCCTCCTTAGCGAGTTTGATTTTGAAATCAAACACATTAAAGGAAAAGAAAATAGGTTGGTCGATGCCCTTAGCATAAGTATGAAAACAATTCACCTGGAAGCGGTCAGCACCTATGAGACAAAAGTCAAGGAAAGAATCAGAAATGCACAAAAAATAGATCCCTTCATCCAGATCGTGGCCATGTACCTACAGCAAGAACCCACCGGAGTAAAATATGAAGGCTACCAGATGAAAAAAGGAGGTCTGCTCACTTACAGAAATAGACTGTATATTCCAAATTGTGACGACTTGAAGAGGTTCATACTAGATGAACTACATAAAAGACCCTATTCCGGTCATCCAAGATACCGGAAAATGATCATTGCCACCAGGAGACAATTTTCTTGGCCTGGAATGAAGAAAGACATAGCCGAGTACTTAGCCAAATGCATAGAGTGCCAGTAGGTTAAAGCAGAACATCGACACCCAGCAGGATTATTGCAACCTTTACCAATCCTAGAATGGAAATGGGAAACCATCTCCATGGATTTCATCATTGGATTACCAACCTCAACCAAATAGAATGATGCTATTATGGTAGTGGTGGATAAATTGAGCAAGTCTTCTCATTTCATCCCTATCAAATCAACCTGCAAAGCAATCGATATCGCCCAGGTGTTCATGAAGGAGATATTCAGACTGCATGGTATGCTGAAAGAGATCGTGTCTAACAGGGACACGAAATTTACCTCTAACTTTTGGAAATCATTGATGGCTAGTTTAGAGACCAAATTGTTGTTTAGCACCACCTATCACCCTCAAACCGATGGACAGATGGAAAGAGTGAACCAAGTACTTGAATACATGATAATAATGCACGTAATGCATCAACCCAAGAAGTGGGAAGACTACCTACCACTGGTAGAATTCGCCTACAACAACGGCTACCAAGCATCCTTAAAGATGAGTCCCTTCGAAGTCCTCTATGGTAGATCATGTAATACTCCAGTCAGCTGGAGTAATCCCGTAAACATGATTTCTTTTGGACCCGACATGTTGAAAGAAATGGAACAGTAGGTGACTCAGATAAAACAAAACCTGAAGGTCGCTCAAAACTGACAGAAAAGTTATGCCGACCAAAAGAGAACTCCAAGAGAGTTCAAAGCGAGAGATCATGTATATTTCAGAGTTAGGCCCAGGAAGAGTTCCCTGAAAATGGGAGCTTGTGCCAAGTTGGCACCTCGGTATTGTGGACCCTTTGAGGTTATAGATAGAGTGGGACCTGTAGCCTATAGGCTAGCACTTCCTCCCACAGTAAAAGCACATAATGTTTTACATGTTTCATTATTGAAGAAATATGTACATGATGCTAACCATATAATTGACTGGTCTATGATCCAGGTGGAACTGGAGGGAGAATTTCTACCAGAACCCCAATGCATACTGGACAGAAAGGAAACCCCGCTCTGAAACTGAACCATTGCATAGGTCAAGGTGCAGTGGAAGTATTTTGGCCTAGATGAAGCTACATGGGAAATGGAGGATGCCATGAAACAGGCATATCCAATTTTGTTTACTTTTGTACATGCATTTCATGTTAATAGATAAGAACATCGAGGACGATGTTCCTTTAAGGGGGAGGGAATTGTAACACCATGTTTCCCCTAGTTTGTAAAAATAACTGGACTGGCCAAGAACTATGGCAAACTCAGAAATGTGAATGGACCTTGTGGAAAAGGTCGATGAATGTGAATAATATATATATATTGTAGGACTGTTGAGAGGGGATATGCTGAAAAAGAGACCACGATGGCTGGAGAAAGGCGGTGGAAGGCACCTAGAATGGTGGCGTTAACTTCCACCAAGAACAATACCGTATTTGGACTTCACTGGCCCGGAGAACCAAGAGCGGCTCGCTGGACCCAAATTAATGAGGGATGGGGGGGTGAACCGCCCATCCATAGAGCCGTCAGGCCTGACCTATGCGAGAGAAATCATGCCACATGCAACCTCGCAAGAGGATAAGGCGTGAGGGAGAAGCGATTGGGGGCAGACATGAGGGGAGGAAGAGAACTCTGGAGATACACAGAGTGAGTGATAGCAGAGAAGGGGGAGAGTAACCCTCATTCTTGGTCACTGGCAAACTGAGACACAGTCTTGCAGCATCGTGGTCTCAGCTTGGGGGTGGCTAGTTGTAAATCCTATCGGAATAGCTGAGCCTACGGTTGGGTGGAAACGAGCACCCCTCTCAGCAGTTGCACTTACTTCTAGTGTTATTGTTGATAAGTGTTTTACATCTTGTACCTTGAAATTCATATGCTGACATATATGCTCATAAACTGTGAAATTGTGAATGATTACAGAATAAGATTGTTTGTCCAGTGTTTTGATAAGAAACGATAGATGTATGCTTGTAACAGAAAAACCACGCATGGCTTATGTTGATAGATAGATTTATTTATGCGTAAATTGAACCAAGTTAGTCTTCCAATCCGTTCTCAGGAATTTATTTCCCCTTATCTGTCTCCAGGAATGCCCCAGAATAGAACTCTCCACAGAGATACCCTTCTTGGAAAAGTTTACCAAGAGCCTGGAAAAAGGACCTGAATGCGCAAGTCTTAGAAACCCTGTACGAGGAAGAATGATCCTCTTGAAATCTTGAATTAGTAGTGCAGGGATAAGTATCGATCGACGGACGAGATCCCATCGGAATATCTGTGGTCATTCATGACCATTAGATTAGTGGAAGAAACAAGGGCATTACATGCCTTACCCCCTTTTTTTTTTATCTTCATGAGTAGCGAGGAAATCGGGACCATAGATCCCCAAGGTCTGTGGGAGTATCTAGACCATTGGTTTTTCCCACGTCCAGAGAGTAGTGGGAGAGTGCACGGTGTAGGATAGGTCTGGGTCATCGGATATTAGCTAGAAAACCCGATAGACGTTGGATTTGCTAGGAGATGCAGGAGGGTTAAGCCCTCGTGAATAGGGGCGAAAGTCCCGAAAGAGGAGTCGGTACACGGCGTGGGACAGATCTGAGTCGTCATATATTAGCTAGAAAACTTGAAATTCGTTGGATCTTCTAGGAGATGCATGAGGGTTAAGCCCTCGTCAACAAGGGAGAAAGTCCAGAGAGAGGAGTCGATATCGGGGATTCAAAGTTTGGGATTCTAGGAGTCCTGATGACAAGAGATCGGGACACTCCATAGCGAAAGTCCCGATATATATATATGTACCATCCATCTGTGAAGGAAACATGGTGGAGATCAAGAGTCCATAGATATTTCAGATATTGGGGATTCGAGTTGTTAGAGGATTTGTGTCACTGGGAGTCACGAAATCTCGATTACCGAAACCCTAAATCGGTTTAAGTGTGAATAAGTTTGAGAAAGGCGAGATTTAATCGTGACCATTAATCATCCTGAAAAGATCATAACGGTTGATTGTGGGTGAAGGTCACAGCCGTCTATCGGAGGGACATGTGGTTGTCGATCGGCATTTCGGTGTTTCGGCGAGTCGTGAGTCGCGAAATCCCGGTCCCTAAAACCCCGAAATGGAGAGAGGTGTGAATGAGGTTAAGGAAAGTCGGTATTTGATTGTAACCATTGATCATTCTGAAAATATCACGACCGTTGATCTTGGCTGAAGGTCGTCGCCATCCATCGGAGGTACACATGGCTGTCGGTCGACGTTTCGGCGTTTCGGCATCTGGGAAACCAGAGGGCTAGAAAACCTTTCCCCTGAGATTCACAAAATCCCGATGCCCGAAATCCCGATATGTGATGAATAAGGTTAAGGAAAGTCGGGATTTGATTGTGACCGTTGATCATCCCGAAAAGATCACGACCGTTGATCTTGGCTGAAGGTCGCCGTCGTCCATCGGAGGGACACGTGGCTGCCAATCGACGTTTCATCATTTCGGCATCCGGGAAACCAGAGGGCTAGAAAACCTTGCCCCCGCGATTCAAGAAATCCCAATGCCCGAAATCCCAATACACGTTGTAGTGGAGAGGAGAAGTACCGAAAGAATCTGGATCGTCCATCAGAGGAGATGCATGGTGAGCGGTCAAAGATTTGGGAAAAGTCCCGACATCCCATGGACCATTGGATCCACACTCTTAAGAGTCGTCGATCTCTTACACGAACCTCCATATCGGAATTCGGAGATTTAAATGACAAGGATTCTTGGAGTCGTTGCATTTCGAACTCCGGAGTATCGAAACCCCGAAAGGATCCATACCGTCGGATCAGGGGAGGCTTACAGCCGCTGATCTCCCTTTGGAGGGAAACTTGGGAGACTTCATGGTTTTCGGGGATTTGAATGGGAAAGGAAGAAGTCATGCATCATGATTTCCCGAATCACGAAAGGCCAGTAAGGGCTTTGCCGGTTTAAGCGCGTGGTGACGAGGACAAGACCCAAATAGGAAAATTGTACTCGCCAACCCTTTCGGGGTTCGACGCTTCGTTGTGTCGGGTTTGCAGAGTCGAAAGACTCGACGCTCTAGTAGCATTGAGTCGCGAAGAGAGAAAGGACACCATATTTTTTCGACCTGTGGTCATGACCCACGATCCTATGGGAACAGACGAGGGAAGAGATAGCTTATGCTAAACCTCCGTAGACATTTCAGGGGTCTGATCATTGAGAAATTGACGAAAATTTTGATTTCCATAGTGGGTATGTGACATTGTAGGTCTGGTAGTGAAAGTATTGGGGCTAAGCATAAGTGCTACTTCAAATCATCGAATGCTTGTTGTTGGGACCGGCCCCACGCAAATTTCTCCTTACCACCACCCCTATTTATTTGGTTGAGGGCCCATGCAATATGGGAGAAACCCAACATGAACTTGCGGTAGAAATTGTATGGGCCCAAGAAGCTCTGAAGCTTAGTGAGTGTTGTTGGGGCTGGCCAGTCACGGATGACTTGGATTTTGGCTGGATCCACATATATGCCATGTTGATCAATGATGTAGCATAGGTAATGGACCCTGTCCATGCCGAAGGAGCATATTTCCAAGTTGGTGTATAGCTTGTGCTACCGCAGGGTATGCAGAACCTCCTGAATATGTTGCAAGTGTTCGACCCAAGTCTTGTTGTAAATTACAATGTTATCTAGATACACCACTTCAAAATTATTGGTGAATGGTCGCAGGATATCATCCATCATCCTCATGAAAGTGGTTGGCGCATTTGTCAAACCAAAGGGCATGACCAACCATTCAAAAAGGACTTCCTTTGACTTGAAGGTTGTCTTCCATACATCTATCTGTTTTATCGGGACCTGGTGGTAGCCAGACTTCAGATCAATCTTACTGAAGTGTTTGGCCCCCATGAGTTGATCAAGGAGGTCATCGATTTGGGGAATCGGGTACCGATTTTTTACTGTGATTTTATTCAGAACCCGGTAATCAATACAGAATCGCCAAGTCCTATATTTCTTCTGTACCAACACGATTGGGCTCTTGCAAGGTGATGAGCTGGGGCGGATGTGCCCCTTATGGAGAAGTTCGTGGATCTGTCACTTGATCTACTCATTCTCTAACAAAGAGCGATGATAGACTGGCCCATTGGGTAGCAGTGCGTCGGGGGTCAGATCGATGGGGTGCTTGAATTGGCAATGCAGAGGTACCCTAGTAGGTGAGGAGAAGGTATCTGGGTATTCTTCCATGACCTTATCTACTTGCTTCTACTGTGTGGAGAGGTCGATCGTAGAGACCCTGGATGTGGCTTTGATATTTCGCTTATTCTGAGAGTGAATCACGAAGAAGACAAACTTCCCCGTCTGAGAGATGACCTGCCTGCATTGCTTAGCAGAGATCAATGAAATAGCACTAGGTGGGACTGCCTCAGGTATCTTATACAATTTCTTTAGCGAAGATCGCTTCCTTAGCAGAGAAATCCAATGGTGTACGGTTGTGGGTGCGACATTGTTGGCAGGGCCAGCCACTTGATGACCTCTGCTGAGATGAGGTTCTTCTGGCTATCGCTATCAATGATGAAGTGTAGCAGGGTTCCTTTTACCCACATCTGTGAATGGAAGAGGTGCTCTCCTTCTTCATGCTCGTCTGGTTCACTAGATTGGAGCTTGGTGGTAGCAATGGTGGCACTAGGTTCCATGTCAATGATCTGTCTTCCCCTTTCTGGTTATGGATCAGAGTCATAATATGCATCTGATTCATAGGCTTTCACTTTGGCCGCCAGCGACTGCTTTGAGCGGTAGTCAGTAGTGTTATGCCAAGGGCCCTTATGGGAGTTGCACCACTTCCTGATATATTTCTTTGTCTTTCTGGTGTCCTTCTTTGCTTGTGGCTTGGACTAGTTGTCCTGATACTATCCATCTTTGCTCTGTCCTTTGTTCGGTGTGTTAGGGCTACCCTTTCTTGGCTTTTGTTGTGAAGGTTCCCAGGCCCAAATTGTCATGTCTTTTGTTTGAGCTTCTGCTCGATTTTGACGGCATATCGGTAGGTCGCGCCCAAGGATGAGATGTCCAGAAATTCCATTTCGGTCTGGATGTATCTATACAGAGCACCACGATACTTGAGCACCAGATGTCACTCTGAATCTTTGATAACCAACTTGGCGCGCAAGGTATGGAAGATATTTGTGAAATCTGGCACTGCTTGGTCTCTTTCTTTCCGCAGTGTGGTCCATTTGGTATATAGGTCGTCATAACTTCTGACAAGGTAGTATTGTTCCTTAATATCATCCCTGAAGGATTCCTAGGTGGCCATGACTAAAAATAATGAGGTTTCCTCTATTTCCTTTTGCTTACAGAAAGTTTCCCACCAATCTTTGTCATGGGGAACAGCTTTGAGGAGCGCAAAAGTAATATTTTCTTTATTCGAAAAGTTATGGACAGAAAAATACCCTTCTAGTAGATTCAACCACTTGTCTATAGCGTCTATGTCTATATGACCTTCAAATATGGGAATATCGAAGTTTATTTGTACCTTGAAGGGGGCGACACCTCCGTTTGAAGAAGATGTGTCGCTTGTTGGTATTCGCCGAAGGATTTGCCCGAAACTATCCATCATCTCATTCCTTTGTTCTGTGAGGGCTTCCTCAATCAATAGTTTGAAAGGATCTCCTGTCCCATCATCTTTCTTTCATCCTTCCATGGGAGGTCGCTTGGGCGTGCGAGATCTTCTTTCCTCAAGAGAAACAAGCTTGAGACCCAACTCTTTGTACTCCGACCTCGTTGGGGACATGCATTAAGATGACAAGGAGTACACCGCTCTGATACCACTGATCCACATTTTATGAGAAGAAATAAATGAATACAAATTATTAACATGTGCTTAGCACAAAATAATAGAGATACAGTAAAAATGGTTTTCTATTCAATAACAAAATAAGTTGAAACTGTAAAATGCAGCGGAAACAAGCTTGCTAGAATGGTGGTGGCTTATCTCTGAGAAGAGATGTGACGCTAGTGCGCATTCGCAAGAAGAAGGTTACAATGAGGATATGAAATCATTTTTACAATAAGCAAGAATTCCAAAAACCCTAGACATCCAAAAACCTAACCCTAGGAGATGAAGCACCAAAAGTCATGTGGGCCACATTTGGGTAAGTTAGTACATCAATTTCTCGGGGTCGTAACGTTTGCATACGATATCCGTTTTAGGTGTGTGGTAGCCCGTTGGAAAGGTATCATCGAGGAGATTCATTTTGGGGCTCAATCATGATTATTGATATCATTGAGGTGCTCGATCCTGAAAAACCTTCATTTAGGCCCTCAAAATGGCCCCGGAAGTTAAAACTGCTAAAAATAGTAAATTGCCAAAATTGTTAGAAAATTGTTTTGAGCCAGTTTGAAAAGGTGAGTGGCCATCGATATCCATCTAGATCATAGCCTAACCCTTTAAACCTTGAAGTTGTCTAATGTTGCACAGGGGAGGAAATCTAAGTATTTCCTCAATATTCATAGGATCTACCATGATGTCATGCTCAGACACTATGAATCCTAGAAGATGACCAGACCTAACGCAAAATATGCACTTGTGAGGGTTCAACTGAATTTGATAATAACAGCATCTCTCAAATACTAATCAAAGGTGAGTGGAGTGATCTACTCTCTTGTGGGAGTGAGCAGAGATATCATATAAGTAAGCTTCAAAAATATGCTTAATATCATGAAATAAAAAGGTCATGGCATGTTTTAAGGTCTCTCCAGCGTTTTTAAGGTCGAAAGGCATTTTTCAGTATGAAAAAGTAACCCAAGGAAAAATAAACGTTGTTTTATGTTGATCCTCAAGTTTGATCTCAATTTGATTGTACCTTGAAAATCCATCCATAAAAGAAAAGACTTTAATTCCCACACACTTGTCAAGAATCAGGTCAATGAAAGGAGTAGGGAATTTATCTTTAGGACAGGACTTGTTTAGGTCTCTAAAATCCATACACACACGGATGGTTCCTTGCTTTTTATTTACTAGAACAGGATTGGACACCCATTTGGTCAAGGAAACCAAGTAGATGAAACTGGAATTAAGTAGCTTCTCCACCTCTCCCTTAAAGGCGGTGACCTTCCTAGGATTAACAGATCTAAAACGTTGTTGAACAGGTTTGGCATCTAGATAGGTTTTAATCTCATTCTCGACATTGTTGGGGTTTATCCATGGCATCTCTTCATATGACCAAGCAAATACATCTCGGAATTCTTTGAAGAGATCGGTGTAGACCTGAATTTCTTCAGGAAAACAATCTACATAGATATATAAGTTCTTAATTTTACCATTGATATGAGATATTTCTATCGTGATGGTAGGAGAAATATCGTCCATGTTTCCTTCAAAAAAAATACCATGTGTATCTAATGGATCCATGGCGTGACCAACCATCTCACTCAAGGTAGATCTAAAGTCATCATGTTCGATCTTAACAATCTCTGGGATAAAATAGGATCGATGATGTATATCGTCCCAAGGCCTATCAGGACCAGACATGGCCTCTAATATGGCTTCATCAAAAGGTAAAGTATTGTCAAGGAAATCATGTGAACAAGATGATTGAGCGGCCCATATGGGCTCTAAAACAGGATCCACCTCATTCGTCCGCGAGGAGTTTCTTGTTGATAGTGGCATTTCCATCCCAATGTGTGACTGACCTTTGTATGACATATTCGGGGAAGGTAGGATCCAAGGGTCGTTGAAATACAAAGTATAGAAAGGAACATACCTCATTGACAATGAAGACTCACTGGAAATGGCATGAATATGGTGAATTGGTGCCATGAAATCAAAGCTACCCATCAAAGAGGAATACATTCCAACACCAACATCCTCATTTTCTTGCTAAGAATTATCAATCACGGGGATTGAAGGTGTCCAACCGATGCACTAGGACTAGCGTGCACAAAGGACAATTGATCAATAGTCATTATGTTCCCTTCGTGAGGAAAACATAAAGTGTGGAAAACAGATGACACAATGGTTGTCATGGCATAAGTCCAATTATGCCCTAGTAGTAAATTGTAGTCGAGAGGCACATCAACCACCTCGACATCAACTTCCACAGTCTTCCCACATAACTAGACCAGAAAAGTGGGGAGGATTATGTGGGGTCAAAATGAACGCCCATCAAATGCGATCAACATAGTCATAGATTGAGATAGGTTTGGAGAGCCAATGGCTTTCCAACAAGTTAGGGACATTAGGCATGTCACATCACCTTCATCAATTACAGTACGTTTGATGGTAATTTTCATGTACTCCGCATGGATTTGAAAAGCCACATGGTAAGGTAAGCAAGGCTTAACATCTGTGACTTCAAACTTGATAACTTTCGAGCCACACAGGTCTGGAGATCCTAATGCAAAAACAAGGCATTCCTCTGTGAAGGACACATCTGGAGCACCTCCAAAGCCGACATCGCACAAAGGGTTTGGCCCAGATCTTCGAAAATTGAATAGTTTTGGGTGGCTCTGGCATTAGGATTATGGGAAGAGCACTTTAGTACTCCTTTTGGAATATGAGGTGGAGGTTCTAGATTTTCTATCTACAAGGGTGTTTCCAGTGGAGGAGGATACTCTAGACCTATAATAGTCTGTGAATAATGGTAATCACAAGATCGAGTGGATACATCAATCTGATACTTGACCATATTAATGCATAGATGGACACCTTCATGTGTTGGGGGTTTTGACTCCTGCTCAACGCATTTATGGTGTTGGAGGTCCTCGAGGCCATATGTTGATTATGCATAAATGGGTTTCTCATCACAGCGGGAAGCTAAGAGCCTCGAGGCTTCCTCAATTTTGGGGCATAGGTGGGTAAGGTGATCATCTTTACAAAGTTTACAAGGAAACTTCACATTCCTCTTTTCTTTCTTTCCCTCACCAGCATTATTATTCGATCTATCATTGTTAGTGTCGTCCTTGGATTTATTATTATTTTTCCCACCCTTATGATTGTTACCTCGTCCTTTAATTTTAGTCCCTCCTTCTTGTTGTTTACCATTCAGGTTAGACGACGTCTGTACAAAATGCACATCTATCGACTGGGTGGTGGTGGAGGATGAAGCCAAAGCTTGTCCTACTACAGGCTGGCTTAGAGACAAATCTTTCAATTGGTTCATCATCAAGTCTATAGTCTTAGCATTTGCGGAGCCTATGATGACATCTGCATGAGGCCTAGGTTTTTGTCTAGGATTTTAGTTTGACCACGGTGCGTCAGGAAGAATTTCATAAATCATCCCAGATTGAGAATATATGAGGTCCAATTGCTAGGATTTGAAAATGGCTTCTTCTTCAGATGTTACTCCAGCTGTAGAGACATACTTCAAAATATACGGCAATAAGGACTTAAGGAACCATTCCAACAAAAACTAAGGAGGAATGTAGGATTTAATCAACCTCTTTCATCTATGCCACTCCTAGATATGGTTCGAGATATGTGTGGATTTATATTGGCGAAAGGTTGACAAACTTTCTATGCTGACATCGTAATGAACTGGCAATTGGAAGTGGTTGAGAATAACCAACACCATCTAATTTAAAGTTCCATATGTTCCCCCTGGTATCTCAATGTACCATTTCGCGGAGACCCCCATGAGGGTGCGTTGAAATAGCCTCAAATAAATAGAATAGTTGTTTAGGGAGTTAGATGAGAACCATAGATGAAAAGTAGTTACTTGATCACCCAGATCCTCACCAATATTTCCCTTGAATTTTGGAATGTCCGAAGGAAGCTTGGTGGGGATGGGGGGGCATGATGGATCGTGATACACATGGGAATTCATTAACTTCGACAAATCTGGCATATTGAGCATGGCCGAAAAAGGGAGTCGAGGATGTCACATCTAAGCCCATGCTCCCAGGAAATATTGGGGTTGAGGGATTGCATACCATCTAGGGTTTTTTTATATACCATGGCCCTTTCCAGTAGGATAATATCCTCCTCCAAACTGATTCATGAAAGGTTGTAAGGGAATCATACCCGCGAAAGCAGCATGATTAGGATTATATGCATTACCACCAGATGAAGGAACTTCGTGCTTGAGGTTTCCCATACTATGAAACTAACTCCATATGAATGGAATACTAGAGGAAAGAGGGGGATTCGCCATAATAAATGAGTTTGTCAGAATTGGCATGGAGGAAGAGGGAATGAAGGATGAAATATAGGAAGTGAATTGTACGCCCGTTTGAGCACTCCATCCTGGGGAATTGAAGATAGGATTAGGTCCGAAGGAAGGAGGATTTCAACCTCCAATTGTAGTATTTTGGGGGGGAATATGACCTCCACCAAAGGATAAAGGAACATAAGGAGTCACTGTGCCCCCAGACCCAAAACTAGGATTCACATTAGTTGTTGAAATGAAAGATGAGAGTTTTGACGTCATGTCGGGAATACCAAAAGAAAATGGATTATAGGTTGAAGGTATTGACTGAGAATCATGACTCAGCATACCAAAAAGAGATCTGAAGGGGTTCATTCCCGTGGGTCGAGTGGAACTCACAGGTTGGGTAGCACTAGATGAGGGAACCTCTAGCACCCACACTGTCGAGGATGAAGGAGTTGAGGGGATCCCACTAATCACAGAAGAGAATGGATTTGAAGGACTCCCTGAGACATTCATGTCTGACTCAGTACTGATAAATGCATGATCATGAGTCTGGGAGGTGGATATATAAGTACCATGTTTATTAACTCTACTCCTTTTATAAGGTGGCTTCAGTAAAGGATCAAGACGCGGTGGTAACTTCAACAAATGAAGAGACTGGTGAGGAGGATGGCATTTCTCCACAATGACTCAGAAGTCGAGATATAAAACAAAATCCTAAGGACAACTAATAATCAGAGAGCACACCAAAATAAAGCAAAAGGGACAATGCACACAAACAAAATATAGTGGTTGAAAGGGACCTCCCACACTAGAGTAGGTATGTCTCACCCAAAAGGGGACTGAGACTCCCTTCAAAAGATTGGAGGTATCAGAATCAGTTATAATTTCCCTCGTGGGATTAATAGTGCATTCGGTCAAATCCCCTTGGAGAGGTAATCCTCCATAAAGGTTGTGTGTTGTCTGACCCTTATCTGACTTAGGGTACCTACAGAATAACCCATGCAAGTAACCTATGTCAAGAAACTAGATTCACAACGATATAACCAATGCGTAGGTGAGCAGTCACAAGTCTAGTCCACTGTATGGGTAGGGTAATAAGCCCGAAATATCGAAAGAATTACAAATAGAACCCTAGAAATATCTCTGACGCTAGGAAGGTATTAGAGGGTTATCTCTGTAACCAACTTTGTGCGACCTCGTGCTTAACTCCGGTGTGGGCGGAGCCTCTTGATGTCATTGATTACACAATGGGTTTCACCAGTCCCTGGTCAGACACATATGTTTATTTTAATAGCCTTGGATAAATTTACTCAAAAAATCATATTCAAAGGCCTTGTGTCTTATACTTGTTTGTGTACCCTAAAAAATAAAATCGTTTCTAATCAATTTTAATTAATCAGCATTAATTTTAATGGCTTCTGCTTACTCAAGAGGTGTGGTTGTGAAACTGATGGTATTAGGACTCAGCATATAAAAAGAAGAAAATACAAAAACACTACTAAGTACTAGTCTTGAATTTCAAAGAGATGGTATGCTTCTAAATGCAATGTTTCCAATGAAATCTCTACAATTTCAATGAAATTCAATCTCTCCCAATGCATCAAAATCAATGCAAAGTAATCAAAAGTGCAAATGTCATAATGCAAATAAGCAAAAAAAAATTCATTTTCGATATAAATAAAATAAAATGCAAGGACTGAATAGAAACCTCACAGGAAGACCCTATCGGAAGAAAAAAGAGACAATCCAAGAAGGATACCAAGAAGAAAACACTCAAACCAATGTGCAAGGACAACCAATGAAAAATATGACAAGAAATAAATCCACCCAAAAATTCAACAATAAAAAGGATTCCTATCACTCTGTAGGCACTTAACAGTCAGAATAGGGACCCAAGAAGACTCAACAACCAACAAAACTCACCCATCAAACACCAAACTCAGCCAGGAAAACTTAATAGATGATGTACGTGTTTGTTTGAGAAATAAGCACATATATATATTCTCCCTAAAGGAAGACATCTCGTGTATGTATGTGTATGTCAAGGGAAAAACTGTGTATACCAAGAAAAAAACTACCAGGGAAAGGGTTAAGCCAAGGAAATCAGATGCAAGGTAAAAAAATAGGTTGTAAAACAACAGGTGACAAGGAAACTCAGGCTAACAGAGAGCAACTCAAGGAGAAAAACACTTGAAACCCCAAAAAGAAGATATTTTCCCAGTATGGTCGCCAATTATGTTACAAGGAAAATCTCTCTATGGCTAGGGATAAACCACAACTGGCGGAATGACACTTAGAAATAAACTCTAATCTCAAGTGTGTTATATAAATTAAATTCTAACAAGATAAGGTTAAAATCCTCCCTCGTCCGAACGTTCGAAGAAGACCATCATTGAGCACGTGACCTAAAGCTTTATACCTGGAACTTGTCCTCAACAACCAAGATATGCAAGCATATGGCGATAATATATAATTTCAGCATATAAATTAGCATAATGCATTAACATGCATGAAAAATACGCCCATGGAATAATAATTCAAATATTTGCAAGATATCAATTGGATGATAAAAGAGTATTTCTATTAAAATAATCAGCAGAAGTACATAGGTGGAAAACTTATGTAACGGAACATATTGGAACCAAGAAAAATAAGTCCCTCCAGTTGGAAATCCACCACTTCAATCCTCCACAAAGGCAAGCTCATATATAGGAGTCAATGAAGTTCTCCATCACAAAGAAGGAAGAGCTTGGGGGTTGAACACGAGAAGTTCAAACTTTCAAGGACAAAGGGATGCAGACTCAATATGAAGTGAAATTTCTCCAGAGTGTCTTTTCTCTCAAAGTTGAATTGTCAAATTGTCTCAAGGCTTGGATATGGCTCAATTTATAGCCTTCAAATGTAACTAAAGGGTCGATTCGGAGTGTTTCTAGTATATGGAAGGTCATGGATCATGGATCTCATGACATGGAATGGAAAACCGACATAATGTTTAATTTTGAGAACCAAACCCAATGTATGCAGGTTGTAGTGGAGAAACCTGCGTATACGCTTGTTGTATAACTTATAGGGTGTGTATATGTGGAAAAATTTGTATTTTTGGCTCTAAAATGAAAAAAAGGGGGACTTCAAGTCTACAGAGGTTAATGAAAGGCCATCCAAGCAAGTTACATGGTGTGAGGCAAAAAAATTTGTAACAACCTTCTAGCAGTTAGACTGTTCTGAAGGTAGTGTGAGCCCATAACCTGTTAAAATATTCGATGTGCTCATTTTTACCATAGACAATATCACAATATTTTCACCCAACCATAGGTACACATCCACCCCTGAGCACCATAACCTTTTCTAGACAGATTGATTCTGGAAGCAGCACTAGAACCAACACATAACCAAGAGAGTGCATCTTACTCCAAAGATAGTGCACCAGACAGAAAGTCCCAAAACCACAGAACAAGAACAATACTCAACTCCAACAGTTGTAGTTGTAGTTGCACTTACCAAGAATACCACTGATAATGTCACCAAGATCACCACCAAGAGATACTAGAAGGTAGGGGCACATATCTTAGGCTAGATAGCGCTAGAGAGAGAGACCAATAATCACCCCAGAAGATCCACCTTCCATTCTTCCAGCTGCAGCTCCAAACTTGTGTTATACTTGAGAGAGTGAGTGAGGTGAGTGTGTACAAATGAGTTCAAGTGCCCTCTATTTATAGTGGTTCTTGTCACCTATCTGGACTAACTTTTCCTTTTGGAGGATAATACTTTAATATTAATTATTTTACTGAGTCGACTTGTCTTCTAGGGTTTTTACACATCTGTTTAGGGTTTCTCTTGCTTCCATAATATTCTATTCTAGTCAAATGTTACACATGGAAGTTGATACCTCCTTGCAGCTACCATAATATCAACAATAGGCACGTCACAAATTGGTATTAGAGCATCTTGAAGGGCATTTTGGTAGTAGTATCATGCTCGGATTGTGGTGGTGGGTGGGTACATTACATGCATGGTAAAATTTGGTTTGTTTTTGTTATAGGAAAATGGGTCATAATGGTAGAAATTATTGGCACTCTACAAGGCTAAGAATCCCATGTAAGAATAATTGTTGGTACTGCATATTGATTGTACATTAGGAGGCCAAATGTTGGAGGCTTCACCTAAAACTCCATCCTAAGAATCCAACAACCAATGAGAAATCTTGGAGAATCATGGTCAAGGGGAAAGAAGAGTTGTTTGCACCTACTTCCTAAGGAGAAGTGGTCTTCCAACGATTTATTGTAGTAGATAATGTCATCTCTAGCTATGAGATGGAAAATAGGCTCATGTCAAAGGCAACCCCTATTCAACTCTTATTTTCCACCATGCAATCGAGGCACCATTTCTTGGAGATCTGCCAAACATTTCTTAATGGAAACAATGGAGGTAAGTGTGTATATGCAAAGAAGAAGACGATTGAAGGGAGTTTAATATTTTGGGGACCAAAATATTGAAAATGGGTAGGTGTGATTTGAATTGGATCCTAATTAAATCTCTTTTTTAACTTTGTAATAAGAATTTAATTATTTTGGTAAAGTTGAGTGAATAGTCCAAACTAACTTGGAAGATAACAAACCATTGTGATGGTTGGCCTTCCAAGATATCCCATTAAATGTGAAAGTCATAGAGAATAAATGGCATTCAAGAGAGGAGACAAAGAGTGCTTGAAAGGAAATGAAGAAGTGGGGAAGTAGCAGAACATGAGAGACTCAGAAGAAGAAGTTTGTTCAAATATTAGAGGTTGTCTTTGAGCCAAATCCATTTGCAAGTTTTCTAGTGAGTAAGAATGAATTAAATCATTAATTGGGAATGCATAGCTCACCTTTGTAAAATTTTCCTAATAAAAATAAAATCCCCATGGTAATTTGTTTTTCCTATTGGGTTTCTAGGGTAAAGTCTCTATGTTTGTTGTGAGTTTCATTATGGTGTAATGGATTCAATTTTGTGGCTCTATGTGTTTTTAATACGAAAACCATGCTACAAGAATACTAACTCTCACCTATAGGCATTTATATTGATCAAATAGCTAATATAAAATGATAGTTGTGCTATGTTTAATTCATCCACAACAACAAATTTCCTATTGGTTGATCACTTTAATCAATGGAATTGATAAAACAATAGATTTATTTCTTTTATTTTGTGATTATTCCATGGTTCTATTAATAAATAGAATAGCAATTATTTGAGTGGTGCTTATATATTGGCTTGAATATATAACTTTTATTGGGCATAGTCGCACACATTGCTTGATTTCACACTGAATTGATTCTTCGTTTTGTTGAATGTTGAGTGTTATATTCCCAAACACGTTTTACAATGAAATCATGGCTACCACATCTCCTTCACACTTCAGTTACATGGATGGAGGCTTATCTAGGGGAGATTGCTTAAGCGACTTGACTATAATTAAAGGAACGAGGGTATAATTGTTGTGTAATAGTTTGATTGGAAAAACCTGTGAATGTTGATTTCTCCTATAGCACCCTTAAATCCTCTAAGGATGTGAGCATTAGTAAATTATGTATACCTAAAATCAATATTTGTTCTAGCTCAATATATCCAAAATACAGTCAATTAAAACACCATTCATGTCTATACGATTTGAATTCCCATACAATGTATTATGTATGTGGAAGAATGGACATGTAAAGAGGTAGAGTATTTTTTCAGTTGGTCTTGATGCCAGATAGAATTCAATATTGTTGTTTGGTACAATTGTTGGGTCGAATGTTGTGAACAATTTGGTGTGTGATTCAAACTGACAAAGATTTTTCAAGTAGATATGAACCACTTTGTTTGAACACTTAGGAATAGAAGTTCATTCCTTACAAGCCTAAGAATAGGGCATCATAAAAAGAATTAAACAGAGCCTTCATTTCGAGGAATAACAAGTAAACCAAGATCAAAATCCCAAACCTAAACAAAGATCAAAGAAACAATTATTTATTTCCATAAAATATCCATGTTGATGAGATGGACAAGTCATAGGCTTGTCGTTTATGGATCGTTCAAACTGGCAGCAGAGAAACATAGAGTATAATACAAATATGATGTAAATTCCAAGGGCCTACTTGCCATGATGACATAAATTCCACATAATTTATTGAATAAATGAAGAAATATTGAGAAAATGATTTTCCCTTCAAGTTTCCACTTAAAATATTCTATGTCAACGTATTGATATCTAAATTTTCTTTTGTTGATTTAATTTATCATATTTCTATGAATGTGTCTTAAATTGTTGTAAAATATGATTGGAACTCCACTATGTTTACTTTGATATTGTGTGTGGGGTGGTCAACCACCCTTCAATCATTTGGTATCAAAGTTGGGTACTACTCTAAGATGTAAGAGATGCCAACATAGAGAAAAGAGCTAGTGGATAGAAAAGAAAAGAACAAAATTAGAACCGAAGATGAGGAAGAAGTGGATGATGAAGAAGCCCCAGAAGATGAAGGGGATGTGGAAGATAAAGTTAATGAATCTTGAGAGATGAAGTGATGAAAGGAAGAGCATTGTTGAAATGAAGATGAAGAAATCTACAAGAGGTGTTGCAAATAGTGTGAGAGATGTTACATGAAGTGAAAGGAGTATTGTTGAAGAAGGTATGTATCTAAGTTTTTTTTTAATGAAATTGTGAATAATTAAGTTGGGTAGAGGTGTAACATGTTGGCCAAGAGACTCCATGTTGTGTGGTTTTGAGAAAAAGTGGTTTTCTACATAGAAGGAACCTTTGTAAACTACATGAAAAATACTAGTGGAATGTATTTGTGGGGACATGACTCAATTTTTGTCATGTGGGAAATGTGCGGTTGAGAAGAACATGAGGTTATTGTGGTGATAATGAACAGAGACAAATATGAAAACAAGGAGAAATCATGTGTAGTGTGTTGCAACAAAATAAGAGTGATGAGATGAAATCCTTTATTTCCATGATATTGAGTTGCATTGAATTACAAAGTTAAAGTGTACAACAATGAAGCAATTGACGAAGTTGTTCATGAAGAAAATAAATTGCCTCATAGGCATGAGGGCATGATTTCCTTTTGTAACCCAAGGAGTTTCATGCAATTGCATCACCGACAAATAAAGTACATGCCTTAGAACAATAATTGGGCAACAAAGTGATGAAGACTTTGGTGAAGAAAGGAATGGATTGATGATGTGGAAAGTGATGAGGTGGTAAATAGATGAGCCAATGTGGTGGATGGAAATTTGTTGAGTAGACACATGGAAGTGAAAGAGGGAAATAAAATAGACACCTAGGAAGAATATAAACACCATGAGAAAGGAGAAGATGACGCAAAAGTGGAACACGAATAATTGAAATGTTGATAGTTTGAGAAGGTGAAGAGAGTGAAGAGGAAGTTTCGGTAGTTACGAGAAGATACAAGGTCAAGCAGTTTGATAGAGAAATTATAGTAATTCCTTGAAGAGGAGAAGATAAATAGCATGTATTTTAATGAGATAAGAACTTGAGACAAAGAGGGAAAAGAGAAGATCGTGCCACCATGACCTCCAACTTGGAAACACATGAACAAACATTGTATTAAGAGTATGATGTAAAGGGAAAGGGATTAGATATAATGATGATGTAAATTTTATGGAATTGATTGAATATTTAAAGAGAAACTGATAGATCTTGAGACAACGGTTTTCACTCTAGATTTCTACTTAAAAGCCTCTATATCATTGTGTTGATGTGTGAATGTGTTGTTGTTGATTTGTTTTGTCACGGTTCTCTATATTGGTTTAAACTATTGTGGATTATGCTTGGAATTATACTATGTTTACTTTGATATTCGAGGGGTTAGTCACTGATCCAAAATGGATCTGAGCAAGAGAAAGGTTGTATTACTCAATAACTACAAGTCAAATTAGGCGATTAATGAAGGTTAGATAAATTATTAAAGACAATGCAAATGTAAAAGTAAATAAGACAAAATAGAGAAAAAGAAAAAGAAAAAAAAAATGAAAAAGAAAAGAAAAATAATAATAGGAGAGAAAAGATCGAGGAATGGGAAATGAAAGGCCATGCCTATTGGCCTTCCCATTACCCCATCTCTCCCTATTTCTCGTTGTACTTTACTTCACAAATAACATTTTTTTTGTTCGGGGAGGGGAGGAAAGAATACAAAGGAGAAGGAGCAAAACAAAGCCATGAACTTCATTGTAAACTAGAGATTTCCAAAATAGATTAAGCAATTGTCCAAAGCTAGTTTTCTCATTTGGGTTTCTAGGGTAAATATGGCATCCATTGTGCCTTGAATGGTTTTTATATTTATCTATGCATTTTAATGTTATGTAGTATTGTGGGTGAGATTATTGCTATCATTTATGTTGTATTGTTATTGTTGGTCGTACTTATGGTTATGATGAAGAGTCCCATCTCGTAATTCTCTTAAATTCACTCAAAATACAATTTCCATTAGAAAAGTATGGATGCCAACAGTTATGGAATGACCATCATCCAATCCCCTTTGAAGTATGAGATCATTTTTATCGTTATTGAGCCATTTCACTTCTATAGGAGATTGTTAAATTGGTTTGTTGGATGATTTGAGATGCTAGGCATTTTTCTCTTTCCCACAGGGTTGTATGCATTTCTTTTTAAGCGTTGATTGTATTTTGATTTTTTTTTCTTGTTCCCTGAGATCTAATTCATCTAGTTGGGTGTTTCTCTCTTCCCACAATCTATATGCATTCCTCCCAGGCTATAATTCATCTAGCTAGGCAGTTTTTCTATTACCCACAAGTCATATGATCGTTTGTTTTTCAAGTATAGGTCCATATGGGGCCATGAAACAATGTCTTCATCTTAAATAAGACTCTGCATAGGCCATGTGACTGTACATGGCCTAATGTACATCATCTCTCCCCCTATCACGATTTTGAGTGGTGGTTGGCTCCAATTTCAAGTCTGTTTGGCACTTAGTAGAATGGCTATCTCCCATGTCATATGAAACTTAGTTAAATGAGATAAGACTTCATATCATTGGAAGTGATATCTCTTACAAAAATACAGATTAATGAATATAATTTTTTTCCCATTGACCATTCAATTAGAAACAATGACAAGTTAAAGGAAAAATTGGTCTTCTCATTTGCTTGAACGAATGCACTTGAAGATTAGTATGTTAGCATTAAATTGGTGTGGTTAATGCTTATAATTACTTTTCATGTTGAGTTGTTGTGTAAAATAAATATATACATACATTGAATCATACACTTACTAGTTGGGTTTTCATTGTGTTGAGTTATGTGCACTTGAATATAAAGTTATACAATTGGCTTACCCTCAATCTAAAAAAAAAAATATTGACATCAAATGGAAAGGTCCTCCACTACTAGAGTTGGTTTATCCTTGGGAGAGGAATTGAGATGGCGAGGGAATTGCAAAATTCAGGTAGCTTAGGACAATGATGAGAGTTGTGACCATGTGTATCACACAAAGCATATGGATGATTCATGTGTAAGGACTTAATATGCTTGGTCAATAATTTAGGAAGAGAAATTTACACCATGGGAGTGGATGGGTTGGGTTCCAAATCATCAGCATTAAAAATATCCTTCAATTTCGGGAGTGTTGGATAATTGTTCATTGTGTGTCCAATGAGGTCACATAAAGCACATGGGGGAATGACTCTAGGTGTGATGGTTTGAGTGGCCATAGCCTATTCAAAGTTAGTGGTGCCCCTAGTATTCTTACCTTTCCCCCCTATGGAAAATCCTTTCCTATTATTGGTAAGGGTTGAGAAGGTCTATGAATATTCCATAGAAGACACAGGGGTACTACTCGAAGGTTGAAAATGTGTGAATACCAAATGAGGAGTTGGCATAGAGGGAACAAGAGGGCTAGGAGGATCCAAGTACCATATAGAGATCCCAAAGGTAATATTAGATAAAATCAACTTATCCATCACAGGGGTTCTTACTATTCCTGGAGGAGGAAATAAGAAAGGTGTTTGGATGAAGGGAGTCATAGAAGGGGAATTCCCTCCCCATGATGGGGTTGATGATACAGGAGTTGTGGGATCAACAAAAGGTTGTAAGGAAGAATCCTCGAACAACAAAGGTGTTGAGGCCATGGGTTATTGGGATGTTTCCACCATGCACACATTAGATGTACTCGGGAGTAATTATTGGTGAAACACCATAATACACACAAAAAAATGTATAATATTTGAAGACTCTAGGACTAACATTAGAGAAAGAAGGAACGGTTTGATTCCTATCCACAAAAGGTAAGACGCTGACAAGATTCAGTTGATATTTAGGATCATGGTAAGTAAGTTGATCAATGGCAACAAAATTCCCATCATGGGGGGAGATAAACTGAGGAGGAAACTACCTTAATAACATACATAAAAATATGTCCTAAAATAATGTTATAGTACAAGGGGGAATATTTAACCTCAACATCAAGAAGGAACTTCTTCCTAGCTAATTGGATTGGACAATTTTTGTACAACCCTTCTGGTTGGGAGGGTTAACCATCATACACATAGAGGGTAATCATAGATGGAATAATCTTAAGGGATCCTAACTTCCTATAGACATGAGTAGACATCAAGCATGTGGATGTGCCTTCATCAATAATACATTGATGAATATTGACATTCTTGATCATGAGCTGGAGTTCTTGTTTTGAGGTCACAATTCTCGTCAAGCTAGTAACTATGTTAAAGAAATTTATCCAAATGAATAAAGTGAGATATATGTTCTAATATAATCTCATTTTCTAGGGTTTTCATTGTTACATATTTCTTTTTCAAATCAACTACATCATCTTGTTTATTTTCTTTCTCTGAATTTTTGTTTCATGGGAATTTGGCGCCTTATCATTTGGTATCACAGTATTAATATTGTGTCCTACTCCTTCATCACTTAATCATTAGGGTTCTTTAGAGGCCTCCCTCCCCGCCCCACAACAAATTTTCAAACATGGTTTTCTTGAGGCTACCCTCCCACCTAAGCTTATATAAGGCACAACCATAGCCTCAATTTATGAGGCTTCTACCATTGGATACATGCTTTTCCTTAGCAATCATTTTTTGGGTTTCTTTAGAGGTCTCCCTCCCACCTACGCTTCCCTAAGGCACAACCATAGCTGCAATTTCTAGGGCTTCTACTATTAGCTACATTCCTTTCCTTAGCAATTGGTTTTTTGGGTTTCTTTGTAGGTCACACTCCCACCCAATCAATATATCTTTCTATTATTCCCACTTAAAGACATGAATGGTAATCATCTTGATCTCCTCAAATCCTACAATTTTTTTTACTACCATCATAGAACTACTTCAATCCTTATCAAATATCATCCATACTCGGGTCTCTCCTTTCTAGTTAGACACAACCTTCTTTATCCCCCACTATAATGGTCAAATGCATGGGGAAACTCTAGATTATTGGACACACATTTTTTAGGTATATTTTCAAACATGCCCTACCCTATCAGCTTGTGGTGTTTATAGCTTATTATCTCAACAATATTGCTCATATCTAGTGGAAAAATCACACCAAACATAGTGATAGACATCCTTCTTCAAATCCCTATCCCATTTCTACTTGGGATGCACTTTTCCAAGCCCTGAGAAGGCACTTTTATCCACTAGGTTATATTCAACAATTAATGTGTTAGTAGTTTCAACTTCATCAACACCTAGTTAAAAGTGTCTACAACTATATTACCATCTTCTCTAAAGTTTGTCTCTAGATACAAAACCATGACTTTGAAGAGGTACTTACACTCAAATTTATCTCAGGTTTATTAAAGGTTTCTTGACTAGAAGTGATTTTATTTTATTGTCCCACCCTGGACAAACCATTTATCCATGCTCTTGTTTTGTAATGCCTCAATAATATACATCCTTCATTCTCTCACAACCCTAACCCTAATCCAAGACACACCCATCCCAAACCTCATTCAAACCTTCACGATATACGGATAAACAACTTAGTTGCTACAACCATTCCAACATACTCAAACCCCATTGACCACCCCCTTCTAAGGGTTTACTCCTACCTCTTAATGACCCAAGTAGTATCATTAGACTAGGCACACCTACCTTTATCTTGTAATTGTTTGATCAAGGATCAACTGGCCACACTTTTTATTGATAATGGAAACCAGCAAAACCTATATTCTCTTGACCTTGTGCAATGCCTTAAGATTCCTACTACTCTTCATCCTTCTCCTTATAACATGTTGTACACCATGATAACCCTAACCTTCTTATCACTAACCAATATCAAATTATGTTTACCATTAGTTCCTTTTGCAACATCATCCTTTGTGATGTGACCCCCATACATTACATCAACCCCTTTATGATGCTCAATGTTCTACCTATCAAATTTGTTACCGCTCAAACTAGTAGCCATCATAGAGGTGATAATGGGGATAAGCACAACACAAGGAACACACCATTGTCACTTAGCACCATTTCCCCTTCACTTTAGTCCATCTCCTTGAAGCCATAGGAGGTATCCCAATCCACAAAAATGAACCTATACATTAACTTGGGGTAGCTTATGATACAAGTCACTTCCAAAACACACACCTCGATATATAGTTAGATAGACCAGTTCCAATGGAGTATCCAAATCCCTTAAGAATATTCAACTAAGAACTAGGGAAATAGCAGCCACAATATAAAGAGAGTTAGGAGATATTTTTTTTTTGTTTGTTAGAAATTCTCATCACTTGCAGGGCCAGTATTTCAACCGTTGGCTAAGAAACCACAACCCAAGGGCATCTAAGTCATCAAAATCACCCAGGGATTGCACCCATCCTAGGCTGCACCAACCCTTACATGGTTGGATGTTTGGGTGTCTCCTCCTAACTAAACACATTGTAAGGGTATTGAACTTGGGTTGCCTAGCGAACAAAACCCACATCTTAACTAGTTGAGCTAGCATGAATTGATGAGGGTTAGGAGATAATTAATTAAGTGTTGATATCTGAAATAAATATGCTACGGTAGAAATATAAATCAACACTATGATGTCACTCTTTGGATGAAGAAACAAGTACCTTTTACCACACAAGAGTGAGATATAATCACATAAAACCAAGAACAAATGATATACGTGATTTACCTCTTGATCATATTCTATAAATTGGACATGATTTCTGTTGTCCATAAATTCCATAATCTAATATATGATAAATAACGTAGAAAATGAATATTTTGGGTGAGGAAAGGCATGCCAAGAGTGCCTAAGATCACTTATAATGATAAACCTTAGGTACTTTGGCTAATGAAATGAACAAAATATTGAAAAATATCCCACAAATGAATGTTTTAAAGTATAAATGAATAATAACCATGCAATTAGCTCAAACTTGCAAAGAGAGGTGGTGAATCCCTGATCTAAAAATCTTTAGACACCACTTATTCCTTCAAAATAAACATGCAGCATCTAACTTGATTCCCATATAAATTCTAGGATCTATTGAGGTGGCTTGCAGAATGATGATGTACATAATTCGAAATGGATTGAAGAAGGCATATAAAATAAATTACATATTCCAATTAAAAGAAGGCATTCTTCAAATTCATAGCTCAGATGTTCAAATAGACTCCATTTTTGAATTCCTTGTGGATAGACGAGAAATTTGATTATAAACAAGTCTATGTTTCTTCAAAGTGCTCAAGAAACTCTCTCTTACATAAGAATTCATACAAAATGCGCTAAATCTCTCCACAGGACAAGTTGATTCCCAACTTTCCTTATGCTCTCATCGAATTGGAGTTCTCTCCAAAATCCTCTCTAGAATTCTCTCCTCGAATTCTTGTCTTAGAATTATTGTCTTTACATTGAGAAAAGGGTCATTTTTATAGCCCAAAAGGGAATCTTATGGTTAGAACCACTTTTTAATTATATAACAAAAATATTACATGTTGATGCCCATTTAACAAATTGGGCATGGGCGCATTGGTAAAGAAGCTAGAATATAGGGTGGAAGGTCCTTTTTTATGGGATTCAAGCCTTTTTATTATATAGAGTTTGGATTTTAAATATGGTTAAAATAAACCATATCCAAACTTTTGACCCACTTTATAATATATGACAATATGGTTATAAATACAATATAACCATCTATAATAAGAACCAATCCGTGGCAAGACTTGGGCATTGGAAATAGCGTGCATGTTTTGTGGAGGATTTTTTATAACAAATATTAATTATTTAACAAAACCCACTTATTACAAAACTCATAGCATATGTGTGTTGGTATAGCGTGCATATATATTAAAGGACTTTGTTATATTGTTATAACAATATAACACATGTATTCGTTGTTATATATGGTATGGACATTGGCTTCCGCGCGTGAATCTAGGGACTTGGTCCCATCTCTTGCACGAGAATCATGGGTCGAGGGCTAATCCCTCGCCCCTTTTTCCGCTTGTTTGAAATAAGTAATATATATATATATATATGAAGTCATATAACAGTTAAGTCACATGCACTAACTTGATTGCTAGTTGGTTGGAGTTATTGTCGAGATGTTTGGGTTTGATTCTTTTCGGGTTCAACCAATTTTTGGAATGTCTTCAATCATTATTGGCCAATGGGAGGCTGCCACATGGCATCCTCTTATTGGTTGATCCTTACCACTTGTTAACCAACAAATGGTGCCATTTGTACACATGTGGATCGTGCCACATGTCACCCTTGCAATGGTGACACATGTCACCTCTATCCTCTGCCACATCATCACCAACTGGATTGTTGACATCATACTACCACATCATCACCAACTGGATTGTTGACATCATACTGCCACATCATCACCAACTGGATTGTTGACATCATACTACCACATCATCGTATGGATGACACATGGCATCTTTTTATTAGTCCACATGTATGCCTAAAAATGCCAAATCTATGTGACACGTGGCAGCCTTTGGTGCTGCCACGTCACATCATCTTGTACCATGCTAACATCATCATCTAACTTTGACCTTTGACTTCTACCCAAGTTTGACCTGAACTTTGACCGCTTATAACTTTTGCATACGAGCTTCGTTTGAGGCGTTGTTTGCACCATTGGAAATATAACGATGAGCTCTTCGCAATGATGTTATTTGCAAGATGATTTGAGAAGGTCAAATTTTGATCATTATGGATCCCTTGGGACCTTTGTGAGTGTTTCGGATCCCCCTAGACCTTTGTGAGCGTTCTGTAGATCCTCCTGAATCAATCCCCCAGGGTTTCACCAAAAATCTCCAAAATGTAAAATAACAGCTACAAAGCACTTAGGAGACAACTTTCACCATTATAAAGTGTTATATATCATTTATGAACAATCCACAAGTGAAATATAAGATGGGGTAGGGTTAGAATCCACCTTTTAGGGTTAAACCCTAGGTTTGGTTTGACCAATTCTAATTTTCTTTGTTGCAATTAATTTCTAGAATTGATAAACCTCTTAAATCAGCCCACAAAATGTTAGATAAAACCTTTAAGAATAAATGTATGGGGATACTTTCCCTATTAGGTTTAAATATCAACGATTTATCACAATCCCTTGGACAAAATTGTATATAAAATGAAAATAAACCATTAACGTTGCACTAGACAATGAATAAATCATTTTTGACGATATATATTTTACATCTTTTTGTATTCTTATATTTTATATGACATAAAAGAAAATAATTTGAGTTTTTAGGGTTTTTTGTAGTTGGTTGTTGGGAGCTAAGCTTAGTGCCTCGTCTTCAATTAGGGCTTATGGGATCAAGAATTATGCCTCTCTACGAATTGGTTATTCAATATTTATGGATTAGAGTGGGAGACTAGTGCCTCAAGGCTAGTAGTCCCTTGTCTAACATAGACAAACCATGAAAACCAAGGCCCTATAAGAAGGGTTTCCTCAAGGGAATATCCTTCACCAACAAGATCAACAAAATATTGGAAAGAATACTTAAAACCATTGTCAAGGAGTATAAAACTAATCAAGACAAGAGATAAACACTTACTAAATCATTTTAAGAAAGATGGAAGATATACAAACCCTAGACATCCTCCTTCCAAGTAGTTGTGCAACACATCAATGAATCGATCTCAGTAGTTTTAGTAGAAACTTGAACATTCACAATGGCCTTTGAAATACCAAGAAGAATAATCAAGAAAGAAAGATATCCAAGGATTGACACCAAAACACCAAGTAAAATATCTTCTATTAATGGCTTCAAATGATCTCCAACAATTCACAACAATTTGGAATGAGAGGATGGTCTTTATTTATAGATAAGGCTCACAACTCCTCCTCATTATTTATTCCCTAAATCTAGGTTAAGGAAATAAAATAAAGTGACTTGTCATCCACATAACTTGGAGACTAAGTCAAAATACAATGAAAAGATGTTTTACAAGCTAGAAACCCTCATAAAAGAGGATGATCCCACCAAAAATGGGGTCGATTTACTCTCCAAGCAAAGGGTGATGTGGAGACCTTAAAACAAGGTGGAGTGGCCTCCCAAGCAAGTAAATCTCCAACGTTCCTCTCCTCCAAGTGGAACGTTCTCATGAAAGTGTGGAGAATGACCTCAAAAGGGGATGACCTCCACAAAATGTGCTTAAGGAATGCTCAAATTATGTCCATAAGTCCTTGAAATATGTCTCCAAATCATGATCATGTCCATGTCTAAGGTCAAGGAACCTCCATGAAGCATGGGAGTGACCCTCAAACTAAAAAAATGGGTCATAAAACCCCCAACAATAAGAATGACATCTAAAAATGGGTCAACCCTCAAATTATGTGAAAGACATATCCAAAAGTGATGAAAGAAGAGGAGTGTTCTAGGATCTCCCATGTGGCATGTGTAGAGAATGTCCATATATGAAAAATAATCCCAAATGTGCCTCGAAGGATGTGACCAATTCCTCAGAATGTTTGTACTACATTGAAAATTATGACAATGCCTCGGGAGACGTGAAACTTGTTGGTTATGGAGCCTGATTATCTTTTGGATTCAGAGGTTTGTTTCAACCATGCTTAGACCCCATTCCTTAATGGGGAGGTTTGGGGGGGATTTCCCCCCCACAATTATCGCCTGGGGGGTCCAGTGGGGGCGGTGACAATTTTTGTAGCCACCCCCCTTGGTGAGGGATTCGGGGGCAGCACCCCCGAAGTGACATTTTGGGAAATTTTTCCTTATAAAATATTGTAATTTCGTATTCAATCTGGACCGTTCATTATAAGGTCACAGATCTGATGGTAGAATTTATTTTAGGAATTTTTTCCCTAGAAGGAAACCCTCTTTTATGAGGGAATTGTATTGCAGTTGTGTATGTCTGTGAATATTATATTCTGAGAGAGGAGACCGTGAGAGAAATAAGAGGAAGTTACAATAGGTGTGTTGTAGGTTGTATCCCTTCATTTTGTTGGATAATAAAAAGGAAGGACCTGGAAATTTCTCTGGTGGACATAGCCCACACTAGGTGAACCATGTATATATGTGTCTCTATTGTATTATGTATCTTTTGTGTTTTATTTCCGCATTTTTTTTATTTTATTGCTCCACGATCCTGTTTTTCTAACAAAACTGAGTGAACATATGAAGAATCATCTCTGGGATCCCATAACCAAAGTGTGGTACATACATGAGAGAGAGGGTCCATGTGGGGTAAAATAGGTATGTTAAACCATAGGTGTGACAACCCTTACAAAGGGCAATCAACTTTTATATAGAAATAGATGAGTGAATATTTAGGACCTCATAAATCATGTATCCTAGTATATCCACCTCAAAATTCCCATATGCCTACCCAGGACATAAATTATCAACTTGGATGGAGTTACCACCTTCAAGGGGTATTCAAATTGAGCAATAAAACCAAACACCTTGAGAATGGGGACTAAAAGGACATGCCATAACTGTCCACCTAAGGGTATCTAGGAAATCAACTAACCAACACTTGTACATCAATCATCCCATCATAGCCACATACAAAGAAATCATCACACGTTGGGCTCATCAAAGTTGTCACATCTCGTGAAAAAATATAGGGTACACTGTAGAGAATATGAGGGGTAACAACTGACTCCAACTTGAGGGCATGTGCTCATCTTGAGAGTGCATGAGAACTACAACATATCTAGAAACCTGTAAACCTGAAACATTCTCACAAAATGGATATTAAATGTGAGGGAGGCTAAAGACACAAGTGCTTTATCCCTTCCTTGAGATAAAAGTAAATCCATGTATGGAATAAAATGGATGAAGTGAATAGCACCAAATTTTAGATAATTTCATACAATGTAAGCATCATTCAACTTTTATTCTTAAAATAAAAGGAAAATGCAGAAATCAATCACATAAAATCACACAAGTAAATCTAATGCTCATTCTAAAGAGCTTATTCATTCTAACCTACTCTAACATAATAAAAATAACATGCTAAGTAAAATCACAAATTCAATGTAACCATTTAATGATTTCATCAATACCTTGATATTTACCTTTATTCTTGGTCACAAACCAAAAAGTGAAACATTCGGATCAAGTAAGCATGTGTTGGCGTCTCCTCTACCTTTATTTGGCTAAAACCCGAAGTGGTATCATGATCATGTGAGAGACTAACGAATACGTGCCAAGGTTTACCTGTACCATTGCAAGCTTCTTCAATCCAAAGGTGGATAGGGATGATGTAGTCATCCTTCTTGACATAATCATAGGAAAAAACATCATTGTTACTCATCAAATCATCAAGTAAGAGGGACTTTGAAGGAGGTTCCAATAGAAACCTACAAGAACATTGTTGCCCCTTCTTGTTGCTCTTGATCATATATATGGATGAAAAATGAGAAAAACAATCAAACTTGAAAAAATATGTAGATATTTGACTCATGGTTGGCTACACCTATATGTGAGGATGAAAATCCATGCCATAATCCAAAGATTGAGCATGTTGATATCTACAAAAATTTGCATCTTCAAAACCATTATCACTAGATGGATTTTCTTGAATGTGAAATTCATGAGTTGGAGACTTCCATGACTTAAAAATTTATGCTGTCATCTAGCCATGAACAAACATTTCTTGTACCTATAAATCAACTTCATTGGTGGGATGACATGGTTGTTCATGCATAGTGAAGTTAGATTTACACTCATTGACTGTGTTTGGCTATCTACAAGACCATAAATATGCAATTTTATCTTCATAACCATTATCATTTGTATCGTAAATGGGATCCCCATAAAAATAAAAACAACTTATATCCCATTTATGTCTTTCAATATGGAGAAGAGCATCAATATCATCAATCTCTTTGTCGTCATTTTCTTCATCAAATAAGGGTTTCTCCATTGGATTTTCCTCTTCCAAGTTTCTAAAAGATGTATCATAAAGCTTAAAATCTTGGAAAGGAGTATAGAATATCAAACTCTTGCTTTCTTGTAGAAGAAAAATGATGGATGCTTGAATGCTTTTTTCATCAAGATTTTTTCATCAGGGTTCTCTTCATATATCTTCCCTTCAAAAGTATCTTGATTTCCAATGGAAGCATGAGAAAATTCTCCATCTTCATTTTCTTCTTGAGGATTTAGAACAAAATCTTCAATGAACTCATCATCTTCGAGAGAACAACAAGGTGTTTCTTTAGGATTTTCTTCAATAAGATCCTCTTTGTTAATCACATCATAAATTTCCTTCAAATTTTGAACATGGGGTACATGTTCCTCATCCATTTGTTATTCAAAAATGTTGTGCAACAAAGGCTCATGGGAGGGAAGAGAGGGATGAGCCTCATCATCATCATGCTTCAGCAGAGAAGGCTTAACATATTTCATATCAATATAATAACACAAGAAACATAATTCATCCTTTAATTCCTTTATTTCCATAAGAAGATCACTTGAGGGGTTATCATCAAATTCCATCCTTAGGTTATTGATCTTATTGGTTAGTCCTCTTAGAAAATCCATAAATACACAAAAGTCTTCAATTTCTTCATAACCATAGATCAAACACTTTTGAAACCTTTTCATTAACCATGGGAATGATTTTATCTCTTTGGGATTAAAATCACAATACCAATCCCATGCATCTTTCCCTTGTGTTGAAAATGAAAATGCTTTCATTAAGGTTTGTTCATAAACTATGTTTTTCTCTACAACATAATCCATGAAATATGTGAGATGTCTTAGAGACAACCATGGATTTCCATTAAACATTTGGAATTGAATAGTCCATGTATCAAAATGAATCTCACCTGGACACAATCGAACACTTGAAAAATCCAAAGGAACAAACAAATATTCCCAAAATTTCCTTTGTTAGAGGCCATATTTGAAACAATATACAACGTGATGTTTTATTAATATCATAGAATTTCATACCAATCATACAAATACCAAATATATGGAGTCGCCAATACAACTTTATAATTATGAGAATATGAGTCCATAGATGGCTTACCTATGCTTTGAATCAAATCCCAAGTTACCTTTCAAAATTTATTCATGGGAATTACTTCTTGCAATGTACCTCTTTATATTTTCTTTGAGTGGAGTCACTATATGAGACAAATCAGGTTATTAATAACAATAATCTCATCAAGATACAATTACAAGAAAATGTACCCACAACCCAAGGGATGTTGGAAAAAGTTTTAAGCATGTCGTGAATAATGTTATATTCATAAACAAACCAACAAGGACATCCCCAACAACGGTGCCAAAAAATGTTATAACCCAAACTAACATCCTTTGTAGAGGTGCTAATGGGTATAATCACAACATGGGAAACACACCACTATCACCTTAGCATGTTTTCCCCTTCACTTTAAGCCAACTCCTTGAACCCATGGGGCTATCCCAATCCACAGAAATGAACCTATACAACACCTCAAGGTAGCTTATGATACAAGTCACTTCCAAAATACACGCCTCAATATATAGTTAGATAGACCAATTCCAATGGAGTAGCCACATGCCTTAAGAATATTCAATTAAGAACTAGGTAATTAACGGCCACAATATAAAGAGGGTTAGGAGATAATTAATTAATTGTTGAGATATGAAATAAATATGCTACATCAGAAATATAAATCAACAATATGATGTCACTCGTTGGATGAAGAAACAAATACCTTTTACCGCACAAGAGTGATATCTAATCACATAAAACCAAGAAAAAACGATATACTTGATTTACCTCTTGATTATGTGATATATGATAAATAACGCAGAAAATGAAGATTTTGGGCGAGGACAAACACACCAAGAGTGCCTAAAAGCAATTGTAATGATAAACCTTGGGTACTTTGGCTAAGGAAATGAATAAACTATGTAAACATATCCCAGTAATGAATTTTTTTAAGTATAAATGAATAATAACCATGCAATTATCTTCAACTTGCAAAGAGAGGTGGTGAATCCCCCTAGGGTTTCACCAAAACTCTCCAAAATTTAAAATAAAAACTATGAAACACTTAGGAGACAAATTTCATCATTAAAAAGTGTTATATATCCTTATAAAGAATCCACAAATTAAACATAATATAGGTTAGGGTTAGAATCCACCTTTTAGGGTTAAACCCTAGCTTTAGGGTTTGACCAATTCTGATTTTCTTTGCTATAATTTAATTTCTAAAATTCATAAACCTCTTAAATCAATGCACAAACTGTTAGATAAAACCTTTAAGCATAATGTGTGCGGATACTTTTCCCTATTAGGGTTAGAGATCAACAATTTATCGTAAACCCTTGGAAAAAATTGTCTAGAAAATGAAAATAAGTCATTAACTTTGCACTAGACAATGAATAAATAAATTTTGATGGTATATACTTTATATATTTTTGTATTTTTATATTTGATATGAAATAAAATAAAATAATTTGATTTTTTAAGGGTTTGTGGTTGGTTGTTGGGATTTAAGCTTAATACATTGTATCCGTTTAGGGATTATGGGATCATGAAGTATGCCCCTCTAAGAGTTGGTTATTCAATGTTTATATATTAGAGTGGGAGACTAGTGCCTCAAGGCTAGTAGTCCCTTGTCTAATCAAGAAAACCATGAAAAAAAAGGCCCTACAAGAAGGGTTTCGTCAAGGGAATAGACTTCACCAACAAGATTAACAAAAGATTGGAAAGAATACTTAAAACCCTTGCCAATGAGTATAAAACTAATCAAGACAAGAGATAAGCACTTACAAAATCTTTTTAAGGAGGATGGAAGAGATCCAAAGCCTATATGTCCTCCTTCCAAGTAGTTTTGCAACTCCTCAATGGATCGATCTTGCTAGCTTTAGTAGAAACTTGAATATTCACAATAGTCTTTGAAATACCAATAATAAAAGAGCTCCAAGCATTGACACCAAATCACCAAGTAAAATATATTCTATTAATGGCTTCAAATGATCTCCAAAAATTCACAACAATTTGGAATGAGGGGAGGGCCTTTATTTATAAATAAGGCTCACAACCCTTTCCCATTCTTTATTCCCTAAATCTAAGTTAAGGAAATAAAACAAAAGTGACTTTCCATCCACATGACTTGGAGACTAAGTCAAAATACAATGAAAATATGCTTTGCATGCTAGAAAGCCTCATAAAAGAGGAGGATCCCACAAAAAAGGGGGCAATTTTCTCTCCAATCACAATGTTCCAAGAAAAGGGTGATGTGGAGGCCTCAAAACAAGGTTGGGTATCCTCACAAGCAAGTAAATCTCCAACTTTCCTCTCCTCCAAGTGGAACGTTCTCATGAAAGTGTGGAGAACAACCTCAAAAGGGGACGGCCTCCACAAAATGTGCTTAAGAAATGCTCAAATAATTTCCATAAGTCCTTGAAATATGTCTCCAAAGCATTACCATGTCCATATATAAGGTCAAGGAACCTCCATGAAGCACGAGAGTGACCCTCCAAGTCAAAAAATGGATCATAAAACCCCCAACAACAAGAATGACATCAAAATAATTGGTTAACCCTCAAATTATGTGAAATACATCTCCAAAAGTGATGAAAATTCATGCCATAATCCCAAGATTGAGCATGTTGATGTCTACAAAAATTTTCATCTTCAAAACCATTATCACTAGATGGATTTTCTTGAATGTGAAATTCATGAGTTGGGGACTTCCATGACTTAAACATTTATGATATCATCTAGCCATGAAAAAACACTTCATGTACCTATAAATCATCCTCATTGGTGGGATGACATGGTTTTTCCTGCATAGTGAAGTTAGATTTACACTCATTGACTGTGTTTGGATATCTACAAGACATAAATCCCCAACTTGGATGGAGTTACCACCTCCAAGTGGTGGTCGACCAAAGCAATAAAATCAAGCACCCTAAGAATGGGGACTAAAAGAACATGCCATGACTATCCACCTAAGAGGATTTTGGAAACCAACTAACCAACACTTGTACATCAATCATCCCATCATGGCCACATATAGAGACATCATCACACTTTGGGCTCATCAAATTGGTCATATATCATGAAACAATTTAGGGTACACTACAGAGAATTTGAGGTGTTACAAACTCCACAAAGATATATATATATATATATATATATATATATATATATATATATATATATATATATATATATATATATAT
>ML778850.1:33492-45743 GCA_009831015.1 Picea engelmannii | reverse complement strand
CCTTCATAAACAACCCAAACCCTCTACCCCATCTCTCGTATCTATCTAGGACATAATTTTCCAATTTACATTACATAAATATCTCTCTCTTTGCATTATACACCCTATCAAATCTAATCAAGATATGAAAATTCCCCCACCAACAATGCATCCCCTCCACAATGAATATGTTGATATTGTTGAACCCTTCACCAGCCTCCCTCCTCCTCGTGCCATTGATCACTCTATTGAGTTACAACCCTAATGTAGATAATTAGTACGACCTTCCCAAGAAGTTTGTACACCACAAATAGGTAGCACTCATCTCTCTCAATGAGAAACCAACAACGTCCAACACAATAAACATGAATGTCAGTGTTATGCACCAAACGACCAAAATAGCATAAAAGAGAGAGAAAGAGAGAGAAGTAACTCCATGCCTTGATGAAGAGAGAATAATGAATGTAAATCCTCTTCAAGGGGGAAAACTCATTTTACAATACAACAAATGTACAAGATGAGATGATCTTAAAACTAGGTCTCCTTTGTATATATATAGGAGACCAAGGATACAATTACAATTAAGAGGTTTAGTAGAAAATACTAATATAATAATAGAAATAAAACAACTCAATATATATGGATTTGCATGGGGATTTATGCTTAACATGGGATTTAATCTAGGCGCTTAATATCCAACTAGGGTGTCCTCCCCAAAGAATATGCACCCACCATTTTGACTATGTCCATCCCTTAAGGGGCTCTTCCTTATTTCCAACATTCTATTTTAATTGTGTGAAATCATGTAAGTGCATATATCTAGCCCTCGGGATGTGTGTAGGAGTATTTTATCATTTCTTTATGATCCATTGAGTTGTGTGAATTTTGAATGAACCTATTTTATTCCTACATAAAGTCCAGTTGGCCAGACTAATAAACTAAGTCATTTTTCCTTTAGGTTAATTCTACTTTATTGTGTGTTCTTCTTATTATTGTTTCTGGGGTAATTATTGTTTAGGATATTGTGCTTTACCTCTCAGCAAGGGGTTGTAGGTTGAGAGGGTCGAAATCACATCATTTGGTATCAAAACATCTGTCCAGGCTTGCTCTTTCTTTAGATTTGGTCTCTAGGCTTAGCACTTCACTCAGCGATTGTTGAGTACATAACACACCCTAAAATTTCAAAATTTTGGGTACCACTTTTTGAATAGCCTTTTCCATGAGAGATCCCTCTTTATATAGTGTGAAAGAAAGATGGATGAGGAGATTAGGATGATCCCACCAAATCAAAGAAGTGAGTAAGATCCAAACCGATCGGAGGCCACCTCATCTTCTAGAAGATCCCCTTCTAGAACATTTGTGAAATTTGGCTTTTCCCAAGATTTAAGAATCGTCACACCCTACACACTTAGCATTCTGCAACGACATTGTAGTCCAGGTATAGTGCAATATGTGACGATCAAGCATCATCGCACCTTGTGTATTTAGCAGGGTGCGACGACCTTCCTTCATATGGTGTTTGACAGAGGAAAGTAAATCTATTTTCCCATGGAGAAAGCTTCTCTAATATTTTTTAGAGAACATGCACACATGTTTCCAGGTGATCACTGAGGTGACCAAAATAATGTGTAACATAATTCACCCCAAATTATGAAGTTGGAACTCGTGACAACTGAAATGCTTTGTAGAATGTGTGTGTCAAAAACAAGGAGCACATCAATCAGGAGCCTGCAAACAAACAAGCATCTGCATAATATCATACCATTTCTGAGGTAGGCATTCCCATTCTCAAACTACAAGTGACTATAATCATAAGTGTCAATCAAGTCATGGCCACTAAACATACATTGTGGATCCATGTCATCATGATTCAACATAGCCACCAGGAATACACTGTGGATCTATGCTATTAAAATAACTCAAATTTGGACATAGCCAGGAGACATACAAAGTGGATATATGTGTCAATACAAATCATGAATACTCCGTCGCAAACTAGACCAAAGTGATAAGAACCCAATTCTTCATTTACATCGTCTCTAAGTACGAAACTAGCCATGCGATTACAGGTGTTGAAGTCGAACATGGTAGAAACCACTTGATTACCGGTTATTAATGAGAACCGTTAACAAGTGCGATAGAAATCACCATTGAAGTCAATGACTCCCAAGGTACCCCAGTACAATCCAACGAATGTGAATAATTGAGTTGAAGTCAAACACTCGATAGAATATTCCAATTAGGGGTAAATGATGTGAACCCATTGTTGAAAGCGAAGAGACATGTCGTTGAGGCATGCAAGCTCTAAGGTACTAAATGATTTCTAAGTCTTGTTTCTGGATAATGAGTTGAATTCGAAAGGAAAAGAACCGTCATAGGAGGGCCTTGATGTATCCCCCATCAATGACATGAAATATGTAACAAATTTGAGGTAGATCAAAGTATGGAGTGATTTGAAACTGACACGGGGATGGCCGATATGGTAGAAGATTTATAACTGCAGATGGTCGACTCAATACAAGGCTTGTTTAGGTTGAACTTCTCTTGAACATATGAACGATATGACAATGGTCTTGGCAGCATTGACTCAAGGAGGACCCAACATGTGAATTTGTGGATGGTCAAATGAGAGACAAATGGATTTTCCAACCCGGATACAATGATGAAGGGGGTGTCATGTTCAAGAATGACTATTACTACCACTAACACAAATACAGAGACACATTTCTTTCCCAATTTCCCCCCACCATTTCTGGTGAGTACCTCTTTATTTTTACGCAAACTTGAGGAGGATAACATATGCTTATTGATGTAATCTCATCCTTCATATGAGTCCCTCAGAGTATATTTAATGAACCCTAAGAAGGAGTGGTTCGATCCCATATCGTTCTTTCAATGTTTGTTTAATGATTCCAAAGAGAGAAAACTCAGGGGTTTTTCATTTTTAGAGAGTCTGAAAAACACTTAAAGAGAACTCCATGAGGTCTTTTTTCATAAATTAATCTGACGAGACCGAAAAAGTGATAACCTACCGCTCATCAGATATTTTCTTCAAATACTTTTGCGAGCATGAAAAGAACAAGGTAGCTCGACAATCTTTTCATGTTTAAGGAACGTGAAAAAATCTTAAAGGATAATCCATAGGTTTCATTTTTCGTGTCGCCATTACGAGTTTGAAAAAATGACAAAAGACTACTAGATTACATTCTCATGGTTTCACGAGCATGAGAAAGAATTAAGACTCTGCTTGGAGTTTTTCCTGAAAAACCCTAAAAGGATTTGTACATGTGACAAATACATAAAAACAAAACAAAAAGTGGACCCTTGTTTCAACGTCTCACCTCTAGAATTTTTCAATCTACAAAAATCAATCACTTGTAAAGTTGTTAGGACTTGAGGGCTCAGATGAAGCATAAAAAATAATATAATATACAAATGAAAAAAGTTAATAAAATAGGTAAAAAACCACATTTCACTATTTCATTTGTAACTTCACCCAAACATTCCTCCAAACCCCCTTTTTACCTTGATTTTAAAGTGTTGATTGTGGAGTGCACGGTGGATCATTTCACGAATCGTCTCTGCAGAAAAGGTCATCTCCATCTCCTTCATCTTTTCATGGATTAAAAATTGATTTTCATTGGTTAAATTTGTGGTTTTGGGTTGATTTTCAGGGATTACCCATGCATTGAGGTCATTGCAGGTGCCCTATATCAGGACTTGTGATGATCCTAAAGCTAGGGTGTGAAGACGTCGCACTGTGAAAATGCACAGGCGTATGACGACCGCAGCCCAAAATTTTAAATGATGAACCCAACAAGGGAAAACTCCCAAGAAATAAAATTATGTTTCTAATCTGTTTTTATGGTTCCTTGGCAAGTCTTCCTTGGTTAAGATGTTGGAGTGGTGCGAACGAGAGCACAAACAAGAAGATTACTTCATCGGGAATGACCTAATAATGGTTATGGCCCTCTGACAGTGTGGGCTATTAAAATTCTTCGAGATTCAGGGCATGAGGGCCCAACTGAGACTACTTGAGTACTTGGTTCACATGTGGGATGTGAATGAGTAGTCATTTCATGTGGGTTCCCACACACTCACCATAGATATCGAGGATATCTATTTCCTAACAAGACTATCTCCCCATGGATTACGGGTGACACTTACAGGTAGTAGGGGTGGCGGTGAGCTTATGAACCACTACATCAGTCAACATTGTGTGTCGGGTACCCAGAAACATAGTGGTAAGGTTTCTATCAGGGATGTTCGATATTTACCTTTGCGAACTATCATTTATACTATTACTCTCATGGAAGGGAGTGCATCTCCCCACATGGCTCTGCAGATCCATTTTTAGTATGAATTGGAGTGTATGGAGCCCCGAGTCTTCAACTAGTGCGAAGGGGTCCTTAAAAGTATGAAGAAACAACTTACCAAGTGCAGAAGTGGTGGGTTGAAACAATTCAGATACGGATTTATTTTAGTATCCTTCTTCCTAGAGAGGGTCCCAGTCTTATGCTTACAGGTAGAGTGGGGTATACCTGCTCCACATGATCCAAGGATGAAGAGGTGGGTAGATCTCATGGCCCAACATGGAGGCAGTCACATCGTTAGGTATAACGATGTCTTCTTCGAATGGTTGAGGACTCAAATGCTCATGGTTGATGATTATGCCTACACTAAGTTAGATTTTCGTGGAGATCTAGGCCTAGCTCTTCCCAAAGGTTCCTAGTGGGGGGACATAAGTAAGAAGGAAATTTTGTTTATATAATGTTTTTGTTAAATGTTTTGTGTTTTTTTTTATCTGATGACTAATCAAATTCTCTTTGAAAATGCATATGTGGGACCTTATCGTCCTCTAGGTTCATCCCCTATCCAGAGGTGAGGGGACAGAGGTGTCATAGCAGGAGTAGTTGTTGCCTATCTAGAGGCCATAGAACAAAACTTGGAGGGACTCACAATGCATGTCCCTAATGCCACAATAGATGAGATTCCTAGGCATTACCAATGCCACACAGTGGGTGTGTCTGCATCCATTGGTCGACTGCTTCGTAGAGTAGCACGAGAAGTCATGTGTTATAGAGAGAAGCATCCTTGATGCTTTTTTGCATATGAATCCATGTGCTTCACATTTTTTATATTTTGGTCTACGGACAAAAACACTTTTTGTAAACTGTTATCGTTATTAATATGAGGCTCCTACCGACTTACTTGTTTTATGTACAAAGTGTGATTGGATTTTATAAATGTCTCAAATGTTTGTCTAACACATAATTAGCCAATGCATCTGTTAATGTATTTATACATCTAGGAATGTGTTGATATTCAATGTAATCAAAATGACGTTCCAAGAGGAGAATTCGTAAATATACCCTTAACAAAGTAGGATTGTGGATGGAATAAACGTTACTCAACTGTAGTACTACTAATTGTGAATCGAGTCGTACAATAAGATGATGGATTCCAAGTGAAACAACGTCAATCAATAATTCGATGGTTGCACTGTATTCTACGATATTGTTGGTTGCACGACCAAGAAATACACCTTGTAGATTGATTAGTTCATCTGTAGGTGCATAGATTGCCCAAGCAACAGATGCTAAGTTTTGAGTATTGCGACTAGCACCATCAGGGAAGCCAATGTAGGGTAGTGAAGACACCAACATTTGGAAACCAAGCACAATGTAAGGTAAGCAGTTGAAAGGTGGAACCAAACAATGAAAAATCACACAAGAGTATGATACACTAAAAATACACATCACTCATGAAAAATGACTTAAGCATAGTACTTCTTCAAGTAAAGCCCATTTATGGGTTCACTCAAAGGAATTCCATCATAATCTACCAACTCGTAAGCCCCTTTCTCCAACACTCATTTCACAATATAAGGACCCCATCACATGGGCTCGAATTTACCAGCCCCTAGAAAATCATGATCTTGCTCGTAAAGAATAACTAGATCACCCTCAGAAAAAACACGTGGCTTGGCATGCTTGTCATAGTTGGCTTTAACACATTTTTTCTGAGTTTCAATAACTAAGGCGGAATCACAACGAGTTTCATCTAATTGCATCAAATACAAAAGATGTTCCTCTTCAGCAGAGGTGTTAGGGAGAAGTTCGACGGCTAATTTCAAATATGGGATTTCACATTCAATCGACAAAATTGCTTCGATACCGTATACTAACTGGAAAGGTGTGAATCCTGTGGTAGACTTAATGGATGTCCAATAGGCCCATAATTTTGAGAAAAACATCGTGTGCCAATTTGACTTATGAATTCCTACCATCTGTTGAAGCATAGTAGTGAGAACTTTGTTAATTGCTTCAACCTAGCCATTGGCCAGTGGATAATAGGGGGTTGAGTTTTCATAGTGAAGACCCAACTTTTCAATGAGTTCAGACATCATAAAATTGTGAAAATGGCTACCGTGATCAGTAATGATGGCTTGGGGAACACCAAATCTAGTAATGATATGATTGGATATGAACAACATTGTAGTTTTCCCGGTATTATCAAATGTAGGCATCACCTCGGCACATTTAGTGAAATAATTCAAAGCTATAATAATGTATCCATGCCCCCTGGCCGAGTGAGGGTTATATGTCATGAAGTCAATGCCCCATTTAGTGAATGGACCAATAGAAACTACAATGTGAAGGGGATCAGGGTGAGATCAGATCTTATTGTTGTAGGTTTGAAAAGCATGGCATTTTTGGATGGCAGTAATGCAATCCTTAAACAATGAAGTCCAAAAATAACCCGCTCGTAAGATCTTTTGGGAAGTGGCATATATGACCGCCACTTTCTCTAGAGTGACAGTTATTCAAATATTTCTTAGCTTCATCGTAGGTAAGACATTGTCGAAAAATGGAATCAATACCACGGCGGTAAAGGGTATCACCAAGGATGTTGTATTGACGGGTTTGATATCGTATACGATGACGATATGTACTAGAAATATCAGGCTGGAAAGTTTGAGTCTGAAGATATATGATAATATCTCCATACCATACGTCATCAAAACTTATCAGAAAAAGAGATTCATTAGGTAAGGAATCCTCTGCCACATTTTCTATCTCAATAGACAGAAGGTCACATATCAATTTAAGAAAAACCAAATATTTCTTTGACTTGGCGCGTTCAAACTCTTGGAGAATAACTATATATTTAGAGTACTTTCCCCCCATCAATTGTCGAGTAAGGATATGTTGCATGGGGTTGCAATCGTAAATGATTGTGGTTCTGCGTAATAAGATGTAGTGACGAAAGCGTTGAACAACTTGAACAGCTGCCAAGGCCAGTTTCTCCACATATAAATATTTGGTTTCGGTAGTCGCGAGACTCCGACTCAAATAGTATATCACATGTTCATCGTGTGAATCATCCTCTTGGACTAAAACCATGGCAATGGTAGAGTCCAAAGAAGCTAAGTACAGGAAATAATCTCGGCTATAGTCGGGTGGAAACAACAGTGGTGTACCGATTAAGGGGAGTTTCAAAGACTCAAAAGATTTGTTTGTAGTATTGTCCCATACAAAATCGTAACCTTTCTTGAGGAGCCAATTAAATCCTTTCATTAATTCAGCGTAATTGGGAATGAATCGACGTAAAAAGTTTGCCTTCCCTTGCAAACTTTGGAGTTGGCATAGCATGGAAGGAGGAGGTAGATTAAGAATAGCCTCAACCTTCAAGGGGTCTACCTGAATCCCATGTATAGACACGATAAAACCAAGAATTCGGTCAAATTCCACACAAAAAACACATTTGTGTGGATTCAAACATATGTGATAATAATGACAGCATAGGAAAATGGCCCGTAAATGTGTCGGGTGATATTGACGATGCATGGAATGCGTTGGTAGATCATCGAGATAGGGTTGTACAATGTGCTTAATGTCATGAAAAGCATACGATATAGCGCGCTAAAAAGTCACACCAGCATTTTTTAGACAAAAAGGTAATTTCCGGTAGGTGAAGGTTCCCCAAGGGCAAATAAAAACAAACTTGTGTTGATCCGCTGGTAAAATATTGATTTGATTATAGCCGTAGAAACCCTTGATCAGAAGAATATTTCACTCCCGGCATAGTCGTCAACGATCTAGTCAATGAAAGGGGTTGGATAATTGTCTTTGGGACAAGATTTATTTATATCCCTATAATCTACACAAACGTGGATCGTGCCTTGTTTCTTGTTTACCGGAACAAGATTAGACACCCAATCGGTCAAAGCCATAGGATAGACAAAGCCATCTTTAAGAAGTTTTTCAACTTCAAGCTTGATAGCAACAATTTTACGTGGATGTACTGGGCGAAGTCTCTGTCGAACGGGTTTAGTGTCCAGGTAAGTCTTAATCTCATGCACAACAATATCAAGATCAATACCTGGCATTTCTTCATAACTCCAAGAAAAAACTTCATGAAACTCTTGGAAAAAGGGATTTATAAGTGTGGACCTCATCAATAGAACATGAGGCACCGATATAAACATTTTCCACAACTCCAGGTTTAATCGATATGTCAAGAGGAATGGTAGGTGAAATATTACTCAAGTTCCCTTCATACAAAACATCATGTGTTGACTCAGGAACAGAAGAAATAACAACAACGGTCGACGGAGTCGAAATCCATTGGTATCTCTCTACAGTGTCATGTTCTAGGAAGAGAATAGAACAATGATTCCCATCATCCCATGGGGTATCTTCCATAGACATGACTCCCATGATCATCTCATCAGCGGGAAAGATCATGTGAAACAGATCAGGAGATGTATCATAGAGAGAAGGAGGAGAAGGAGTTGTCAATTGAATAGCTTGATAAGTAGATTCTACCGGACTTAAAGGCATCTTGTCACCGTAACGGAGATAATCACTAGATTTAGGTACTATCCATAGGTCATATGACTCAGGGGTTTCACGAATAGTGGTTGAGATCATGTTAATCAAAGCCACAAAAGGAGGAGGAATATCGGGTGGTGGAATAAGAAATGTACCCATCAAGGTTGAATATTTTAAAAGACCCATGCCGACATTCTCATAACCAGGAGTTGTTTTTGAGATAAAAGGTACGTTGCTAGAACATGAATCGGAATTAAAGAAGGGCATTTGGTCGACAGTAACGACCTTTCCTTGGTGCAGGAAACGTAACACATGAAAAATGGTAGACACAACTGTGCGCACGGAATCAATCCAGCTACGACCAAGTAGAAGGTTATAATCAAGAGGTGCATCAAAGACATCAACCTTGACATTGACTACTTTACCTTATAACGTAATAGACAATGAAGGAAGAACACCGTAAGGTTTAAACCCTGTACCATTGAAGGCCTTAAGAGTATTGTGTGACTCGGTAAGGAGAGGAGAGCCAATAGCTTTCGAACAGGTGATGAATAACGCAAGTCAAGGCTCCTTCATCAATAACAGTTCAACGGATATTTTTATTTTCCACAACAACTTGGATCTGCAATGCTAATTGAGGAGGAAGCCTTGGAATATGATCTTCCAAGTCAAAGATGATCAAATTGGTATCAGTAGGATAAATTCCACCAATATACTTTAAGAACGCCTTTCGTTGAGTAGGACAACTTTGAAGGACTTTGAGAGCCAGCATCGCAAAGGGTGCTTGTGCAAGGTCTTCTACAATATTGTAGTTTTGGGCAGCACGTGCGTGAGGATTAAATGAAGACTTTCGAACAACACCATTGGGAGGAGGACGAAGAACTGTATCGAGACATGGTTGTTCGAGATGAAGAGGACCATTTGAAGGTGAAGTTGGGGGAGGAGGTTGAACCAACGAAGGTGGTAAATCATCAACTTTCTATTTCGAAGGAGAATAATCTTTGGCTTGAGTTGTGACTGCAACTTCATTCTTATTGGAGTCGCCAGTACACATAAGGACAAAAGATGTGGTAGAAGGAGAAGGTTGGTCATGAAGGAGAAGGAGAAGGAAATGGTTGTGACAAGACGGCAGGCATAGAAGGCTTCCCGGTCCCTCGCAGGATCTTAGTAACCTCGGTGCGTCGTGGACAATCTTTCGTATAATGATCGTCACCACAAATAAGGCAAGGATAACGAGGTTTACATTTATTTTTCTCATCAGTGATTTTTGTTTTGGGTTTCTTAGATTGTTGATTATTATTTTTGTCCTCCTTACTCTTAGCCTTCCCTTTCTTTTTATTTTATTTTTACCAGTAGGTGTAGATTGAACCGAATTAACTTCAGAAGTTTTGTCGAAAGAAGGAGTAGAAGTAGGAGTATTTTTTACATTAGAAGTGGTAGACTTGGGATTGGTATGACTGGCTTGGGTAGACTGATTCTCAGCATGAAAGGTTCCAATCATGTCATCAGCAGCATGAGAATATATTGGAGGTGTTGGTGTAGGATTTGTATAAGGACGAGGAGCAGCAGGGATCAAGTCGTAAAGTGTGCTCATTTGTGAATAAACAAGATCTATATATTGAGCATGACTAATCACCTACTCTTCAGTGACGACACCACCCATGGAAACATCACAGGATATAGGCCCAATGAGTGATTTGGTAAACTAATTAGCCAATAGTTGATCAGGAAGGGGAACTTTGACTAAGCGTCTTCTCCTCCTCTACTCATGGATACGATCAAAAATATGAGTGGAAGAAGATTGTTTAAAAAAACTCAAAATTTTGGTTCTTGTCTCGTATCGAATTGGCAACTGGTAATGTGTTAATAAGGCCATGGATAGGGTATTGAAGTCGTTAAAGAATCCTCATGGCAACTCAATGTACCATTTGGTTGTCGAACCCATGAGAGTTCGTTGGAAAAGTCGTAATCTTATAGAGTCATCCATCAACGAGTTGGACGAACACCAAAGATGGAAAGTCATGACGTGATTATTTGGGTCTTCTCCTAATCGACTGTCAAACTTAGGAATGTCAGATGGAAATTTGCCCGGTATGACGGGCCAATAAGGAGAATGCAAAATAGTATCATTCAAAATCCTAGATAAATACAAAGTAGCAATAAAAGGCAATTGTCTGTTCACTTGAGGAAACCGGTAGTTTTGAGGAGGGAGTCTCGTAGGTATATGTTGACGGGCAAAATTGACCGTCCGTGAACTGGAAGAGTGGATCCGGTCCGGGGTTGTCTAAATAACCCAAGCCGTTTGGGATAACCCACCCTGATGGGTTTAGTAGCTCTGTTAGCCGATCTAAGTCCTAAGAAAATAAAAAGAAAACTACTCTAAACTAACTAATCTAAATGAAAAATAACAATTAAAACAAACTAATAAACAAATCTAAACTACTAATATATACAATCTACTATCTAATACTATAATAATTCTATGAAATTTAACATTCAACTATTAACTGAATCAAATATTAATCACAAATGTACAATATTTACAAGTTACAAATTTAAATGAAAACCTGCAAAACTCATTTGTAATCTGTCCTAAGACAGCGAAACTATTTTTTTGATTTTACAGTTTTATGATAAAGAAATAGAATAAAAACTAACTATCTAAGCTAAGAAACTAAAACACTAACTCTAACTATGTATCTAAACTAATATATTTATTTAAACTACTTAAATAACACTAATAAGCTAACCTGTGATAACGCTTTCCAATTTGTCCTGTGTAAAGAATCCAGTTTAGTTGTTCGATGGGAGGAAACCCGCATCAATCCTCTGCAAGCCTCTAGTAAACAGTAAGTAGCAGTTCTCTTTTGAATATCGATGACAGAACAAACAAGACATAAAATTTACAGCAATCTTATAATTTACAAATCATAACATTTAGATAAATCTGCGTGCAAGGATTTGTACAAAATGATTCAATTAACAAAGAAGAGAAATCTATCATTCATTAACTGAAACAAAGTAATTGGTGTACTTTAAAAATAGGAGAGATCAGATACAGACGACATATAAATCAAATCATATCAACATACAAGGAATTATGATAGCTAAAGTAGTCGATAATTAATTGCCAACTGATATGCAAAAACTTGAAACAAAAGTTTGATATATTGAAAGCGAAAGTTGTTACAAGACATCAACTTTCGTCTCAGTCTGAATCATAAATCCATAGTCTAGTTCTCCCGCAGTGAGGATGATGATTCTTATTACAAAAAATAACAAGTATTTAAAAACCTCCCACAGGGTAAAACATCCCTGTGGAAGTTATCAAAACTGTTTACACAAATCTGGGAAAATATCCCAAGTCTGACTAAACTAACAACCTAAAATAAAAACTATATCACACAAATATCTCCTAGACTGCCACAGCATGCC
>ML778850.1:6384-33442 GCA_009831015.1 Picea engelmannii | reverse complement strand
AGTTATCAAAACTGTTTACACAAATCTGGGAAAATATCCCAAGTCTGACTAAACTAACAACCTAAAATAAAAACTATATCACACAAATATCTCCTAGACTGCCACAGCATGCCCAATTGATTATTGCAATTCGAATGTACCTGGAAGAGGACAAAAATGGACAAGTTAAGAGGATATTTTGTTGATAAAATTGATAAAAATCTAATTCTAAAGACTAGCTACAGAATCTTGCGATTTTGTAGCTGGTCTAAATCAAACACAGAATCGTATTAAAAATCAATTTGAATCTTAAAAAACATATTCAAACTATTTAAAAATATTTGATTGCTAAAAGCATCATTCAAATCGACACTTGTATGCAACTTGAACAAACTAAATCGTATTCAATCAAATGATAACAGAGATGGATACACTCTGTTTAATTCGTTATCACCAATTCGGGTTAACAGAATCGTATTGAATAACTCAACAGCAATGAAATCATTTCATGGACCAATTGAAATCAAAACCAATAGTTTATGTTGCTCTAGCCATTAACAAAATCACTTCGAATCCAAACGAAATCAACAGGATCGTTTTCTCAAATTGATAGCACTATATTAAACATAAACAAACGATCCATGCCATTAGCGAATCAAATCAAAACTAGTATGTAAATTATCACAAATGAAATCATAATGGAATTAATCGGTTGATAACAGGATCCGTGGAACTCGTCCAACGTTTGTCATTACCAATTGGGGGCAGACAGAATCGATTGATATTCAATGAAATCATTTCTTGAATCAATTTCAAAAATGAACTATTAGCCGAGTTTTCTCATACGAATTCAACAGAGACAAAATTGTTTTTTGAAAATCAAAACCAATAGCGCAGTATCAAATCTACTTTCGATATCAATCTAACTCAAAATAGGCAATCGTGCTAACTCAAGACATGCATCAATCAAACCAAAACGAATCAAAACAGCTTATGTTTTTTACAGTCATTATGAATCAACACAAGTCCACGATTATAGCAAGTAGATATTTAGCATAGGTCAAAGATAATTAAAATCCAATCGAGAATACTAATTCAATACAGAACAGAGTCATTTTGAGTTATCGCAATCAACAGAGTCGTTTTGAGTTTATTAGGAGAAAACGAAACTAATTAAAATCATACCAAATCAACTTTCAAACAGAATTGATTCACAAACAAACCAAACCGAATCAAAATCAATGAATAACTTGTACTAAACTGGGCACAACAAATCGCATAACCAAATCATATGTACATTTAATTTTAGTAAAATGAACCTACTGTACAGGATCCACAACATAACCGTTTTTGATAATCAAACTATGATAGAGTCATTTCGAATAATGGACAGAGCTAATCGAAAACCAAAACTCAATTCATTATATCAATTCAAGCAATTCATAAAACAAAATTGATATTGAAATTTATACCTGGATAGTCAGCAGACAACTTGGTCATGATAGTTTGGAATTGACGAAGGCTGTCGCCGATTCGACATTCCTAAAAATGATCGAACCATTGGTTTTCTACTTCTTGTCATTAGCTTGAAGCCTGTCCTTTTCTGTCGACATCACTGTGACTTGGTTCTCTAAAGATTTGATCTTCGGATGTAATAAGGGAACGTCAGTGTAGTAGCGCTCAAGCCACACATTACATTGGACACACACTGTCTACTCGGGCTTTGAAACGACAGTCGAGGGTTTGTTCAGATCACCGAGGGTTTCATTAGGTAGCTTGATTCCTGGGTAGCTAGGATTGTTCTTTAGGCAAGGGGGTAAATTAGAAACAAATTCATAGGGAGGCTCGGAGCACAAACCATGGGAAAAAGGGTACTCACTAGCTAGGAAGCGCTCGATATCAGAGTCTGAGTCTTCGCTGACGACTATGGGCTTTTGATCATCGTTTGGTTTAGGTTTATTCCGGGCAATTATTGATATCAATTGAGCATTATTTTTACCTTTGTTATCGACAGTAGGGTTACCCTTGACTTTCTTGCTCACAGGCTTTTTTACAGCCTCAACCTTGTCTGTTATAATGTCGGGTAGGTCGATATCAGGGCAGACCGAGGGTTTGGGAGAGGGTAGAAGGGCATGAAAAGGCATGGGTGGCCCAACCTTAGTCTCACTGACCACAGACTTGTCGATTTGGATAGAATTTGAATCAACAAAGCCATTTCTAGACAGAAAATCTTGCCAATTATCGTCGTGGAGGTTTAAATGATGAACGATGATAAGTCTAATCAATCCATGGTGAAACAAGCTGTTGTCAGCCTTCTTGCGTTTGAACCTCTTAGCCATTTTATAAAGACTACGTTGGAAGTAAAATGGCATGTTCAATGGATATCCCATAAAATTCATTAACAGTCGAAGGTGATAAAGAAAAACCAATCCATACCGACCCTCACAGGTCACAAATTGTTTAACCATTATCAAAATATCATGCCACCTGGGTTTAAGCGTGGAAATAGGCATACCTTTGTCACAGGATGTGACCTTTTGTGATACGAACAGCAAAGGCCATGGCACCTCATCGACTTTAGAGTTTTTAAACCATCATTGGCCCGTGGATGCCAATCTTGTGGCAGAGCTTATGAACTCTTCATTCAACTCAAGCTGAATGTCACCTACTTTAGCCCTACACCCATCAAAGGTAAGGGAGAATTGTTGTGCAACCAACAGATTGAAACCCTCGAACCTCTGTATAAACATGAGCCAACCATTATCTTGTAAATCCTTACGGGCGTTATCAAAGAGTAACAGAGATTGACTACCGTTCGGCTCAATTTGCACCATCGGTGCCATAGATAGGAGCACACGGTGAGTGATGTGAACGAGCCAGGGTTTGACTCACAACATACGCAGGAGCAGAATGCTCACAGGCTTACCCGAAACTAGCAAGGGTGAAACAAGGATAGGGGTAAACATTAATGACATATCATGCGAAGGTGGTGGAGCTAGTTAATACATGCACGACAGTCATATCTATAGTACAACCGTTGGCACAAATAGCTATTCAACCCACTATTGTATAGGTTAACAAATATGCCATTCGCTCGACCAATGAAATCGATGGTAAGTGGATTAAACATTCGCGCGAGCAATAGTTATAGTTTCAAAACCAAACAAATGAATCAAAACCAATACCAAGGGTTTGACTATGTGACATGTGTTGTATAGAACGATTCATACCAAGGGTTTAACCATAGCACCAATGCTTTTTTTTATGTAACCAATGTGCCAAGTGAATTGATCAAATAACATGTAAATCCAATCACCAATGCATCACAAACTCAATCACTCATGAAACAAAATTACATAATCAATCAAAGAATGTCAAATGAGTACAGTTCAAAAGGTCTTTCCAACTGTATAATGATAAGTAAAATGTAAATGCAATGGGTATATCGACAAGAATGATAAGGAAAATTCAGTGACGATTTTAATGCAACTTTGAAAACCAAGTTTTCATGCTTGCAGTCATGAAAACAAGAACGAAGGTAAGTGTGCAAATAGCGCAAAAAATAAAAGTGTCGTTTTATTTGAGAATTGCAACGAAAATTAAGGTTTGCAAAATGCTGGTGTAGGTAGCTTATAAGATAGTAGAAAAATGTGAATTGGCTGCCAACAGTATACCAATAGGACCATAAGTAGTCTGTAGATAGTTAGACAGTCCTGACAGATTCAGTTGTGGATGGTTTTGATTCAAATAGCCAACGGGGTTTGGTTGATTAGGTGTGTTCCCTTGGAAAGGAACATTAGACTGAAAATGTTGACCCCAGGTAGGATTCATAGAAACTGGATACGGTTATCTGAAATTAGGGGGTACAAAAGAATTAACTTGAGGATGTTTCCCCCCAAACAGTTGTGGATTCCCTTGGAAAGGAAGATTCCAAGGTTGATATTGTAACACATGTATACTTTGTCCATAAACTAGGTTATGGCCTCCAACTTGAGGTTTCCCCCCAAGTTGAGGTTGTCCCCCAATCTGAGGTTTCCCCCCAAATTGAGGTTTCCCCCCAACTTGAGGTTGACCTCCAACAGGAATCTGAAAACCAGAAGTGACAGAATGACCAATGCCTCCAACTGGATTGGAGCTACCAGGGCTAGGACGATTCGGTACTCTAGGTGAAGGTGGAGGAGGAACGTAAGGCCCTCCGGAGAGAACTTGGGTAGGTGTAGGAATAAAATGACCAGCAACATTATACCCAGGAGGGACAAAAAGTCTAGACCCTCTGGATGGATTATGGGCAGGAATAACAATAAAAGTATCCAAAGCATTATACCCAGGAGGAAGTGATGGATTTGGTCTAAGAAGAAGTGGTGTTCCAATAGGAGATTGAGTAATAACCACATTTCCAATAGAAACAGTCATAGCTTGTGGGATCATGGTAGAGTGGGAAATTTGGAGACGAAGAATTGAGTGAGAACCAACCAACAATTGGTCTGAAACTGTGATGAAATTATCGGTTGTGCTAGTAAAATGATCTAAAGGTACCGTATAGGTAACAAACGTCTCAGGAATTTTTGATTCCATAGGTTCATTAGAACTCATTCCTGGTGTGTCAAAAATATTGTGTCCTGAGCTAGGATTAAAAATTTTGGCACTGTGCACCAGGGTTCTAAATTATTCACTTTGAAAAAGTGGATCGTCTACTCCAGACTCTGCGTTAGGTCCAGTGGGTACTTCAATATTTTCTCCAATAACAAGTTCACCCGATGAGTCCATCCAGAGAAAATGTGGATCTTGTCTAACACTCAATAACGGATTTACGGGAATTCTGAATGCCTCCAAAGAATCTGAAATAATTCTAAATTCCTCTAAAGAATTCAAACTTCCAATCTCAGAGGCCACTTTGTTATTAATTTCTCCATGAGGAGAGCCCTCTAGTGAGTTAGGAAGCAAAGGGAGATAACTTTCCAGATATTCTGGAGGTAACCATTACATCCTACGTGAACATCGAAGGCTGATGTTGGCCGCACCAAATAAAGAACAAAACAAATCTATGGCCAACTAGAGAATCAAACAACACTTGCTAATAAAATCTAGAAATCAAACCAAGCAAACAAACCTTCTTATTTTGAAGTCACTAGTTGGTGATGAAATCCAACGTCTCAAAATAAAGACAAGAAGGGGTTGGGATAAAGCGAGTGGAAAAGTTACGTTGACGACCTGCTTAATGGACTTACACCCTGGTGCAAGCTCCCACACATAATCGTGGGTATACCCTACAACGAGCCTGAGTGATTTTGGCCAATGTCGATTCCAGGTACCGTGAAGACTTTCCCCTCCACAGTCACCTCGTGTAAAGACCCTAAAGAGATAGGATACTAAGGTTACCAATTACGACAATGATGCCTGGGGAAATAGTGGACAATCCAAACCATGTGCAAAGGCAAGGTATCTAGCCCGAAATCAACTCAAGAAGCTCCCACACATAATCGTGGGTATACCCTCAAGTGACCCTCAATAATACACTCAATATCTACACTAAAACTGACAAAGAAAGGTGAGTAACTCTGTTAGTTCTAATGCAACCTCATGATTGACCCTTGTGTTAGAAGGGCTTCTCGAGACAAAATGTAGCAAGTGGATTTGAACTCTCCCTATCACAAGATACTATTGTGTGTTTTTATGCTTTGGAGAGTGTGCCTTACAACCTATTCCAAAGCGTTATTCTAGCTAATGTTGGTGAAGAGAATTTCTAGAAAATAAAAGTTGCTAATAAATTTTAAAATTATATGGTGTTTTAAAAGTTGTTGTTTACTCAAAAGGAGATGGAAATAAAACTGATGATGTTTGCGACCTTGACCCAATAAAATGCAAGAAGAGATGAATATGCAATATTTCAGTTCAATGAACTATAATTATAGTAGGGAGAAGGTATTTCCTTTTAAACAGCGCTTGTCCTTGCTAGTGTCGTCTTTGTAGCTCCTCCCTTGAGTTTGCAGAAGAGAAAACCTATCCAAGAATCGCAAACCAACAAAGAAGAGGAATAAAGATCTATATATTCTAATGAATTCTATGTATATGATCAAGGAATTATACAATAAAATACGATATGCTTATATAGGGAAGAAATGCATTATTGTATTAAGTGAATAGAAAGTGGAGAATACAACCCATGTATTGATGTTGCCAGGTCCCCTTTCGATGGATCTTTGCTTCAACACACACACACCTTTGATGAAGAATATCCCCAAGTTTTCTTGAAGAACTAAAGCGAAGCTCTCAATCATAATATGAAGTAGAACTCTCCATACAAATCTTAGTTTATTCAACCTTATCCTTTTCCATGAGAGATCCCTCTTTATATAGTGTGAAAGAGAGATGGATGAGGACATTAAGATGATCCCACCAAATTAGAGAAGCGATTAAAATCCAAATTGATCAGAGGCCACCTCATCTTCTAGAATATCCCCTTCTAGAACATTCGTGAAATTTGACATTTCCCAAGATTTAAGCATCATCGCACCCTACACACTTAGTAGCCTATGACGACGATGCAGTCCAAGTATAGTGTAAGATACGACGATCAGGGATCGTCACACCTTGTGTATTTAGCAGGGTGCGATGAAGTTCCTTCATATGGTGTTTGGCAGAGGAAAGTAAATCTCTTTTCCCATGGAGAAAGCTTTGTTGCAGTCCGGGTATAGTGCAGGATGTGACGATCAGGGATCGTCGCACATTGTGTATTTAGCAGGGTGTGATGAACTTCCTTCATATGGTGTTTGGCAGAGGAAAGTAAATCTCTTTTCCCGTGGAGAAATCTTCTTTAATATTTTTTAGGGAACATGCACACATGTTGTCAGGTGATCACTGAGGTGACCAAAATAATGTGTAACACTCACACTATGTGGTTGTATCCCTAGTGTATTCTAGTGGGTCATAGCCCCTAGAAGAGATGATAAGGTCCACATTGGTTGTATCCATATGTGACATGATGAAGGACACCTTTCACTGTGATGTCAAGAGAAGGAGAAGGCCCCAATCCTGGTGCAGAAGACAAAAGGCTCAAGTCATACCCTACCAAGAGAAACCACTTGGACGTAACAATTCACACTTTGGACATGTATATATACAAGAGTTATCTCTCATTTGTAACACATCACTTGGATATCTTTCTCTCTTGTGTACTTATCTATATTGGACTAGCACTATCTTTTGGAGTTGTAGTGCTATTCTTATTTTTCTCTTGTATCTTCTCTTGGACAAATATATATTCTAGTGAAAGGTTGTTGGGTTTTCTTCCCTTGTGCAAAAGGGTTTCCCAGGATAAATTATTGTGTATCTTGTGCATGGTTTTTCTTCCCATGATCCTAGTTATATATTGCAATTATTGTATATAGTTTATTCTTCTACTAATATGAAATGGTAAATAAAGTTAATAAAAGTGAACAAGAATAAAATTATAACATGGTATTAGAGAATTTTTCTTGAAAGAATCCATTTGCACAATCTCTCTATCCCTCTTATGCACCTCGCTACCCTTTCTGTAGTGTGCTAGCTCTTTTTTGTAGTTCACTAGGGTTTGAAAACAACTACACATTTCTTTTTCAAGCTCATTGGGCACTAGTTCCTAAAATGTTGGGGCAAATTTCACCATAGGGAAGTTCGCCCTACCCTAGCGCACCCCCTGCAACATTCAGATTGCAAATTGGAGTTTATTTTTTGGGGATTTTTTAGTCCTGGGGTTTCTGTAGCCATGGTGACAAGTGTCCTGGTGGAAGATAGGCTTGACGGAGATGCTAACTTCAACTCTTGGAATTCTAGGTTACTCATCACTCTGGAAGAGAGAGATCTGATAAATGTTTTGGAAGAATTTGTGCCAAAACCAGATGATGCTTCAGAGAAGTCTCAGTGGAAGAAGAATGATGCAAAAGCTAGAAAGATCATTATCTACTCTGTGAAATATCACTTGATTCCACACATCTCCAAACTAAAGACAACTAAAGAGATGTCCAGTTCCTTGAAGAATTTGTTTGAGAGAAACAACACCAACAAAGCTATTCCCTTGAAACACCAACTTCATAATTCCAAGATGACTAAGGATGATACAGTTGCCACCTTCTTCATGAAGATTTCTAAGATCGGAGATCATTTGGACGCCATTGGAGGGATCATCTCAGATAGATAACTTGTCATGTTGACTCTTAATGGTCTTCCAAGATATTGGGAGCCATTCATTCAGAGTATCAATGGGCGATCCAAATTTCCTAAGTTTGATCGGTTATGGGCAGATTGTACTCGGGAGGAGACCAAACTTGCAACTAGAGGTGTGCAAGGTTCCCATCGTGATGAAATTCAATCCCTTGCCTCTCGTGCAAGGAAAGGAAAAGGAAGAGGAAGAGGTTCTGACAAAACATTCAAAGGAGGAAAGTTCGGACCATCTCCTGAGCATAAAAAGAAGGATCTTTCAAAGATTCAGTGCTTCAAATGTGAGAAGTTTGGCCACTATGCCATACATTTTCCTTTGTGGAATAAAGGAAAGAAACATCTATCCACCACTGATGTTGACCGAGAGCCACACTAGAAGAAGTCAAGGAAAAAAAACAAGGACGTTGAGGAGTTCTTCTTCATTTCATCCCTCTCAGGTATGGTTCCTACTAATAGTGATATTTGGCTGATTGATAGTGGTGCTTCTAGACATGTGATGAGATATAGAGAGCACCTTACATATATAGTAGAGAAATACTCTCGGTTGAATTTTGTACTTGGTGATAATTCCAGATATACTGTGAAGGGATTTGGGGCCACTTCCTTCCATCTAGACTTTGGTACCCCGCTTCATTTGAGTGATGTGTTGTTTGCACCGAGGATGAGAAGGAACCTTTTCTTTATTTCAGCCTTGGAGGACAAAGGATACAAGGTTTACTTCTTTGATGGAAAGGTTCTTTCATGTCACAAGAACTCTAGTATGGAATCAGCCTGTGTGATTGGTGTTTGAGAAGGCAATTTGTACAAATTGACAGTTTGACTAGTTCATGCCCTGGTGCATGATTCTATCAGTCTGAGTGAGTTGTGGCATAGGAGACTTGATCATTTTCATTATAGATCTCTTCCCTCTTTGGGGAATATGGTGATAGGTCTTCCATAGATCTATGTAGATCATGATGGCATTTGCAAAGGTTGTACTATTAGAAAGAATGCAAAGGGGTTTTTTTTTAGCAGTGACACTAGATCCAAGGGGATCTTGGACTTGGTGCATTTAGATTTGTGTGGGCCTATGACAATTGATTCTTTGAATGGATACTTGTACCATGTGATCTTCGTTGATGACTACTCCAGAAAGACTTGGATTTACTTCTTGAATTCCAAGTAATCTGAAGAAGTTCTTGGTAGGTTTCATGAGTACAGAGGACAGGTTGAGAACCTGACCGGAAAGAAGATCAAGATACTGAGATCAAATAATGGAGGAGAGTATACCTCCAAGGGTTTATGTTATTTCTGCATTGAGGCAAGGATCAAGAGGGATTACACTATTCCTTACAACCCTCAGCAGAATGGGGTTGCAGAGAGAAAGAACATATCCATTTTTGAGGAAGTTAAGGTTACGATTCATGATCAGAGTCTGCCTATGTTTTTGTGGGAATAGGCATCCATGACCGTTGTGTATGTTCAGAATAGGAGCCATCATAAGATTTTTAGGAACATGACTCCCGAGGAGGATTTCACCTGAGTGAAGCCTAAGGTTGGACACCTCAATATATTTGGGTGTCTTGTATACATTCACATACCCAAGGAGAAAAGAACGAAGTTAGACCCTTCAGGAAGGAAGGGTACATTTGTTGGGTACAGTGAGTCTTCAAAGGCATATCAGATCTACATCCTGGGTCAAAGATAGATTGAGGTGAGCATGGATATTTCCTTTGAGGAGGAAGTAGCCTTCAAGAGGTCTAGAGGATATCACATGGAGATTGACAATGAGAAAGAGGAGGAGATGGTGTCTTCTGCCCCTCTCCATTCAACATTTCAGAAGGAGCTAGTTCAGCCCATTGAGATAGTTGAGTCTATCGATCCAGTTGATCATGTCTTGTTGATGTTTCTAGAGATATTGTAGTAGGACGAAAAAGGCCTACATGGGCTCATCAAAATTTGCAGGAGGCAGAGGGACATGCAACTCCCCGTGGTACTTTCAGAGAGAGCAAGAGACCTCAGAGAATCTCAAACTATGTTTCAACGATGTGCCACATCATTGATTCTGAGCCTTCCTGTTATGAGGAAGCATCTAGTAAGTAGGTATGGATACATTCCATGATGGAGGGGTATCAGTCCATCATGAAGAATGATGTGTGGGATATTGTTCTAAGACCTGAGGGGAAGTCTGTGGTGACTTCCAAGTGGATCTTTAAGATCAAACATGCAGCTAACAGGAGCATAGAGAAGCAAAGCAATATTTGTAGCTAGAGGAATCTCTCGGGTAGAGGGAATAGAATATGAAGAGACATTTTCTCATGTTGCTTGGTACACCTCCATTTGGATGATCATTTCCCTTGCTTCAGCCATGGGTTGGAGACTACATCATATGGATGTGAAAAAAACCTTCCTCAATGGAGAGATTGAGGACGAGGTGTATATCGAGTAGCCAGATGGTTTTGTGACTCACAGGAAGGAGTCCCATGTGTGGAGGTTGAAGAAGGCCCTTTATGGACTCAAGAAGGCACCTCGAGTTTGGTATGCGAGGATTGATGAATACCTAATGAGTTTGGGCTTCAACAAGAGTGTTGTTTATGCCAACCTATACTATAAGGTTGTTAATGGTGAGTCCCTGATTTTGATCTTGTACGTTGATGATTTATTTATCACCGGAACAGAGAGCCCCATTTCTTGGTGCAAATATGAGTTGGACTCTGAGTTTGAAATGAAGGATCTTGTCATGATGCACTATTTATTGGGACTAGAGGTGTGGCAAAGAACTGATGAGATCTTCCTGAGTCAGGGGAAGTATACAATTGAGATTTTGAGGAGATTTCGGATGTTGGACTATAATTCCATGGCTACACCGATGGTGTCGAATATGAAGAAGTTGAGTGAGTCTTCTTCTAATTCAGACTTGATTGATCTGACTATGTATAGGAAAATGATTGGATCATTGATGTATCTGGTTAATACTAGACCAAATATTTTCTATGAAGTGAGTGTACTTAGTGAGTTCATGAGTCAGTCGAAACAAATGCATTGGGTAGAAACAAAGCATGTGTTGAGATACTTGTGAGTCACAATTGGATATGGCCAGAGATATGCTTCCAATGTTGACATGAGATTGCAGGGACATGTTGATTCTAATTGGGCAGGGAGCGCAATAGACATGAAGAGAACCTTCGGGTGTTGTTTCAGTTTGGGGTCTGCCATGTTTTCCTAGTGTAGCAGGAAATACAATTCTATGGATTTGAGTACCGCAGAAGCTAAATATATTGCAGTGTGTATTGAAGTATGTGAAGAAGTGTGGCTTCAGAAGCTCCTTACATGCTTGTTTGGGAAGATGTTGGAACCCACCATGATTCATTGTGATAACCAAAGATGTGTGAAGCTCTCATAGAATCCAATGTCTCATGACTGATTGAAACATGTTGAGATCAAGTATCATTACATTCGAGACATGGTGCTGAGGAAAGAAGTATCGGTGTAGTACCTTCCTATAGATGAGTAGATTGCAGATGTTCTCACCAATCCCTTTTCCAAGTCATAGTTCGAGTACTTCCATGATAAAATTGGAGTGGTAGAAAATGCCTCTCTCGCTGAGAGTGAGTGTTGATGATTGCAACTTCATGAAACATTCTCCAGGTTGTACTCCTCAAGGGACTGAGTTGGGTTGACCTGTGATGATACTCCTCGATGGAATGAGTTGATTATGACACTTATCGATGGAATGATAAGTTGTACTGGGTTGTTTCCCAACAACCCTTGGGTTGTAGCCCATGTGGTTGTGATATTGTATTGGGTTGGTTCCCAACAACCCTTGGGTTGTAGCCCAAATGGTTGGGATGTTATGGGTTGTATCCCATTGTCCCTTGTGGTTGTATCTCTTATGGACATGTCTCGTGGTTGTAGCCCTTGGAAATGATGACTCACACTATGTGGTTGTATCCCTAGTGTATTCTAGTGGGTTGTATCCCCTAGAAGAGCTAAGAAGGTCCACATTGGTTGTAGCCATGTGTGAAGTGAAGAAGGAGACCTTTCACTATGACATCAAGCGAAGAAGAAGGCCCCAAGCCTGGTGCAGAAGACAAAAGGTTCAAGTTAGCCCCTACCAAGAGACACCACTTGGACGTGAAAGTTCACACTTTGGACATGTATATATAAGAGAGTTATCTCTCATTTGTAACACATCAGTAGGATATATTTCTCTTTTGTGTATTCTCTATATTGGACTAGTGCGCTATATTTTGGAGTTGTAGCATTATTCTTATTCTGCTCTTGTATCTTCTCTTGGACAAATATATATTCTAGTGAAAGGTTTTTGGGTTTTCTTCCCTTGTGCAGAAGGGTTTCCCAAGATAAATTCTTTTGTATCTTGTGCATCGTTTTTCTTCTTGTGATCCTAGTTATATATTGCAGTTATTGTATATGTTTTATGCTTCAGAGATGCTTCTGCTAATATGAAATGGTAAAGAAAGTTAATAAAAATGAACAAACATAAAATTCTAGCACATTAGACATAAATTTATATTCTATAAAAAATTTAGATTGAGAATTTATGAGGACAAAAACAATCCTCCCAGCAAAATCACAACTTCAACAAATTTCAGAAAAACCCTTCCAAGTTTCAGACTTGTTGTACAAAAATCTAACCTCACCTGTATGGACTGTATGACCTACTGACGTCACATGTACAAACTGTACGACCTACTAATGTCACATGTATGGTTGCTGACATCATCTGTACAAACTGTATAGCCTGGTGACATCACCTATATGGACTATAAAGACTACTGACATCACTTGTACGACCATTGATGCCACATGTATGGAATGTATGGACCACTTCTCCTCTTCCTCTCACACATGTGGCCTCCTCTCCTTGGCTGAAAAATAGAGAAAGAATGTCCAAAATCCCTAGGTCATATTTTCCAAAGTGAATAATTTCCTTTGCTGAAATTTCTACCCCAATATCCTTGGCACAAGTGCTCACTCACTTATGCCAACTCCATAATGTCACAATGAGATGTCACAATGCTCCTCACATTGCCTCTCCTTTTATAGGAGTCTAATGAGTGAGTTTAGGAACCCCATCTAAACTCAACATTAAATTATAATTTTTTTATTTTTTCATGTGGGTGTGAAGCCCCAACAACAACCTAAGGGGGTTTCACAAAGTACAAATGTAATGTGAGTGCCAATAAGGATTCCTACATGCTCGACGCCAAGGCCAATGTGGGAATACTTTCTTGATGCTAAGAAAACATCAATAGTAAAGAGGGATCCAAGTACACCATGGAGTGGTATCTAAGAGAAAGTTGAACATTGTGTCCTTTGTGATAGGTTTAAGAGAATTTGTAGCATTGTTGTGCATATATTTTTGAGAATTCAAGTCGTTGAAGAGTGGACATATTTTAGGGAATTTGTGATTCCATTAAGCATATTTTGGTGTGGTATCAATGGAAGTTTTTTCACATAACAATCATTTGGGGAAAAGAGATTTTCTTATTGCAAGTTGATGCATCGAATCTAGCCAAGAGTATTTGTTTGAATCCTTGAAGTTTATGCACCAAATATCCAAAATAACATAAAAATTGAAAGAGGTAGTAATTCCACACCTTGATAATGAAAGAGAAGCCTCTTCGAAGGGGCAACCTCCTTTTACATATAACAAATGCACAAAGATGATATGATGTCTAAAACTAAACCTCCATGGTATATATAACATGAAATGGTACAATTACAATTAAGGGACCTAGTCGACCAATAAAGAAAACACTAATATAGTAATAGAAGTGTAATATCTCAATATATAGGGCTTAACATTCCCCCTCCCCTTCAAACAAGTGTTTCCCTCAACAATTGATTAACTATGGATGCTTATGAGGAATTCATCTTCCCATGTTGCATATTCTATTGGCATGTTCTTACATTTCATGAGGTACTTGGTAATTATTTGATTCCATAGTTGCTTGATTTGTGTTTCAAGGATTGTTTAAGGTTATGGTATGATTTTCCATTCTTTATCCATCTCTAGTAAAATAATCTGAACTGGGATCTTATCATCGATAACCTTCTTTAAACACGAAACATGGAAGATCAGATGAACATGTGAAGATGGAGACAACTCTAGTTTGTAAGCCATAGTGTGAATCCTCTACAACACCTTATTGGGACCATAGTACTTGGGTGCTAATTTATGCCTTTCTTTTGATGCTCAAGGGGAATTTGTTGATATGGTTGTAACCTTAGAAACACACAATCACCCACTTCAAAGTTAAGTTAACTATGATGTTGATTAGCGTGTTGTTTCATCCTATTTTGTGTTATAACCAAGTTATTCTTTAATAGTCAAAGAACCTCTTGTTGGTGTTCTATGTAATCCTCCACTGGTTGAACCTTAGCCTTTCCTCTCAATGGTGATTTGATTGATGGAGGATGATATCCATGGAGTGCCATAAATGGGGACATTTTGGATGAAGTATGGAAGGAAGCGTTGTAAAACCATTTTTTTCATGGTAACCACTTGACTCATTGTGTCTATTTATTTAATGCAAAGTGACATATATAACTTTATAGACACTTATTCACAATCTTAGTTTGTCCATCAGATTGAGGATGGTAAGATGAGCTATGAGATAATTGAGTATCTAAAAAAGAAAACATCTCAGTCCAAAAGTTACCTATAAAAATTGGATCTCTATCACTTACAATAATCTTAGGGTTTTCCTGCAACTTTTGAATTGTTTCCATGAATGTTGCAGTTACTGAATTGATTTAAAGGGATGAGAAAGAGAGAAAAGTGGGAATAATTTGTGAGTTGATCCACCACCACCATAATGACATTCTCTCCTTTAGACTTTGGTAGACCTATAATAAAATCCATTTAGACATTTTCCCAATGTTGACTTGGTATGGATAATGGTTATATAAGACCTGTAATCTTGAGTGTATCTCCTTTTTTTTGTTGGAAAACAAAACATTTTTCCACAAACTTTTGAACATCGGTTTTAAGACCCTCACAGAAAAATCATTTTTGATCTTGTGGTAAGTTTTCAAAAATCTTGAGTGAATTATTCTTCCACACAAATTTATCTAATGCACCAAGGTCTTGTTGTAGTTGTTAAATAAGCTTTGATTCCTTTTGGTCCTGTGACCATTATATTCTTGCCTCTTCCATCCAATCAACTTGTATAATGGAAATAACACAAAGTAATACTTATGTGTTTTCCTCTTTCCTTGAAAGTGCATCTACCGCTACATTTTTTTTCCCCTTTTTGTAGATAATTTCAAAGTCATAACCTAGTATTTTTGTGACCCATTTTTACTGCTATTTCAAATATTATCTTTGTTCCAAGGAGTATTTTACGCTATCATGATGTGTATTAACCTTTAAGTGTCTTCCTATTAGGTAATACCATCATTTCTTAACTGCATGTAATATGACCAACTTTTCTTTCTCATAAATGGGTTTAAGTAAGTCCCTTGTTTTAAGTTGGCTACTTTCACAAGAAAGTGACAGTTCATGTTGCATTAAAACTGTATTGATGCCCTGTCTTGAAGCATTGCACTCCATAAGAAAGGTTTTTGTGAAGTCACGTGTGGCTAGGATAGTTGTACACATAACCTCCTTAAGTTTTTCAAAAGCTTTTGTTGCTTCTTGAGTCCAAGAAAATGCCCCATTTTTCAATAACGTTGTTAGAGATGATGTTATTTTACCATAATTCTTGACAAACTTGTGGTAATAGCCCCTCAATCCTAAGGATCCTCTAATATTTTTCAAGGTTTTTGGAATTGTCCATTCCATCATAGATTTAATTTTGTTAGGGTCCACTTTGATGCCTTCATGAGATCTAATATGAGCCAAATATTCCACTTCTTGAACCCCTAATGCACACTTGAAAGGCTTTGCATATAGTTCTTACTTCGATAGTTTTAAGACCATGTAAAAATTTTGTACATGCTCTTCCCAAGATTTGTTGTAGATTAGTATATCATCAAAAAATACTGACACAAATTTTTTGAGGAAGGGTTTGAAAATAGAATTCATCAAGTTTTGAAATGTGGAAGGTGAATTAGTAAGGCCAAATGATATCACCAAAACCTCATAATGAGATTCTTATATACTAAAGGTTATTTTGGAGATGTCTTCTTGTCTCATTCTGATTTGATGATATCCAGAATAAAGATCCAACTTGGTAAATAAAATCGATCCTTGCAATTCATCTGATAATTCATTAATGACAGGAATAGGAATATTATTTTTAAAAGTGATCTCGTTGAGCTCTCTATAATATAGACACATACACCATGCACCATACTTTTTGCAAATGACATCACCATTGGTGAAGAGGAAACTCTTTGGATAGCTTGAATGATAATGACCTCTAACATTTCTTGAACCATGCACTTAATCTCATTCTTTTGGGCATATGGTTATATGTACAATTTGATGTTAGGTGGTACACTTCCCTATTGTAAGTGAACACCATGATCATGTTCTTGAATAGGTGGAAGGTTATTGGGAATCTCTCCAAATACCTTCGCATTTTGGAGATCTAAGGGAATTTAGGGTCTATCTATTTTAAATTCTACTGAGCACAATTGTGAAATTATACCATGGTGGCCATTTTTTAACATTTTTTTCATGTTATTAGAGCTTAGCACTTTGCACAATTTTCCTTGGATGCCTTTGAGTTCAATTTCCTTTCCTTATGAGGAAAACCTCATCAAAAGTCTTGAAAATTCATAGCCATTGATCCCAATCATTGCAGCCATTGGACCCCTAATAAAAAATCAATGCCTCCCATTTGTATTGCAATCATTGGACTATCCAATAAGTAATCCCCCATATTAATGTTGGAGATATTACACACTCACCTAGTTAATTATTTTCCTAAGGTTAATAGTTAAATGTTGAGAACGCTTCCTTAGATTAGAATATTCTCTCTAGAGAATATTCCCCTACAAAATAGGGCATTCCACTTCAGTTAAGAATCAATAACACTCAATTAGACTAGTGTAAGTCACTTGTGCATGGAAACCTTGGTTTTATCACCAATAGTTGCATGTGTTTCTCTCACTTCCACATGTGTGACTCAATTAATTTATGATTGCATGGATCAGTTAACTAGGACTATGTGCTAGATTACTTTTGTTTATGTTAGTGAGTGTCTAGATCTCTCTAGATCACTACTATGGAGACTTTACTTATCCATTTAGAGTATATCACGTGTAATTAATCATTCTCTCAAAAGTGAATTCAATTCTTGATTCTTTTCTCTCATCTCTTCTCTCCTTCTCTCAATTTGCATGATTTGTACGAATTGTTGTTAGCTAGATTCTCTATGCATGTTTCACCACAATTATACATGGTATCGAAGCCCACAGGTTGCTAGGAGAAAGGCACACATGTATCTTATTTGGAGGTCCAGAAGGGAGACGCAGTCAAAAAAGATGGATTATTTATCGACAATTCTTCTCACGCCTCATAACTACTTCGAGTGGAAGATAAAAAATTTGCATCAACTCAGATGCAAAAGCTTGTATCAGATCACCATGGCTACAAAGTTTAATCCAACCTATTCTATCAAGAAGAACATGTATCTCAACCGCATGGATGAGTCTTACAACCTCCTCAATGTCTTTATGTCCCCCGAGCTTTTGTTTCACATTGAAGCTTATACCATACCAGATGATATTTGGAAAAAGTTAGAGGATCTATTTGGAAAACAGGACGAATTGAGAGGCCATATGCTTGAGGTCGAGATAAATTCCATAGATCCGAGGAATTTTGACAACATCTATGACTTCTTTACGAAGTTCAAGTCCCTCCTCTTTCATCTAAAGGGAAGTGGAATAGACAAATCCACTCAATGCAATCAATTAATCCTTTCTATTTTAGAAAAACTTGGTTCAGATTATGTTGTTTTCATCTCATCGTTTCATACAAATAGATTCACTTCAGGAGCGGTCTCAAAAATTCTGACATTGGATCATTTTATTGAATCCCTCATGCATGAGCAAGATAAACTCATCAAAATGGAGATAATCAAGTGATCCAATGTGCATGCACTTTTTGTGCATGAAAGCAACAACACTTCCAATTCAAAGTCCAAGCAAAAAGGCAAGGGAAAGGAACATGTAGAGCCAAAGAAGGAAGGGCACTCCAAACCCTTCGATGATTCCTCAGGCTCCAAAGGTGGAAAATGAAAGAAAGGGAAGACCAAATGTGGTTACTGCAACCATGGTTATCATCCCGAGGCCTCATGCATGAAGAAATAGATTGATCAGATGGCACAGATTCTTCAAAAGAACAACCTCAGGGATCACATTCCCTAAGTTTCCAAGAAGAAGTCGGAAGATCAAGCCAAACGAGGTAATTATCATGCATCGATTTCCATTGATTCTTTTCTTGATGCATGGATCTTATATTTAGGTGCATCCCACCATATGGAAACAACAAAGAATTTTTTATCTTATATTTCTACATGCATGGGTCCTCCCATCCTCATGGGAGATGATACCCTAGTTGAGGTCATTGGCCAAGGGAGAGTAGAACTCCCACACAAAAGTTTGAAGAACATATTGCATGTTCCAAAACTGAATCTACTCTTTGTATATTAGATAACACATTATGGTATAGGAAAAAGGGTGGAATTCACACCTGATTTTGTAACCATATATGATATGCATGATAACTCCATGATGGTTGATGGTGAGGTAAACCACCAATCTCATTTGTATACTTTCAGTAAATTCATTTCTAAATATGATCTCGGTTTACTACTAACGCATGTTGATGATACTAGTAGACTATGGCATGAGAGATTTAAAAAATGAAATACATGCAAAAACTATGCAAACAATATATGGTCACGAGCTTGCCCAACTGTATACACTTTTCAAAAGGAGTCTTTCAAGGATGCATTCTTGGAAAATATCCTCAAGAGAAGTTTGAGAAAGGGAAGGAATAGAGGGTCTCCTCTCCTTTGAAGCTCATCCATGGTGATATGATGGGACCCTTTCCTAATTTGTCCATCAACAAAGCAAGGTATGTGCTTACATTTATTGGTGATTTCTCACGATACACTTAGGTGTATTTTCTTAGGCAGAAGTCTGAGGTTTTTGAGCATCTCAAAGACTTCAAAGAACATGCAGAGACTCTGTGCAGGAGAAATATCAAAATCCTTCATACAAACAATGGGGGGGAATATGTGAACTAAGATGTTGAACATCTTTGTTCATAGACATGTATACAACTGTAAAACATAGTACCTTACACTCTGCAGCAAAATGAAGTAGCTCAAAGGAAGAACAAATCCCTCAAGAAGATGGCCACTTCCATATTGAATTCAAGATCTCTACCACCCAAGATTTGGTCTGAGGCGCTTAATTGTGCCAATCACATTCATAATTGATCTCCTCATAGATTTTCCAAGGACAAGACTCCCTTTGAGGCATGGAGCGGCATCAAACTGAAAGTCACCCACTTCTGAATATTTGGATCACATGCATGGACCCGCGTACCCTATGAAAAGAGGGAAGCATTATATCCGCAGAGTATCGCATGCATTTTCGTGAGATATGCATATTGTGTGAAGGGTTACAGGTTGCTTGAACCTTCTACTGACATGCTCATTATTGAGCACAGTGTTCAGTTTGATGAAATTCTGTTGCATGCACCATCAGAGCCACATGCAGATACCTCTGTACCACTGCCTGCATCAAGCATCAATGATGATGAGTCAACTCACTCATATCATGGTTCAGATCTAAGATTCGAATATGATTCAAAATATGATGAGCATTTTGATGATTCACATGTAGATGTTGAGCCACCACAGATGCCCAAGTGGGCGTAGACCACCCTACAGGCAATAAGAGACCTTGTGGGGGATCCAACAAATCATAGGAGGATGAGGCATCAGTTTGAATATCCTCCTCATTCACTCACAACTACCGAACCAGTGATGCCCATGCATTTATATATGGTTCTAGATTTAGACCCGTAGACCTATGCAGTGGATATAGGGAATCCCTTCTCAGAAGCCACTATGCGGGAGGATTATAACTCTCTCCTCAAGAACCGAACTTGGGATCTGGTTCCGCTTCCTTTAGAGATAAATCTTGTCAGATTAAGATGGGTCTACAGGACCAAGAAGGAAGCATATGGACTTGTGAGTAGGTATAAGGCAAGAATAGTTGCTAAAATCTTTCAGCAGATCCACATAATAGACTATGATGAGACCTTTTCTCCTGCAGCAAAGATGGACTCCATCTAATTGGCCCTTGCCTTTGCAACAACCAAGGGATGGGAATTTCACCAAATGGATGTCAAGAATGCTTATATTCATGGGGATATCTCAAAGGATATTTACATGGAACAACTGCAGGGGTTCATTCAGAACTCATCCTTAGTATGTCGACTGAAGAAGTCCCTCTATGGCCTTAAGTAGGCACCTAGAGCATGGTATCCAAAGATGGATTCCTACTTTCTCTCTCAGCACTTTGTCAGATGCAAATCAGATCTGAAAGCCTACATCCTGAGGACCTTAGACTCCTTATTGATCTTAGTTCTCTATGTTGATCACCTCCTGATCACAGGCATGTCGACCTCAATAATTGTTGTAGTCAAATTCTGCACAACAGGTTCTCTATGATGGACATGGGTCCACTGCATTATTTTGTTGGTCTCGAGATTAGTCATGATGCTTCAAGAATCAAGCTATCTTAGACTAAGTATGCCCGATATCTATTGGTTAGATTCCACATGACCGACTGCAAGTCGACATCCACACCCTTTCTATCTGGGGTGCATCTTGAGGATGGTGGGGATACACCAGTGGTGAAGAGTACCTTGTATCAACATCTTGTGGGGATCCTTCTATATCTCACCCATACTCGACCAGATCTCTCATATGCAATAGGGTTAGTTTTCAACTATATGTAGGAGCCACATCAGCTACACTAGAAGGCTTCCAAGCGCATCCTTAGATATGTTCAAGGCACCACATGATATGGCATTCACTATGCAGTAGGTTGTGCATTGGATCTCATGGGCTTCACCAATTCTGATTGGGTTGGAGATAACATAGATCATAATTCCACATCTGGGTATGTGCTTAGTTTGGGTTCTGGTCCCATCTGTTGGTTGAGCAAAACAATTCAGCAAAGGTTGAGTATAGAGGAGAAGTCAATGTCACTATTTAAGAACTTTGGCTTCAGAACTTCCTCACTGAGCTTGGCATCCAGTTTCATCATCTGACTGTCATTTGGTGTGACAATCAGATTACTTTCAAGTTTAACTGAGACCCAGTGCAGTAATAGAGGACCAAACACATTGAGATCCATATGCACTACATTAGAGAGTTGGTACATGACAGGATCATCGATTTGCAGTACTGTCCATTCGTCGAACAAACTGTAGGCATCTCCACCAAGACATTTACTGAGAAGAGGTTCCACTTCTTGTGCGATCATCTTCGAGTGAAGGCCACAACTGCTTAGCAGTTGTCTTTTCTTCTTCATTTTTTGCATTGTACTTTGAGGGGGGGGGGGGTTCCCATGAGTTTTTCCCTCTTTCATCTATTTTTTCATTTTTTCATTCTTAGATGCATTGTACAATGGGTACTTAACATGGACTTGGTTTCCATGACCCATTCATCATGTACACCCTAGTAGTGTTCAGGGGGGGTGTTGGAGATATTACACACTCACCTAGGTAATTATTTTCCTAAGGTTAATAGTCCAATGTTGAGAACGCTTTCTTAGATGAGAATATTCTCTCTAGAGAATATTCCCCTACAAAATAGGGCATTCCACTTCATTTCATAGTCAATCACACTCAGTTAGACTAGTGGAAGTCACTCATGCATGGCAACCTCAGTTTTATCACCAATAGTTGCATGTGCTTCTCTCACTTCCACATGTGTGACTCAATTAATTGATGATTGCATGGATAAGATAACTAGGACTAGGTGGTAGATTACTTCTATTTCTGTCAGTGAGTGTATAGATCTCTCTAGATCACTACTATGGATACTTTACTTAGCCTTTTAGGGTATATCATGTGTAATTAATCATTCTCTCAAAAGTGAATACAATTCTTGATTATTTTCTCTCATATTTTCTCTCCTTCTCTCATTTTGTAATCTTTGTACAAATTGTTGTTAGCTAGATTCTCTTTGTATGTTTCACCATAATTCTACAATTAAACTTAATATTATGACACTTCCTTGAACAATTTATGGTACCTCCATTTGAAATCATTACTTGAAATTCTAGTTCTAGATATATAAATCAATTGATAAGTTTGGCTAATTTGAAATTAATGAAGTTATGGGTACTACTGGAATCAATCAACATGGTTAGATTTTTAATTTTTTTTTGATATATCGTTCTATTTTGAGAATTTGAGGAGTGTTGATGTGAACTAACGCATGGCACGATATGGTTGGAGTAATCTCTTTTATTTCTCATTAGAGCAAATTTGTTCAAGAAATGGACCTCCTAAGAAAAATATAAAATAATAAGTCGTGAGTGCCACATCAAAGTCGTGTATGCCACATCACACTACCATATAAGCTAGGCTAATCTAGAATTACAAAATGATAGTTAAAAATAGTAATGAGAAGTTTAAATTCTTGTACATGACAATAAATGATAATAAATACAACACAATAAATCATTACTATTAATATAAAACGAAAGTAGAATAAATAATATATTATTAATATATGATAASAATATATAATATGATAACAATATAATATGAATTAATAACTATAATATACTAATTTTATGAATGAATGTKAAWGTGACAACAAAATATGTACCTCATAATAATAAAATCATTCTCCAATCATTTCARATCAAATAGATGTACCTCATGTTGAAGGCTCTCCTTTATCCTACCCATAAAGAAATGCAATAAATTTTCCTCTGGAATATTCTTCACTCTTAGACAACTTTTGAAAGTGTTGAATGTGCTCTKTAACTAGACCWATTTTCTTGAGATTTACCAGTTGACTAAAGAAGGTGTTGCTATTAATATCCCCATAAAGTGTTATTAATTCATCTGTAAAAAMAAACCAAGAGACAATGAAGTGATTTTTACGATCACAAAGTCATTGGTACCACATAAATTGATTAGATTCTAAATACAAGGATGCAATAGTTACCTTTTGTAAAGTTGGCACTCAATGTAGATTAAAGAATTGCTCCATCTAGAATATCCATGTTATTGGATCACTATCATAAAAATTCCTCATATCAATCTTGGGAATGAAGTAGTTCCTTAGTCCCACGTTGAACCCATGATGATGTGGATCTTAGAGTGATAAATGATCAAGGGTTAGGGGATTCAGCCCATTTTTTTATCCTCTTCTTGAGGAGGTGAATTAGGAGTATTGAGGGATATTAGTGCATTCAAAATACCCCCCTTCAAGTTTTCGAGCTCATCTTTACTAGCCATCATGTTGAGTGTATTTTTGATATTTTCTTTGAAATCCTTTGTATAATCTACAATTTCTTTCTTTCTAGCAATATCTAGGATGTCAATATTCCTTACCATTCTATTTTGTATGGTTTCCATTAGCCCTTCCACCTTGGAAAACCTAAATTCCATATTTTGTACTTCATCTAGTGTCAATGATGAGCTATTTGTAAATGTGTTGAACCTGCACAGAATAGATCTAGCTAGAAAATAACACACACATTTGCAGAGAGAAATTGAGAAAGAAGAAGCAAGAGAGAAAGAGTGGAAGAATTATCATTAACCAAATGAATGAATGATAATTTACACATGATATACTTTGTATAACTCAACTAATGCACACTGGAAGAGAATCCAATGCACCACAGTGGTGGTCTAGAGTGATCTGGACACACACCAACAGTTACAGGAGTAAACTGCCACCTAGTCTAGTCTCTCGGGCAGTTACGGGAGTGAACTGCCACCTAGCCGAGTTAACTAGTCTATCAATCTTCAATAAACTGACTGAAACATAGTGAAGTGAGGAGGATATCATTGAATCATGGGTAATGCACTAGTCTAGTGATAATCCCAACGACAATGCGCATTAGTTGGTGATGATCCCAATGTTGCATGGTGACAATACTAATGTAGTATCTAGACTCCACTCAACTGATCAAACTGAAGTGAAAACTGAAGAGAATATTTTCCCTAGAGGAATATTCTTCCTAAAATATAGGAGACTGAATAATGACTAATAAACAAGGAAATACCTTAGGAAAAAGAAATCTTAGATGTGTGTGAAGAAACTCCAACACTCTCTAGAGATTTAATAGGTGTAGATTTTTTTGTATAACCCTTTTATATGTGAGAAAATAATATTTCTCCTCCTTTTTCTCTTTATTGTAGTTTTGAAATCACCCAAAACAAATATTTCAATCACAAGTTATGCTAAATTCAAGTTAACATACCTTTTAAAACTTGATTTGGAGACTGTTTTGTTGGCTGACTTTGAACTTGATATATCCTTGAAATCTTGGTACCTATAAATTTGAAATTTTGACATGTAGTAGCCTGATATGTCTTCTCTGTAATTCCCTAGGTTTGATCAAATTGCTATTCCAAGTAAATATTATGGTAATTTTCCCAAAACTTGTCAATTTTGGCCCTTTCAGGAGAGCAAACTGGTATGGCCTTCCATGTCTCCAATTTTTTGAATCTACTTCTAAAATTTGGATGTGTAAGACTATGGTCTATCTTGTTTTCAACGAAACTAGTGGCACCCAATTTGGGATTTTTAAGAATCAGACATGACTATTACCAAGAACACTTGTTTGAGACTAGTTTTCAGAATTTAAAAAAAAAACTAACCTCCACTTAATGTAATTCCGAATTATAGTCATCCAGAACCTGAAACTTTTACCATAGGTACTTCAACATTTCTTCTCAATGTCCTAAAAATTTTGCTATCTGAAACTTCATGGATAAAAAATATTACGAAAATGGAAAGTTGACTCATTTGAAGGAGTCAAACTAAGGACCGTATGCTTTGAAATAAACCATTATTCACCTAATTCCCCAAATAACATAAAAATAGAAAGAAGTAGTAACTCCACACCTTGAGAACGAAAGAGAAAGAATGAGAAGCCTCTTCAAGAGGTCAACTTCCTTTTACAATATAACAAATGCATAAATATGACATGATTAAAAAAAAGTCTCCATGGTATATATAGGAGGAAAATGGTACAATTAGAATTAAGGGGCCTAACTGACCAATAAAGACAACATTATATAATAATAGAAATGTAATATATCAATATTAATATCTAGAACTTAAGTATCCATGTTAGTCCATTTTTATAAGACAAGCCAAATGATGAATCCCTTTTGAGAAATTTTCTGTCAATTATTTGGTGGAGTGGGTAATCTGACATGGCATATGAAGTGGAGTAAGATGACATGTTGTGAAGAGTGACAATGTGGCAAGAGAAGCAAGATAATTGATGTCTTATTATGAGGAAAATATCTCTATGGCTAGGGGTAAACCACAACAGACGGAAATGCCTGCATAAATCAACTCTATTCTCAAGTATGTTATATAAACGAATATGCTAGCAAGACAAGATAAAAGGCCTACCTTGTCCAGACGTTCGATGAAGTCCACCATTGAGAACTTAACCCAAAGCAATATACCTGCAACTAGTCCTCAACAACCAAGAAAAGCAAGCATATGGTGATAATAAATGATGCTAGCACATTCAATAGCATAATCCATTATTAGACATGATAAATACGTCCATGGAATAATAATTCAAATATTTGCAAGATATCAATTGGACAGGAAAAGAGTATTTCTATTAATATATGATAAACATAAGTGAAAATGTTACAGACTTCCATGTCGGCACGGTTCGGAACCGAGAAACTAAGTTCCTTCCAGTTGAGCCTCCACCACTTCAATCCTCCACCAAAGGCAAGCTCATAAAAGAGAGACAATGAAGTTCTCAATAAATAAGGGAAGAGCTTGGGGGCTGAACATTGTGTTCAAACTTAAAGTACAAAGGGATGTAGACTCAATATGAAGTAAATAATTTCTCCAAAGTAACTTTGCTCTCAAAGTTGAATTCTTTCTCCTCTTTCCATAGCTCAGAATTGGCCCATTTATAGCCTTCAAATGGAACTAAAGGTTCGAGTCGGAACGTTTCCAGTATATGGAAGGCCAATGATCATAGATCTCCTATCGTGACATGGAAACCCGACACCATTTTTCATTTTTGGGAACAATCTCGATGTACATGGGTTGTAGTGGTGCAGCCTACGTATACGCATGTTGTATAGTAGGCAAGGTGCGTACATGTGGAAAAAATGTATTTTTTATCTCTGGGATTTTGCAAAAAGGGATGAAAAGTCTACATAGGGAAATGGAAAAAGGCCTTTTGTGCAAGATTGCATAGGGTGAGGCAAATCTTGCCATAACATGTCTAAAAATTGTGTCTTTCTCTCCTTTTAAGGAAGAAAAATGGTGATGTGGCATTTTGTGTATGTAAAGGAACAATTTCCAACTTTAAGAAAAATTCCTATGTCATTCCATTTTGTGAACCCAATTGAATGAATGACATCAACAATGGAATAAATATTGTTAAAAAACAATAATGAGTACGGAGCTCGAGGAAAATAATAAGTCCCATTTCGCCTCTCTAAATCTACACCTATGTAGACGAAGAGTTCTCGTCTCTAAGAAAAATGGCCTTGTCATACCAATTTTTGAAGGGAGTGGAATGAATGACATAAACAATGGAATAAATTATGTAAACAACCCAGAATGAGTGCGGAGCTTGGGGAAAATAATAAGTTCCATTTTGCTTCTCAAAGTAAGTGAATCATCCATTTGAGAGGAATCATCAAGAAGTGAAGGTGAAGTGAAGT
>ML778849.1:2110985-2127069 GCA_009831015.1 Picea engelmannii | reverse complement strand
TGGTCGTTGTCAGAATTCCTGGTCTTGTGCCTTCCCTAGAAGACGTGGTTTCTCCTTGTCTATCGTCGTCTTGCATGCAGTACTTGTCGCGCGTCCTTGTGGTCTTTTGCTTTCATCATGGTCGCGTCTTATTAGTTATCGGGGGGGGGCAATGCAGAGTGGTAGGCGTTGATTGTTTCCCTTATACACGCGTGCACACACTTTTACAACAAAATTTTTGCACCTGCTGTTAGAGTCGTTGTCGTATCTGTGAGGGATGTTACAGGATTGCTGCAAATAAATTTATGAGCAACAACAAATAAAATTTGGAAATGTGCCAAGAACAAAGACACGATTTTGCGGGACTGATTGCAGCCAAACCGTGAGGAATTGGAAGAAATGGTTGAAAACCCATCTCCCAAAAGGACCCATTTAGCTTTCGCGTAGAAATTTTCCCAAACATATGCACGATTTGAAAGATATTTGTGTCTCTTTATGAGCCAAATTTCAGGTGGCGGAAATTATTAGTGACGCCCAGACTGTTCATTCATTGTATAAATATATGAGAAAAGTTCAGAGCCAAGGGGAGGGAGGAAATTGAGAGGATGATTTTTATCCTTTTCTCTTTTGTATATTATTTATTTTGTAAATTTTTCTTCTTTTGAAATGGAGTAACGGATGGTTGGAATCTTTGAGAAAATGGATAATTATTTTCAAATAAGAATATGAAATTCTAGGTTGCTTAATGACTTTTGTCCTGTGAGTAAAATGATTTTATTTTCATTATAATATCTTCATATTCTTTGAATAATTGATTATGCATTGATTTAAATTAACTTTAGTCTTTTTTTTTTTATCAATACATGGTTAATTGCTATCATTTATATATTATTTTTTTCAATCTTTAAGAATCTATTATCCCAAAAGTTCTTCCTGGACCATATGATGAACATATTTTATTGAAATTATATGAGAAAACAATTTACTCTTTGGCTTTTGTGCTTTTGTAGATTTTGCAATGTTAATATTGTTTCTCATATAATTTTTGAATATTAAACTTTATTTGTATTGAATTAGCTTTAGACTATTCTGCATATAATTTTTTATATCATGTTTTTCTTTATGTTGTTCATTATTTTTTGGTTTAGTTTATATCTGTGACTTATCATCTATTCAATTTTTTTGAATTTACATCTGATGCTAGATAGCTGGTAACACCATTCCTGAGAATTGAAATTTATTTCATTTTCAGTTATTGCACATTTTAAGGTCACACGATATATAATTATTTGTCTTTCTGTCGTTATAAACTCGCTTCAGAGTATGAAACACTTAATTGAATTTCTTCAGGAAATGTTATGCTTTCTTTTGTCATAGGTTTACACTTGACACAGGTTCAGAGGAGCTCATACAAATACAGAGAGATAAATTTAGCTTAGTACTGCTGATCAGTGAGAGGTTAGTAAGTGCATTGCTTTCTTTTATTCAGATTTGTGTATATATGAATGAGAAGATGATTACATTAATTAGCTTTGACTATTTCTGTGTCATTGTTTCAATTATATTTACTTAGTATTTATTAGTTTAAAATATTTAAACATGAAAAAAAAAAAAAAGATTTATGTTCTTACTTTATCTTATTTTGAAACATTATTATAAACATTCATTTTCGCAAGATTTCAAGTAAACCTTGTAAACTGTATATATATTGTTTATAATCATTTGTATATTCACGTTTCTTTTTAATAAACATCAGTAAGTAATATATCATTTGTTAGAATCATATATTTTAAATTAGTTTCATTTATTTTATTATTTTTAGGACTTTAGTTGGCCAATAGAGCCATTAAACCCGTCGAGACATTTCATTCCAAACGACTTGAGTTATTTAGACAACCCCGATCCAGATTTAACCTTTTAGTTGACAATGTGTCACTTACACCCGTCAACAAATGGTGCTAGAAGGAGGACTGAGGTAAATTTAATGATTAAATGTTTTACCGCTCAGCCTGTCATAATTCCAGATTTATAAATTCTTCTTTTGTGTCATCTTGAAATGCACTAGAAGGCAGGCCATACTGACAAGCTGGCCTTGCGGACGTCTTTATTTTGAATGTTTTTAATTCCCCATGGCTCCCCAAATCACTGTGCTGGAACATGCTTTCCACTTCTCATTACCTAATATTCCCAATGAGGCAGTCTCTCACTTGTCCAAACTCACATTTGATGGTGGTGGGGATGTGTCTACAAAAGATCAACTTAACAAGTTTTGGTGTAAATGCATCAAGCATGATATTTTTGATTTAAAGGTTTTATGTAGATTGTTTGCTTTTACTTTCAGGGGTTGGATTAAACATTGGTTTGAGTCTTTTCTAGCATATCACATTATTGATTGGTTTCAATTTGTAGATGAATTTTTAGATGCTTTTGAAAACTATGATTATAATCAATTATGTGAAGAATTTCAGACTTTACTAATCAATGACAATTCATCTCTAGAAGACTTTTCAACAAGAATCCATCACGTTCTTTGTAAATTTAATCTTGATGACATGTCATTTGTACTAAATCTCCTCTATGATGCTTGCGTCCCTTTCATCCAATCATATTCAATCGCGAATGATGAATTGGTTACAAATCCTATCACTCAATTGCAAGAAGAATTTTGTTCGCAAGATGAGAGGAATCCATCCGAAAATTTTGAACAAACAAGGGAGGTAGAACCTATTGAAAAGGTTCTTACTAACAATCAAATTGGTTTTTCCTTTGAATCATTGTATACTCAACCCTTGACCATCGTGGAAGAATATTTGATGTTGGATCAAGGTGAATGTCCATATTCTTCTAACTTTTAGATGCTTTAAAAAAATATGATTATAATCAATTATGTGAAGAATTTAAGACTTTACTAATCAATGACAATTCATCTCCAGAAGACTTTTCAACAAGAATCCATCATGTTCTTTGTAAATTTAATCTTGATGACATGTCATTTGTACTAAATTTCCTCTATGATGCTTGCGTCCTTTTCATCCAGTCATATTCAATTGTGAATGATGAATTGGTTACAAATCCTATCACTCAATTGCAAGAAGAATTTTGTTCGCAAGATGAGAGGAATCCATCCGAAAATTTTGAACAAGCAAGGGAGGTAGAACCTATTGAAAAGGTTCTTACTGAAAATCAAATTGGTTTTTCCTTTGAATCATTGTATACTCAACCCTTGACCAGTGTGGAAGAATATTTGATGTTGGGTCAAGGTGAATATCCATATTCTTCTAACTCTTGCTCTAATCAGTACTTAAATTCAGTTATTGAAGAACACTTAGGTGATGAAAACGATCTTAAGCATTCTACCATTCCAATGAAACTGATTAGAGATGTAGATATGCAATTGGAAGAAGAAACCTTAAACCTTCATCCACAAATCATACCTTATCCATAAGAAAGATTAGATGTTTGTCATGAAAGTTTTGAATTATCTATCATACATGAGACAAATTTAGATGATCATATTTTGTTGAAGAATTTATCACCAAAACAGAGTGAAATTTTTAAGGAAAATGAAGAAGAATGTCTTAAGAATACCACTGCTAAATATCATAGCTCAAGAGATTCTTTTCATGTGTTCATTTTTGATTCCTTTTACTCTTTATATCCTGATCTCTTCTTAGATTCTGGTGGACATGATACTTTACCCACGATATCTTACTCTTTTCCATCACAATCAGATATTTTCGGTATGCCAAGATTTGATGAAATTAATTCCAAACATAACATTTATGAAGTCGGATTTGATGCTCTTTCACTTTCATCACTTGCATGGAAAAAAGACATGTTGCAAGATGATTTTACATGATTTATTTTTGAAAAAGACAATGCACTCATTCTTATGGAGATCAAATATTCTACATTGCATATTCGTTCTTTGATTAGTTCGAATTTTAATGTTCATGCTTCACATTTTGAAACAATCAATCTCATCAAAGGAAGCGTTCAAACCAATAATCTAATTGATGTCATAAATCCTCTTATGATGTGTTCCCCATTGATATATCCATTTCATCAAAGTCATAGTTTGCATTCTAATTTTTATGACAGGATCTTAAAATGGCTTGAAGATTTGTATTTAAAAAATCTTCATAATAAAGATAAAGTTGTGCTTGCTTTGTTTCTACTTAAATATATAGGAGATAAGCATGACATGATTTTTTTATATCCTCCATGTGAAGAAATGGATGAACACTTGGAGAATTGTCAAGAGGATGGGGCACTTCTACCTTGGCTGATGGTTATGTCAAGTCCCCATAATATTGACAAATTTTCCAAACTTACTTACACTCTTCCATGCCATTATGACCCATATCACGACAAGTTTGCAGAATGGTTGGAGGACTCATACATCAAGAAGTTAAAAAAAAAATGGTAAGGTCGTGCTTGTTTTGTTTTTAAAACAATATATAGGAGGTAAGCATGACATATTTCTCTTTATCACAAATACTACATTCTTTTATTCCGATTTTCAATTTTCTATGCCTTGCAGGATTGAAGATACTCTTGTGGCTGCACTGAAAATACGATTTTACTTAGCGTTTTGATCTATTTAGTAGTTTAGAGTAGGTTTAGGAGTAGGTTTCATTTAATTTTATTTCTCAGTGTTTCTCTTTGTAATAATGCATGGGTACACCAAGAGAACCATAATATGAATGTTGTCAGGGAAGTTCACTTTAAATATTTTTCTCTTTGTTTTTCATTGAATATTTCTTTTCAAAAACGCAGTATCATCATGAAAAATTTAAATGGAAAGTAAAGAAATAAGTAAATTTGAACTATCAATTCAACCCTGACCCAAGGTTGCACGAGTAGGACTGCACTCATATTAACAAGGATTTTTCTATTTTCTTTTAGTCTCTTTTATTTTTAATAATAATGCTTGGTCAAAGTAACATCTCATGCATTACTATCTTAAGAAAAGAACTTGCTCGTACATGATATTTTATATGATTTAGTTCTTCCTTTATTTTACAGTGAGATGCTAGTGGATCCAAAAGCTCAAGTTTATCTTTGGCCAAAATCGTTTCCTGAAAAGTTTTCTTTTGTTGTTTTGATTTTGTGTACTTCTGATTTTGAATCCCATTAATAAAATTTGATTTGGTTTGTTGTGCGTTTTTTGTTTTCTTTGATTGTTTTGAATGAATTTTCTTCTTGTCTGTCTTTTTGAATCAATATATTTCTGATCAAAGAGCGATTGTCAAAGGAAGCATTAATTTTAAGACTTGTGTTTTTCAAACAATTTGAAATAATTCAAAAAGGTCATGATATTAAGATATAGCTCAAACAATTGATTTTTAAGTCATTTGTCACTTTCGTTTTGTCCTCAAATTTTCTTTGCCAGAGTACTACACTAGAGATGTGGTTTAAATATTTGAGAATTACGATGATATTTAAACTTTTTACGCCGTCCATATTTTTAAGGAATCACTGTTAAGTAATTCCCCATTCTCTAGATGATTTCTTAAATGAAATCTAAAATCTCTAAACCATGATAAAAAACTTTCAGTTTTGAAAGAAAATAAATAACTATTCACCTGTATTGCAATTAACCTCCAGTGTCACCCTGCTCTCTTTGTCATCAACAAATCTATAATTGTATTATTATTTAAAAGTGGCATAAGAGGGTTGGAAGCACTTAAGTCTGGGAAGTGTGTGTAAACCCGTCGGGGTACTGAACAAGCTCGCTGGCAGCGGGTCAATCCACACATGATACCAAGACAACTTCGTCGAGGTACTGAACATGCTTGCTGGCAACGAAGCAATGTCGGGTTGAGAGGTAGTAGGTATATAACTTTAAATTAACTTTTATGGAAGTATACGTCATGTTGATACAACTATTGGATGCGATTAAATCATTTGAGTGGGTTAAATGACATCCCTGCCGAGACTATGGATGCCTGTTGGCAGCAGTGGCTCTGTCAACAATATTGAAGTTATTTTATAAACATCGTGACTCTTTGATTAAGACATTATTCAGATTATAATCCCCTGCAAAGAAAATTCTATTGTCTGGTCATAACATTGAGCTTATCCTTATACTATATGGTTTCAGAGTGAATTTATTTCAAGAGCTTAAATCATTTTTCAAGTCTTATTCTTTTCTTATTGAGATGAAATCTTACCAGATCAAAGATAACTTCTTCATCCAGTAAGTTGCCATTTGTTGGGCCCCAACACCTCCCCCTAAATTTTTACAAAATTTAAAGGGCCCCCATTAGAATCTTGATAATTATAATGAGCTAGAGAATTAATCTTTTCAAATAGTTCCACACCTTGGCTTGCTTTGAGACAAACTTAAGACATTCACTACAGTACGAGACATTCATTAGAAGAGTATATGTCAAAATTTAAAAACGAGCATAGAAATCTCAATTTAAACAAAAACGTTAATTTTTATCAATTGTTTACTTTTGTTTAAATTATGATTATATGTTCTTTCTTTTGCTCATTAGCAAGTTTGACTATTTTGAATAATGGATTCAATACTTTATCAAATAATATCTTGGTTGGTTTCTCATTTTCACAAAATCATTTGGTGATATTAATTAATTAAATTCTTTTTTTATTTTGCATCTCATTTCAAAATAAAAATAATAATAATAAAAAGAATTATCTATCATTTGTTTGATTTTGTAAAAAACCAAAATTAATATTTTTCTCTTTTCCATTAACTTGAAGCTTCTAGAATTTTAAGATCATATTTGAAAGGAAATTATAAACAATGTTTGTTTATAACTTATAGTTAGTTTAAATTCATTTTTTATTTTATTGTTATACATTTTGTTTTATTCACAATTTTTAGGTTATTAATTTAGGTTTCTTTTTGTTTCATAGGTTTCTATTATCAGTTATTTGATACGGATCTGATCTTGGTTTGATTTTATTATCTAAAAACGTTTAAGATGATTTATCCAAAAATGATATTGGATTGTTGCAAATAAATTTATGAGCAACAACGGATAAAATTTGGAAATGCGTTAAGAACAGAGACATGATTTTGCGGGACTGATTGCAGCCAAACCATAAGGAATTGGGAGAAACGGTAGAAAACCCATCTCCCAAATGGACCTATTTAGCTTCTGCATGAAACTTTTCCCAAACAAATGCACAATTTGAGAGATATTTGTGTCTCTTTACGAGACAAATTTCAGGCGACGAAAATTATTAGTGACGCCCAGACTGTTCATTCATTATATAAATATATGATAAAGTGCAGAGCCAATGGGAGGGAGGAAATTGAGAGGAGGATTTTTATCCTTTCTCTTGTGTATACTATTTATTTTGTAAACTTTTCTTTTTTTGAAATGGAGTAATGGATGGTTGGAATCTTTGGGAGAATGGACAATTATTTTCAAAGAAGAATATGGAATTCCAGGTTGCTTAATGACTTTTGTCGTGTGAGTAAAATAGTTTTATTTTCATTATAATATCTTCATATTCTTTGAATAATTGATTATGCATTGATTTAAATTAGCTTTAGTCTTTTTTATCAATACATGGTTAATTGCTATCATTTATATATTAGTTTTTTCAATCTTTAAGAATCTATTATCCCAAAAGTTCTTCCCGAACCATATGATGAACATATTTTGTTGAAACTATATGAGAAAACAATTTACTATTTGACTTTTGTAGATTGTGCAATGTTAATATTGTTTCTCATATAATTTTTGAATATGAAACTTTATTTGTATTGAATTAACTTTAGACTATTCTGCATATAAATTTTTATATCATGTTTTTAATTTATGTTGTTCATTATCTTTTGGTTTAGTTTATATCTGTGACTTATCATCTATTCAAGTATTTTGAATTTACATCTGACACTAGATAGCTGGTAACACCATTCTCGAGAATTGAAATTTCTTTCATTTTCAATTATTGGACATTTCAAGGTCACAAGATATATAATTATTTGTCTTTCTATCGTTATAAACTCGCTCCAGAATATGAAACACTTCCTTGAACTTTTTCAGGAAGTATTATGCTTTCTTTTTTCATAGGTTTACACTTGACATAGGTTCAGAGAAGCTCATACAAATACAAAGAGATGAATTTAGCTTAGTACTGCTGATCAATGAGAGGTTAGTAAGTGCATTGCTTTCTTTTATTCAGATTTGTGTATATATGAATGAGAYGATGATTGCATTAATTAGCTTTGACTGTTTCTATGTCATTGTTTCAATTGTATTTACTTAGTATTTATTAGTTTAAAATTTTTAAATATTAAAAAAACAAAAAKATTTATGTTCTTACTTTATCTTATTTTGAAACATTATTATAAACATTCATTTTCRCAAGATTTCAAGTRAACCTTGTAAACTGTATATAGATTSTTTATAATCATTTGTATATTCACATTTCTTTTTAATAAACATTAGTAAGTAATATATCATTTGTTAGAATCATAKATTTTAGATTAGTTTCATTTATTTTATTATTTTTAGGACTTTAGTTGGCCAACRRAGCCATTAAACCCRTCGGGYAATTTCATTCCAAACGACTTGGGTTATTTAGACAMCCCCGGTCTGGATTTGATCTTCCAGTTGACAGTGTGTCACTTACACCCGTCAACACCCCTGCGGGGGGCCTGCTTGCCCCTTAACCCCACAGGAGCGGCAAGCTCCACCTGCACTCCCCCRCGTGGAAGGGTGGACAATATTCCAGGGTGTAAAGTCTTCATGGGGTATAAGCATAGCTGAAAACAAATACCTTTGAATCAGGAAGATAATCAAGCTCCACAACCAACATAAATGTATTAGGTGTCATGATATGAGACATTGTGCCAACTAGTGTTTGGAGAAGAAGAAGGGGAAAACCACATAGGTTGTAGTGGGGATTGTAGTAAGAGTGGATGAATGATCATCCTAGTTGGAGACCACCTTATCCATGGTCTCATGTTTATATTCTAACAATATGTCAAGTGTTGGATGGTATGTGGACAATGAGAGGTCAAGACATGTGACTTATGATGAGAAAGTCTTCAACATGCTTCGAGAGAAAGAGGGAGGTATGTTTGTGGAGTTGGGTGATGATACTACATATCCTGTGAAAGGACTGGGCTCGATTTTCTTTTGATACCATCAAGTGATATTCTTGAGTTGAATGATGTTTTATTTGTTCTTGGTTTGAAGAAAAATCACCTTTCAATGCAAAGTTTCATTTGAGGGACACCAATGAACTATTAATAATTATAGTCTAGATCGTATGAGGACTTTAGCTAGATGTGTGTAAGAGGGTGGAATTTACAAATTTTTTGTTGATCCTATGGTACTTGTACATTATAGTGAGAAGATAGATGAGCCTTCTAGCTTTGAGGAGGCTCATGAGAAGAAGTGGAAGGAGTCTATGACAAAGGAGTATAATTACATTCTACAAAATGATGTTTGGGTGCTTGTACCAAGACACATAGGGAGATCAATGATTGATTCCATGTCATTGTACAAGGTCAAACATATGATTGATAGAAAGAGTGAATCGATTACGAGGAGACATATGCTCCAATTTCTAGGTTTACTTCTATCAGTACCATTATTAACTTAGAAACATGTTTTGGATGGTGTTTGTATTAGATGGATGTGAAGTCTACCTTCTCGAATGGTGAGATTGAAGAAGAAGTATATGTAAATCAACCTAGAGGTTTTGAGGTGCATGGGCGTGAAAATTATGTTTGTAGGTTGAAGAAAGCCTTTTATGGGATGAATAAAGTGACACAGGCTTGGTACTCAAGGATTGACGTGTTCGTACTAAACTTAGGCTTTGGCAAGACTAGTGTTAATCTAAATCTTTATTATATGTATGTGGAATTTGATTTGTTTATCTTAGTTCTATATGTGAATGACTTGATCGTTACAAATAATTTAGAGAAGCTCATTTTGTGGTGCAAGCAAAAGCTACCAAGTGAATTTGACATGAGGGATATTAGTTTACTTTAGTATTTTCTAGGGTTGAAAATTTGGCAAGGTATAGGAGAAGTCTTGACTTGATTACTACAAATAGTTTTGAGAAGCTTGTTGTATGGTGCAAGCAAAATGTATCAAGTGAATTTGACATGAGGGATATTGGTTTACTTTGTTATTTTCTAGGGTTGGATGTTTGACATGGTACATGAGAACTCTTCCTTGGGCAAGGGAAGTACACTTCAAAGATCTTGGAGAGATTTTGGATGCAAGATTGTAGACCATTGGATACACTAAGGGAATCAAATTCGAGGCTTACTTTGTTGGGCATCGGAAGTAAAACATAACATAAAACTAGAGCATAAGAAAGCAAGATTAAACACGAATTAAACCAAGAACAACAAACTCACAATTCGACATAGTGATTTATGTGGAAACCCAAATCGGGAAAAAACCACGGGCAATGATTATCGGTCTTCTTCTATTCAAGGGAGAATTACAATAGCCAACCCATGCATACAACCATCATCTCCTCACACAATGTACTCGCTTTCACTCACATTGTACACACATTGTACTCTACCTCTATGGTTATGATTGTATATATAACATCTATCACTCAGTTACACAGATTGATCATGAATAGATCACATAGTTGTACAAACAATTCATAAGTAGATTGCATGCATGTGCATGTGACTGCATGAGGAAATTCGTTGGCATGTTTCCAACAATCTCCACCTTGACAACAATTTACTTGATATATCATTCCCTTAATTAATTCATCACCTTTCCTACAAGCCAAGAGAATCCAAACACCATCACAGCTTCACAACTTCTTTGACAATATCGTTACATGAACATGCCTGCACGATTCACTCCAGCATGGACCATTCCATCTCCATCAGTAACCTGTCTAATAGACCGATGCACTTGTCCAAATCTCATGAATCATAACCACAGACCAAATCATTGCAACCACTATAGGTGATACTTGTGCTTCTGTGTTTGAAGCATCCATTTCCATGGTCTCGACCTGGTTTTTCCATGTGTCTACTGACAACACCAACTGCATGTGAAATGATGACCATTTCTCCATCACAATCATCAAACTTTCTACTAGCATATAATACTTGAGACATATAACCCTTTTCTTCTTCATTAATTAGGACATAAACCCGAAGAGAATTTACAATGGAAAGCCCAAGAGATTTTACCAGTTTCACATTATTCACACTGAATTTCCTGAGTATCTTCACCGCATACTTTTGTTGTGATAACCAAGCTTACCATATTTCTTGTCTCTATGTATTTACATGCCCAAGATTTATTTGCTGCTCCCAGATCCTTCATAACAAACGTCCTAACCAACTGAGCCAACCTGTTGATCTCAACCAGGTCTGTGCTTGCAACAAGCATAACATATAACACTAAGATAATGAATATACCATAAACAAAATGGTTATACTCCTTGTAAAATTTGGCTCACCATGAAGGAATCAAACATATTGTACCATTTTCCTAGCATGCTTCAGGCCATACAATGATTTTTGAGTTTGTAAACAAATCTACGGTTGTGATTCTGAACTAACCGTTCTGGTTTTTCCATATGCATCTCCTTATGAAAGGAGATTCATCAAAGACTGCATCTCTATCCATGATGATTTTGTGGGTAGTAGGATCCCACAGTCTGCACCCCTTAACATCATCACTGTATCAAAGATCTACTTGTTTGATTTGGGTCCTACTTAGACTGCTGATAAAAAAACATAAGCATCACAACCGAATAATTTCACATTTGAGTAATTACCAGATGACATGTTCATACCTCTTCCTGAATCTTCTTGTCTTTTGGAACCAATGGTGACCGAGTTACCAGATAACACAACCGCTTCTGTCCACAACTATTGTTGCAACTTGACATTACTGAACATGCCTATTCGATCCCAACTTCCTTGCAATACTTTCCAAGTTCCATGGATATGAACCTACCTTCATCATATATTCTCAAACACTTGATTGACCTGCCAATACATCAACCTTTCTACAGACCCACCTTTCTAAACTGGACACAATGCTCCACCTCGAACTTTGCATTCGAACAACCTTGACCAAATCCGACCAAGTCGACCAAGTAAGCCTTCACCGCTTACCTCCAGTCCCATTTACAATGGAATTAACCAAGCCTTTTATAGGCTTCATTACATGCAATCCATGGACACAATACCATGGGATACCCAAAACACATGGACCCGAAAAACCACCTTCTTTGACCTAAAAATAGATTTAATTCATTAACTCTTTCACCGAGTCAAGGTTAACCCAACATACATGCCCCCCACATATTCAATCTACCTAAATCTATGTCTAGACTTTTCATAGGTGACCTGATAAACCAGGGGTACGCATGCCTATCCAGGTCTTACAAACATATGCCCATTTACATGTAATCAATAATTTCTGCAACTCCAAAGTAAATACAATTTTTTATTTTTATTATTTCATGGTGACTCAACCGTCATCTCCCTACACCTTCTATGCGAACACAGGTGGTGAGACACAACAAACAGAAAAAACTTCATCAACCATACCTGTAGCTGAATTTGCTTCTATTGTGGAGTCCTCTTTGGACGCTTGTTGTCTTTTCCAACAATCCTTCTTGAGATGCCCAAATTTTCCACAAAACCAACATTTTGCCTTACCCTTACTATCTTTTGATTTAGACTTAGTTGTACTTTTCTGATCTTGCCCTCCTTTTGTAGTTCGACCTTTGACCACCATTTGTTTTGTTGTTGAGGTTTCTTTACCAGATGTTTTCCTCATCTTCTCAGACAAGAAAGCTCCCACAACAATGTCATAATCAATGACATCCGTTGTGTTAAACCACACAGTTGTGACCAGATGATCCCAAGACTTAGGCAACGAACACAATAGCGTAACCGCCTTGTCCTCATCTTCAAACTTTACTTCCATATTAATTAATTGACAAATCAGATTATTGAAGACATTCAAGTGATTAGTAATTTTCGTACCTTCTTTCATCCACAAGCTGTACAATTGCCTCTTCAAGAAGATTCCGTTTGACAAGTTCTTTGTCATATACAAACTCTCCAGTTTGGTCCACAAACCTGCTGTTGTCTCTTCTTCAACGATGTTAAATAATAACTCATCTGCCAGACAAAAATGAATAGTACTGAGGGCTCTTGCATCCAGATATTCCCAGTCCTCGTCTGTCATGCTTGCCGGTTTCTTTGACTTTCCAATGAAGGCCTTTTGCAATCCTTGTTGCACAAACAAATCCCGCATCTTGAGTTTCCATAGCGCAAAGCTATTCTTACTGCTGAATTTATCCACCTCAAACTTAGAACTCTGCACTTTCACCATTAGCAGAAAAAACTCCAAAACCACTGCTTATAAAACCAAATCCTTTATATGGAAAAATAACCTTATACTTAAATATTGAACCCAAAACTGATGATGAAAAGGTTTAAAAAAAAATATTTAAAAAATATTTTTATACCTTGATAAAACCTTTTCCCAAATCCATTAAAGTTCAACTCTTAAAAAATAATATTTAATAAAAAAATATATTTAATAGAAGCTCCATAATAACCTCCATAATAAGACAAGCTCTCGAATAAATAAGCTATCCTCCACCTTACCTCACCTTTTTATATTTTAAAACTCATAGCCATGTCTTAAGGCTCACGACCATATCCTTTTTGAATAAGACAAAACACCTTCAAAACTTTAGTTTATACCATGCATGCAAATTTTTCCTTATACCACGCAAAAAATTTTCTTCAAGATCAACGCTCCGCTATGGGTGTAAAGGGAGCGCTACTTTTTACATCAACACTGCCGTAGTGTGGATGTCCTGGCGTCGATTCTGATATGAATGCTCCCTTAGTGTGGATGGGGGGGAGTGCCTCTAACACTGCCTAGGGAGCGCCGATGACCTGATACTCTTCAATCTCACGTCTTCTTGCGCTCACAGGGAACTTGCACACAATTCTCCTTGGCTCACCAACGACACCTACTCAATTCACCTTGGCTCTGTTACCACTTGTCAGGCAACAGAAGCAAAACATAGCATAAAACCAAAGCATAAGAAAGCAAGATTAAACACACATTAAACCAAGAACATCAAACTCACAATTCAACACAGTGATTTATGTGGAAACCCAAATCGGGAAAAAACCACGAGCAATGATTATCGGTCTTCTTCTATTCAAGGGAGAATTACAATACCCAACCCATGCATACAACCATCATCTCCTCACACAATGTACTCGCTTGCACTCACATTGTACTCTACCTCTATGGGTATGCTCGTATATATAACATCTATCACTCGGTTACACAGATTGATAATGAATAGATCACATAGTTACACGAACAATTCATAAGTAGATTGCATGCATGCGCATGTGCATCTGCATGTGACCACATGCGCATGTGCATCTACATGTGACCGCATGAGGAAATTCGTTGGCATGTTTCCAAGATACTTGTGATGAGGGTGTTGATTTGGTTGACTCTACTCTATACAAGAAATTGATTGGAGCTCTAGTATCTGATGAATACCAAGTCAAATATTTGTTATGTCGTTAACACATTGAGCTAGTTTATAGTTGCTCTTTGGGAGACACATTGGGTGGTTTCCAAGCATGTTCTCAAGTATCCAAGAGGCACAATTCATTATGGCATCATGCATACATGAAATGGTAGACAACTACTCCATGTATTTTGTGATTCACACAAAGATGGAGGCATTGATTCTTGAAAGAGCACTGCCAAATCTTGTTTAATCTTGGGGTCAGGGCCGATATCATGGTTTAGTAGGAAGCAGACAACAATTGCACTTAGTTCAACAAAGGTAAAGTATATAACAACATGTTCAATTAGTTGTGAGGTAGTACGACTTCACAAATTGGTGGTTGAGCTTGGAGATACGTAGTTGGAGCCGAAAATTGTGTATTGTGACAATTACAATTGTATCAAAATGTCTGAGAATCTCGTGTTTCATGGCTACTCCAAGAATATTAACATCTATTATTGTTTTTTGAGAGACAAGGTAGAGAAGGGTGTTGTAGCCCTTGATTATATTCCTACAAAGTTGTCAATTGTTGAAACGCTGATGGAGCCCTTAGCCAAAGAGAAGTTTGAGACGTTGAGGGAGAAGAAAGGTGTTTATGAAACACTTTCCTTCTAAAGAGGGAGTGTTATCTTTCGGGGTTACTCAAAAAATGTTTACACCATGCTTGTGAGTGCTTCATGTGATGTGGGGTGCATGGTATACAAGGGAGGTAGTTTATAGTTTATGGAATGTAGAGAGTGATCATAATGGAAGGGAGAGAGTAATCTTTTGTTTCCTTTCTGGCACCATTTTTTGGTCCATAAAGATGATACAATTCCAAATGATTTTTTTTTGATGAATTGCAAGCTATGTTACATTAATGACGAGAACAATTGTGCAATCATATGAGACTCTCCCATGCAACAAGAGGCACTATGCCTTTGCTCTCATAATGAAATTACTTAGTCTAAGTGCCCATTCAATCTGTAGATCAATACTGAACATTAGCAACCCTGAAACGTAGTAATGGATTCTCTAAGATGCAGAAAATACGAGAGAGAGTTGCAACATAATTTTATGAGTGAAAATGCATTGTTGACATGGTAGAATGAGTGTGCATTTATGCAGGGTGATCTCTGGTGGTGCCTATTGGTTGAAATGGCTCCAAACAGTCATGCCTCTATGAGAAAACGACGAAGACGTTGAAGATAGAGCGAGCTCATCCAAGGTGAATGAGTGCAAAGAATGAAGGAGGAGGAGGCTTACCTTCCAAGGTAGTAACCAAGCATCACACAAGGAGAAAGTAACCATCAAGATTAGAAGAAGTTAATTACAGAGTTCAACACCCCAAAGACAAATTGTTTGGTTTTTAAGTGTTAGTAATTTCGTTCTTAATCAAGTTCTAAACTATCTTATTTATCTTAGGATATATTTATTATCTTAAGTAGTATATGTTTAGTTTTGTTTTATGGGAGGATTGTACTATATAATGTATTATCATGTGAATAATAATGAATAATCTTTGTGGCTTTTGGCCAATTCTTGATCTTCTTGTTTCATTATTTGAGATGAA